>OZ005661.1:20069300-20669300 GCA_963930645.1 Salticus scenicus
AGAACGTTCTTTTGACACGAAACACGGTGTTTGAACTATTGAAACCGTTATTAGACGTTCACAGAACGTTCCTGTGCTACTTGGGTACAATTCTTGCGCAAAGATGGCGCTGCGATTCATCTGCTGTTGATTTGAAATTCTCTCGCTGTCCGCTATTCCATAGGAAGTTTGTCGTTATGGTAGTCTGCGGCCTACGAGTTAGAAAAAATATAAATAACTTTAAAAAATATATATGAGTAAGTAATTCAATTACTAATTTTGTTTTGTGTGCTTTTTAAGTGGATCGGTTGGTTCGGCATCCCGGACGCGTAACATATTCTATTCGGCACCTTTAACTTTTGCCACCGGATGGACAGCTGCTGCTAATGTTGGCAGCCAACACTTGGTATCGTGTTGGCCCTTCATCTCAGGTTTTGCTGGTTTATTCTCATTCTTTTATCATTTATCTTTTCGTAAAAGAATCAAGTATGTATACTAAGCGTAAAAAAAAAAAAAAAAAAAAAAAAAAAGCCGCACTTGGATATTTTCATTTTCACCTTCTGCAACCGCTAATTTTATTGTTTAAAAAGCAAATTTTCGAACACATTTTATCATGTTGTCCTCCACACGCACTGTAGCATTAAGTCCAGTGTTAAAAACAAAGTGCAACTGTCAGGAAAATTGTAATTTAAAAAATAAATTCAAAAATGGTAAGAATAAGACAGTTAACGATGCCACAAAAAGTAATAATTTTTGAATGAAAATCAAAAAATATTTTAATACGTGAGATGGTAGAAAAATTAAACGTTAACGAAATATTGATAAAATGGTTTTTAGCAAGATATAAAATGTTTTGGCAGTTTGAACTGGAAATTTGACTTTAGGCGGCCATGTTGCTCATCCAAGCGAGATGACCGTAATTTAAAAATCCATTGCTTTAAAGATCAGTTTGTATTACATTTAGAATATAAAAGAGACTCAAAAAAAGTGTTTAGCAGCATAATTTCTGTAACTACAGTGCAGCAACTATTAAACAAAGCAGGTTTAAATGACAGAAAATTTGAAAAAGTTCCATTATTAGTGAAGAGAATTAGAAAAGCAAGACATCAGATGGCTAAAAAAATTAAGAAATGATTAGTTAATTATTGGGCGGAGATAGCTCTCTCTGATGAGTCAAGTTTAACTTATTTCGAGCTGATTAAAACAAGCAGATCTGACAACGAAAATATGATCGACTTAATGAAAATCGCACTTTTAAAACAGTAACACATTATCAGACATTGTGGTACGGAGGAGCATAACTTTTTAAACATTCGGGTGAAATTTTATGCTCAGTGGAACTATTAACTCGAAATAAAACACAGCTTTTATAAAAGTGTTGTCTGACCGACTATTTTGGAAGTATCTTGGACATTTCTGCAAACAGCATTTCAAGATGATAATGCACCGTCTGTGGTAAGTTTATTCACTTCAAATTGTCAAAATTTCCTATCCATTCCCATGAGAACCTATTATTTTGTAAGTAATCATATCTTATTTTACTTTAAGTTAAATCCCACAAAAGAAATTTGCAGTCTACAACTCTGAGGGAACTAGATTTTTTTTTTTTTTTTTGATATTTCTATTAAAACTCTGTATAATAGTATGTCATTGTGCATTAATGCATTAATTCCACATAAAGCTGGAATTAACCCAATACAGAATGCATATATTTAATAAGAAATTGCTTAGATCTAACAAATTGTTAGTTTTATTTTATATATTAAAATATAACTTGTTTATTTCATATAATAAATCATAATAGAATACAAAGTGTATGGTTATTTCATTATGTTTAAAACGAAAGTTTTATGCAGATTCTTAAAAAGTACTGCGTAGATAGTAATAAAGCGAATTATTATATCAAATATTACATAGGTATAATTTTATCCCTTTGGTATTATGCAAACAAAACAGTTTTATTTCTTTCAACACTTAATTTTAAAGTTATTACAAATAAAAAAGGTAAAAGTCATTTTTTTCTGCAGTGTGGCTTTTTTTTTTTTTTTTCTTGTCGCTTAGTGTATATTTATATTTATATGCATATATATATATATATATATATATTCTGTCTGGCAAGAGAAGTAAGTATAGTTTTCTTTCAAACTGATGATATTTTTTTCGAAATAGAAAATTCCCTTTTATTTTCTATTGAAATGCCTAGGAGAATAAATTTGATCCACTGGATTGAGATGCAAATAGATACATAAGTTAATTGTGAATACATTGCCATGTAAATAAGGGAACTGTTAGGTATTGATATACTTTTGCCTCATTAGAGGGCGCAAGAGGTCCCGTTGACATGAGATTCGAAGAAAATTTTTTGTTTACTCTCGCGGGACATTAGTTTTAGTTTTAGTTCTGTTTTAGAATGGAGAGCAACTGGTCATGAAATAGTATTTTGCTCTCGGGGCCTTTTTGGCCTGATTTTATTATTCAAGGAGCTATAGTTTAAGAAATAGAAAAAGTAGCTCATAGATTAGCATAGTTTTAATATAAATCCATTTTTCTCAAAGTATAATTTTGGAAATAGTATTGCTATAGATAGAAAGAAATGGATGTTCGGAAATTTCGAATATGAATATGTATATATTTTTGTGTATCCTCACTGTAAATATCATCATTCAAGCTGTGTAAATAAACTTCTTATGTTTTTCAAGATCAATAAGAGGTGAATTATTGAATTTAAGTAAATGTTCTTTTTTCTTCCTTTTCTACAGAAGAATTTTACAGGTAAGAAGAATACTCACATATCATTTTGAAAATTATTACCGAAAATTAAAATGATTTGAAAATATTAAATAATTATTTTGATAAAATGAAATAGCCTGCAATCTATATTTTACAAAGAATCGAGAAGATTCGCTTGAAGCCGTTCAGAAGAATGGCGTTTTATAACATATTTTATGGCGTCCGTAAACCGGTTATATTGTTTATATTAAATACAGGAAATATTGTTTATATTAATATTGTTTATATTAACTGAAAGGAAAAGAATTATTTTCATTTGAAACAAAAAATGGTTTAAAGATTATATTATTATTATATGAAATGTTTTTCAAAAGAAATCTTAGATTGAAAACTATTTAGAATATTTTTTTTCAAAGTAAATAAAATTAAATGTGTGATTGATTGAAATAAAACAAGATTTTTTATTCGTTCTATTATTTGTACATTTAAAGCGTAAATTTATCAAGGTCAAAATAAGATAGTTGTTTTTTTATGATTGAAATAGATAAAATTAGAATAAAGAATGCAACTGAGTATTGAGCTGACCTTGAAAAAGAAGCATTAAATCCATTTGATGAAGAAAATAATAAAAAGTATTTTTTAATGGTTAAATATTAGATGATGTCGAAATCTGATTGCAGTGAATGTTTATTGTTTTATTTTTTGTTTCGCAATGATAATGAAATAAAGTATTATTTTAGAATTTATGAATGAAAACAGAATGTGCAAGTGATAGAAGCTTCGATTTTAATTTATTCTTGGATTACATTTTGTGACTGTTTAATTCAATAAATTTTTACAGTTAATAAATAAATAAAAAATTTTATTCAGTTGGAAAAAACTATTGCTATAAGAGTAAAATAAAAAATAATAAATGGTTATTTTCTTTTGTTTACATTTTATGAAAAGAAAACGGCTCTCAAAATAGAATTTTTTACAAGTTGTTCTTAGAATAAAATCTTCTTGGTAAATAGAAAAGTGAAAGTTTTTACATTCAAATTAAAAGGCATAAATAACGAAGAATTGGTTAATTAACATAAAACTGTTCTGTTTTTGTTTAAAAATCAGAAATGGAAAAAATAAAAAGGCGAAGAACGCCATTACGATCTTCCTTTACTAAAACTTTAAATATTTTAAAAACAGAACTAGAGAAAGAAGATCTTGAGAAGGGTATACTTTTAGATAATTTAAATAAATTAGAGGGTTTAATGACAGAATTAAAGACATTTGATAATGAAATATTAGACATTATGTCGGAAGATAGTAAATGCGATGAAGCTTTGATTGTAAAAGAAGCGGAGGAAAGCTAAGCATACTGTGATGAATTTATCACAGTTAAAAGACTAATTAATGAAAAGTTAAATTCAAATGTAAATTTTAATTGCACAGGCCAAAATAAAATAGAAAGTGAAACAAACTTGAAAACAAAGCGATATAAATTACCAAAATTAGCTATCAAGAAATTTGATTAAATTATTTGCCCTTTTGGGCCCAATTTAAGAAAATTCATGAAGATGAGGAATTAGACAACGATGACAAATTTCAGTATCTTTTAAAGTGCGTAGAACCAGGAACTCGAGCCAAAGAATTACTCGAAAGTTACCCTGTAACATCAGAAAATTATTTAAAGGCAGTAAAGGCTTTTGAAGAACGCTATGGGGATAAAGATATCTTAATCGAAGTATATGTTCGGGAATTTTTGAAATTAATTACAGCTAAGGTACAGACTAGGGGAAATAGCAAAAATTTGTGTAATTTAGTGACCAAGATAGAAGCACATTTGAGATCGCTGGAAAGCATGGGTGTAAACATTGATCAGAACTCTGCGTGGCTGTACCCAATGATAGAATCCTGTTTTCCCGAAGATATTATTAGAACGTTTCAAAGACTTAATGTTGGGGCCAGAGAAGATTCTACTGAGTTAGATGATAAGGAAACCACACAGAAATCGAACTTGTCACTATTGCTGAATTTTTTTAAAAAGGGAAGTGGCAGGTGAAGAAAGGTTACAATTAGCCAGGTCGGGTTTTGAAATTAATTTACCCAGGGAAAATGTTAAAAATAAATTCCACAAGAGAGATAACAGGGTCCCCACTGCTACAGGCTTATTCGCTGCAAAAGAATTAAGCTGTATATTTTGCGGAAAAACGCATGAGAGTAAAGACTGCATAACAGCCAGATCGCTCTCCCTTGAAAAATAAAGTAAAAGAAAGTAAAAGAAAAATAAAGTAAAAGAAAAAAAATGTTGTTTGAAGTGTTTACGTTTTGGACACCGGGCAAAAACGTGCAAGGTTTTTATATAGTGTCACGTTTGTTCAAAACCCCATACAGAGTTATATTGTCCAGAGATAAGGAAAGGGGGTGAAAATACTAGAAGCAAATCTCCCAAAGTAATACTGAACACTGTCGCCAAACAATGCTCCCAGGAAATAGCCCTTATGACGTTAGAAAAAAATATAAAAGGGGAAAAAGGCCAAAAAAAGGTGCGTTGTCTTATAGACAGTGGTTCCCAGAAAAGTTACATCTTGAGGAAATTTGCCAAAGAGCTCAAGCTCAAACCCATTGGTACAGAAATAGTTGCCCATACAGTTTTTGGAGGTGCACAGATAGAAGCTAAACAGCATAATATATTTAGAATTACTGTAGTTGCATCGAATAATCGGGTCAGTTCCATACATGAGCTTGATCTTCTAGAACAAGAAAATTTTTTGGAGAAATTCCTCGAATTCCAAAGGGAAATCTATGCAGAGAACTCAAGAAAAATAAGCTGTGGTTGTCCGATATCGGCCCTGGTAGTACAGAAATAGAAATCTTGATCGGGAGTGACGTTTACGGTCAACTGTTAACGGGTCGAATCAAGCAATTAGAAAATGGACTCACAGCGATAGAAACCAAACTTGGATGGACAGTTTGTGGAAAAACAGGGCTTCCATCTCAGTCAGGGTTGCTTGAATAGCGGTACAGCAGTATTAATGACAAATCTGTACATAAAAGATTGGAATGTTCCAGACTTGAGGCAACTCGAAACGATAGGAATCAACGACCCTGCACAAATCTTGTCCAAAAGAGAAGAAGAGGAGCAAGCCCACTATATGTTTCTTAGACAACTCACCAGAAATGTCACATCTGTAAACAACACGTCCGAATTGGAAGAATTTAAATCTAAGGCAACAGAAATCATGGCTGAAGCTAAAATGGACCTAAGATTGTGGCAATTCGGTCCTGTAAAAGAAATAGAAAAGTTGTCTTTAGAAAATGAAAAGGAAGACTTCTCAACTCCAATTCCAGTTTTAGGAATCAAATGGGACAGAACAGATGATAGCTTGATGGTCTGCAATAAATTTGACTTAGAAATAGTGAATCCATCAAAACGTCTAATTCTATCCATAACTCAAGGAATTTTCGATCCCATCGGTTTTCTAGCTCCAGCGTTGTTACCAGCCAAGATAATAATTCAAGAATCTTGGTCCAGCAAATCAGCATGGGACACTCCACTTCCAGAGAAAATTCAAAGAGACTTTCAGAAATGGTACAGCGAATTAAAACAGCTAACAGAATTGAAGATCCGGAGAAGAATAGGTTATGGAAATAAAGAAGATTGGACCCTACATATTTTCTGCGATGCAAGTCAAAGTGCCTATGCAACAGTAATTTTTCTACGGTGCGAAGAAGAAAAAAGAGTTTCAATTCAATTTTTGGGAGCAAAATCACGGTTGGCTCCAAAAAAGGCTCTAACGATTCCTCGTCTTGAGCTGCTTGCCTGTGTTTTGGGATCCTGACTATCAAAGTATGTCATAGAAGCTTTGGACATCCCTACAGTACCAACTTACTTTTGGACTGATTCTTCGACAGTTTTGGCCTGGATTAAAAGAAATGACCAGTTGGGTACCTTTGTGGGCAACAGAATCAGAGAAATATGCCAACTTACGAACCCTCACCAGTCGTACTTAGTTCCAGGAAGTCAAAATCCGGCAGATCTGCCTTCCTGTGGTTGTAGTCCTAAATACCTTCTGGAATCGGGATGGTGGGAGGGTCCTAAATGGCTAGCAGATGAAAAAAGTAACTGGCCCCAACCGAAGATTGTCCCTAATGAAGTCTTAGTTATGTCGGAAAGAAAGAAATCTGCAGTGTCTTTATTTTCGAGTCAAAATGTAGATCCATTTATGAATTATGAAAGAACTTCGAAATTTAGTAAACTTGTAAATATTATTTGTTGGATAAGAAGATTTGCAACAAAATGTAGAAATAGAAATCATATTTTCCCAGCTGAACTTTCGGCAGAAGAAAAGGAAGAGGCGGAAAAATTTCTCTGGTCACGCATACAGTTAGAAAGTTTTGGTGATGTGCGAGAAACAATAAAAGGACTTGTTGTTATGAAAGATCAAGACAATATTCTAAGAGTCAAAACAAAGTTGTTAGATCGAGAAGACACCTTTTCTTTCAAGTATCCTATATTGTTGCCATCAAAACATCATGTTGTAAGGTGCCTAATTAGAGACTGCCACTAATTAGAGAATTGCCATGCTGGACTTCAGACAGTTGGTTCGATCTTACGTGAACATTACTGGATTATTTCTGCAAAGCGTAACATCCGAAGTGAATTGATAAAATGCACAAAGTGTACATTTCTTTCTTCCAAACCATTTGTTACTCCTCCCATCCATTTACCTTTTGACAGAGTCAGAGACTCAAAAGTTTTTGAAGTTGTTGGCATCGACTTATGTGGTCCTCTTTACCTGAAAAATAAGTCCAAAGTATGGATAGTCATTTTTACCTGCGCAGTATATCGAGCCACACTTGGAATTAGTGACGAATCTTTCAACAGAGGGATTCATACAAGCGCTAAGAAGATTTGTAACCCGAAGAGGAAGAATTTCGACAATCCACAGTGACAATGGAACTAACTTTGGCGGTGCCAACAGTCTCTTTAAATCTCTTGACTGGAATCAAATTCAAAAGACGGATGACATAGCTCCAATAAAATGGAAGTTCATCCCCCAACCGCTGCTTGGTGGGGCGGATGGTGGGAGCGTCTCATTAGAAGTGTAAAAAACCTCCTACTGAGAACTCTTGGAAAATCTTCCCTCAATTTTGAAGATCTCTCTACTATCTTGTGCGAAGTTGAAGCCATAATGAACAGTCGACCTTTAACATACCTATCAGAAGAACCAGACAAGATCATTCCTTTGACACCTTCCTGTTTTATGCAAGACATTCAAGAAATTGGTGTACCAGATCTGGATGCCATTGATGCTAAAAAACTGAGAGCACGATACAAGCACTGCCTAAGTGTTCGAAGGCAACTATAAAGTAGATTTCGAAAAGAGTATCTAGCGCAGCACGAAGTAGACAGATATGTAAGCCTGTTAAACAAGGCGACATTGTGCTAGTAGAAATCAACAGTGTGAAAAGACTACAGTGGCCAATAGGAAGAGTAGTGAAAATTTTTCCCAGCCGAGATGGCCGTGCCAGGGTTTTGGAAGTGAAAATGCATTCTGGGGCATTGATGAGACCACTTCAAAAACTCTATTCCTTACAGATATCACATGCTGAGGATCCAGTGATACAAGCAGCAAAAGAGGCAATAAACTGAAAGTGGTCAAAACTATAAAAAACTTTTCTAAAGACAATCACAATTGTTTTAAAATTGCATTGAACTTTAAAATATTTTATATTTTTATTTTTCTTTATTTTCATTAGTTTGTAACTTTAATTTTTACTATTTGTAGTTTATAGCTTTAATTTTTCTTAGTATGTAGTTTTATAAGTTTAAATTTTCTTAATTAATTAACTGTTTAATTTTTTAGCTCTCACCTAAAAAATTAAAGGTGGGAGGATGTTAGGTATTGATATACTTTTGCCTCACTAGAGGGCGCCAGAGGTCCCGTTGACATGAGATTCGAAGAACATTTTTGTTTACTCTCGCGGGACATTAGTTTTAGTTTTAGTTCTGTTTTAGAATGGAGAGCAACTGGTCATGAAATAGTATTTTGCTCTCGGGGCCTTTTTGGCCTGATTTTATTATTCAAGGAGCTATAGTTTAAGAAATAGAAAAAAGTAGCTCATATATTAGCATAGTTTTATTATAAATCCATTTTTCTCAAAGTATAATTTTGGAAATAGTATAGCTATAGATAGAAAGAAATGGATGTTCGGAAATTTCGAATATGAATATGTATATATTTTTGTGTATCCTCACTGTAAATATCATCATTCAAGCTGTGTAAATAAACTGTCTTATGTTTTTTAAGATTAATAAGAGGTGAATTATTGAATTTAAGTAAATGTTCTTTTTTCTCCTTTTTCTACAGAAGAATTTTACAGGTAAGAAGAATACTCATATATCATTTTGAAGATTATTACCAAAAATTAAAATGCTTTGAAAATATTAAATAATTATTTTGATAAAATGAAATAGCCTGCAATCTATATTTTACAAAGAATCGAGAAGATTCGCTTGAAGCCGTTCAGAAGAATGGCGTTTTATAACAGATACTTTTAGGGATTTAATTTTCTTGTTTAATGATAGTGTAATAATTATAAGAACATTGTTTACACAGATATTTTGAACTTCTATATTTATTATTTATTGTTTATGAAAAAAAAAAAATGGTCGTGTTTCAATCACTGGGAGATACCAGAACCGTATAAACTGACTGTTAACTTGTATCCTTTGTAACTTATGAACATAAAAAAAATAACAAAAAATTTAGATGCCAAAACACGCTTAATTTCTAAAACAACTTCTGAAAATTTAAACTTTTTTATTATTAAATGTTAATACAGTGATAATAATTTCCGTTTTAACTTTTTAAAGATTGTGCTAAAATTTTAAACATGTGGAAAATATTATTTGAGAGAAATAGGAAAATGTAATAAACTCTAGAATATCGAAATTTAATTGTGTTTCATTCTATAAAAACTTTTAAGTACGTATGTTATTCTGGGACTCAAAACAAAAACACCACTCTTTTCTAAAGACCATAAAATGCCTAAATACATGTGTGATTTTTTTTTTTTTTTTTTAAGTTTATAGTTTAATAAAACAGCGCTTCTTTTTATAAATATTTAAAAGTGTTTTTAAAAGTGAATTTTTAACTGTTGCATAGACGTTTTAATTAGACAAAGTAAATATAAGAGTGATTACAAGCAGAAAAGAAAAATAAGAAATTATTTTTCTGACAGTCTTTTTTTTTTTTTTTTTTTTTTTTTTTTTTTTTTTTTACAATTAATTCTTTTTTTAAAAAAAAAGAATATATTGTTATATAAATATATATTTTTTATAAAGTTTTCAACGCAAAATATTCAAACTATCAGAAATTAAATCCTTTTAAAATAACGCCACCCAGAATGAATAATAGGGGAGAACCTTGTAATATGGATCATCGTGTAATACGGACTATGAGGAAATTTATGTGTTCAACACTAGATGGTGAAACCATCTCATTGCCTTTAGTGTATTGCTTTTAGTGTATTGTTATACAAACCAGGGTGTGACTTGTACATGCGTACCTGTATTTGGACGATTATGAAATTGCGTTTTCAATTTATATGATCATTGATGTAACATGTATGTTAAAATGAAAATATTACTTTCTACTGTTAGGTAATTGTAATATAATTTTAACGTTAATAGTAGTAAATGCACTTATTTTCTGAACAATCTAGACACTTGTTTCATGGGCGCCAATTTGCATAGCGATATATATGATTGTAAACAACGTTGCTCTGTTTATGCGTGTAATATGAACTATGCTCTGTTGTGTAATATGGACCAGTAGTCCATGATAAAAACAGAGAGGTTTTGTTAATGCTCGGCGTACATATGTCGCAAACTCAAAATCTTGAGGCTATAGAATAGGCCAGAGAAGCAGAGGTAATCAAAGTATTATAATCAAGCTATGACTTCCTTCGCATACTACCCACTGAATATAACTTTTGGACATCCCTTTTTTTTCGTCCATTAGCAATTATTTTTTCGTCCATTTCTACTATTCCCAAGAAATGGACAAGTGCATGAGGAAACATGCTGGGGTATCCATACTGGACAGTTCGTTTCACAATTCCAAGTGTATCAACTGTTCCGGAAGGACTACGACTTCGGGCAGGACCACTATGGACCACTTGGTACATATTACACGAACGTATGTGTAATATGGACCACCGAAACGTAAATAAAATAATTATTTCCTGCAATTATTAATACTTCCCAGAGTGCTTTACTAAGCTTGAACCATGCAACCATACGATTGTAATGAGCAGCCAACAAATTATATCTTTTTATTTTAATAACATTAGTTTTATGAGCATTCTTGCTTAGGGGTCCATATTACACGGATCTCCCCTATATATATATATATATATATCAGAATTTTGATTGCAAAAACTGAATTTTTTTTTAATTTCTTTTGGAAAACTTGTTTAACAATTTACAAAGAGTTTTGTCTTAAAATGATAGATATGTTTATCTTACGCTTTATGATAAAATTATATCCGTGAAAAAATAAATGATATATATATATATATATATATATGTATGTATATATTAACATAATATAAAAATTATATATATCTCTTTTTAGTGCTAGAGGCCTATTTCAGTCGGTACAGTTGTCGAATTTTTATAATACACTCTTAATTAGTGCTACCCAAGTAGCACAGGAACGTTCTGTGAACGTCTAACAACGGTTTCAATAGTTCAAACACCGTGTTTCGTGTCAAAAGAACGTTCTAAAACACGTTCAGAAATAGTATTATTTAGAACGTTCTGAAAATGTTTGATTTGTACCATCTATAAAACGTACAATTCTAGTTCTATATAGAACGTTCAAGTGTGACACCGTCATAACACGTTCTGTAACAGTGTAATTATAACGAATATGACAAAATGACTTTTTAGTACTATTGGTTGGGAAACTAGGTTAATCATTAAAATTTTTGACTTCAGATTTTGATTTTTTTACACGTTTTGTGGCGTGAGGAATCCGGAAGTCAAAAGGTTGGTATGGTATCTGTTAATGTGTATCGGCACCTATTAATGTGATAGCCCATTAGTTCATGTACACGATATCTCAAGAACAAATGATTGCAGAGAGATCGGACCAGTTTTAAAATATCACTTATGATATTGATAAGAATCTTATTGAGAGATTTGCAACATTCTAATTTAAAAACTTCGTAAGTTATTCAAAATTTATAATTTTTAGCATGCTAGAGAATAGAGCATTTTTTACATTTTCAGTTTAACGTTTTGTTACGTCAGTAAAGAATGCTTCTCAATAATCAGTAGCGGGGAGGTGAAAAAAAATTACAAAATTTTAAGCTCATGGAAAAATTTTGTGGATTTTGTATTTCAGGAATCAATGTATGAAATTCAACCAAACTTGTTACAATATTAGATCTTGCCCTAAATTGGAGTTTATTTAAATTTCATTTGGGATATATCGTCCGATAGATTACAGTGCTATGCAATGAAACCCTCCATTTATGGGACGGCTATATCTCAGCTTCTATAGTGTACAAATGTATTAAACTTGATATATTGGCATATATCATCATAACCTCTGCTAATACAATTTGGATGTATACATTGTCCAACAGGTGGCGTTGCTAATCTGCAATTTAATCATTTTAACGGAAAGGCAATATTTTAACTCTTGTGATTTAACAATAAATTTTGTGATACACTGAAGTTATAAGTGAAATCGATTTTATGTAAAGCTTTACTGGTCCATTTTGGATGCACATCGGCCAACAGGTGGCGTGGCTATGTTGCAATTTAATCTCATAACGGAAACGAAAAATCTCAACTTCTGTGATTTATAAATATTGTAAATTTGGTAAGTGAAATTAATATTACGTAAAACTCTACAGATTGCCTTTGGATGCATATCGGACGACAGGTGGCACTGCCACGTTCCAATATTTTCCATTCACAGAAAGGCTATCTATCAGCTTCTGTAATATATATACTCACCAAACCTTCTGCGTGACATACATTTGATATATATTATTGATTCAATTTGGCTGTATAACGAGTAATAGTCAAACAGTTTTTTTTTTTATTATTATTATTCATAGGACAATGTTTTTTCCCCTAGTTTTTTCCCCTATACATCATCCCTGGGGGATGGGGGAGGGGTGGATAAAAATTTTCACTATGATTATCTTTCAAAAGAATTCCATATCACCTTTAAAACGAATAATTGAAACATCGTTTTCTGATGATTTAAAACAAATTTACCGTTTTTTTTTTTTTTTTTTCATTTGTAATAATAATAATAATAAGCCCTTAGAAAAATACATTTTCTAAGATCTTCTATACAGCATAAAAATGATTGTCTTCTGTCATGAAAATCTATGCATTCCCCAGACCCAAAGTTTAGATACAAAAAGCTAATCACGGATGTTATTGAATAAGTAATATAGTGCTTTACGCGAGTTTCAAAGAAAATTACGGGAAAACTCCGAAAACCTATGTCGACGAGCGTGACCAGGAATCGAAGCCAACACTTCCCGTCTGTACGGTTCGAGAGTAGAACCTCGAGGTCTCTAATACTCATCGGGAAGTTACAGAATGAGTTTTTTTCTTCTTTTCTTTAAGCATAATTTTAAACTTTTATTATATTTTATTTATGATTCTATTTAAGTTTAAATGTTACTGATAAATTATCAATATTGATAATGTTGTTAAATCATTACTCTGTTTGATTGTTCTTATTTTATTTTATTTATTTTCACTGAATATTTTGTTCAATACTGAAATATACACTAAAATAAAATATGCTTTTCTGTTTAATTCGAGATTTTAAAATGGAAAAATAAAGTGATCTCATAAGTTTTTAAAATACTTTATAAAAATTTAAACAATTGTTTAACTCCACTCCATTTTTCCTTAAAATATTGACTATATGTTTTTTACAGCTATAAATGCTTTATAAATTTCTGTTTCAAATGTTGAACTTTGAAACATGATTATTGCGGATGCAAGAAGGGAGAGCAGATGATAACATCGACATCTGTGGATTGCATTTATTTAATTTTCGCTGACCGTGCAACTGCAAAGTCAAACGCCATGGCAAGGTCTTGGGAAAGTCGTTATATGAGGCGGTAATTTTAAAACATGTAATCTGATTTGTTCAGTTTTAGCGTTATAATGACTAGGATAAGTTTATAAAAGGTAAAAATGTAATATTTTTAACCTGTAATATTCTCTATGTTCTATTTATTAAAGTCTTATTTTAATATCAATTAAACAATCATTTTCATATCTGCGTTTGATACTTGAAAGCAGCATTGAATCGCAGAAAAAACTGCTCCTGTTACAGAAAACCGCTTAGAAATTATGGAATTATTTTATTAATTTAGTCTTCTGAGATGGAATTTGTTAAAATAACTATTTTTGGTTATTTTGTTTCTCAATGAAGTATGAAGAAGTCACAAAGACTTTACAAGATAAGAGCTAATTTTAAGTGAATGCCCTTCCGACTGGTCATTGTGTATTTTAAAATGCTAGTTGCATAGGCATTTTCTTGAAGAAAATTCTTATGAAGAATATTAAAAAGGTTCGTAATTCTTTTTTTCTTTTCTTTTTAAATTCTGAAGTATTTATTTAATGTTTATATGATAATATATATACAATCTAGGTTATGCAAATTGCATATTTTTAAAATAATATCCTAGGTTTCACCGCCTTACATTTTTAAATATCTCTTTACTGTTATTTATTCAATAAAATATATGAAATTGTTTAACTGCATAATAAAACAAAGATTCAATTCAATTTTATTCCACATCTTTATAAAAAAAGATATTCTGCTTAAAAAAAAAAAAAAAAAAAAAAAAAAAAAAAAAAGGACGATTTACTATATTATTTATTAATACTAATAATATTTACATTTATCAATTATTTAATACGCCATGATAGCATAATTACATCAAATGAGGTAAAAATTGCGTTGACTGAATTTAAAGAAATTTAAACATTTAAAAAATACCAATTACATTGCCATGTGGAATAAATTTAAATACCTGCAAACATCATTTTTGTAAACTACTGCTGTAAACTGAAAATATGTATGCACACATGCACTGAAATTTAAAAATATGAAGTATGTTAAATATTTTAGAAAAATATTATGATTAAATATATATATATATGTATTTAAGTATTTGGACATTTTTAAAATTTCCTCCATCTAACTAATTTTTAATTTTTTGTTTCAATTTCTTATTATTATAAAACTTCAGCATTCAAATATATTTATATACTGTCCATGGACTTACAAAGTAGTACCCAGAAATGTTTAGAATATACAGGGTGCAAAGTCGAGAGCAGGCCTTTATTTGCGCAACAATTGGTCTCAAACGTCCTCCAATAAGAAAATGTATTTTTAAAAAAAAAGTAAGAATTCATTATATGACATGTTTAAATTTAAAAAAATCAATTTATTAAAAATCACAAAAACTGATAATTTTTATACAATTTTCATGACACTAATAGTGAAAGTTGAGTTCTAACCTAAAAAATATAACACAAAAAGTTTCACTTTTGTGCACCCAAAATTGTCTGAGATAGTTAGTTTCAAAATTTAGGATTATTTCGCATTTTCTCGGGCTTTATTAAAAAGTCAATGAAAAATTCTTTAATAAACCCAGGGAAAATGCAAACAAAGTCCAATTAGGATTTTTAAACCGATCCCTTATTGAAGGCCGAAATATGTTAGAAAATCCAAACTTTAAATATCTTGTTCCATTTTGCGAGAATAGAAATGAAACTTTTTGTTAGGATGTGTGTCAGTTTTCTAAATATGACTATAGGGATCTGGGACTATGTAAAAAGCTAGTTTTTGCAATTTTGAAAAAATAGATATTTTAAATTTAAACATGTTATACCACAAATGCTCATATTCTTGAAAACATTTTGTAACTGAAACTATATCTTTGCGACCAATAGTTGCGGAGATAAAGGTATTCTCGTCACAATGCTTTGCACCCTGTATTTAAAAAAAAAATAATTGCATATATATATATATATATATATATATATATATATATATATGTATAAATGAATTTTTAATCTTAGTTAAAGCCAAGCAACAGATATAAGATCCCTGAAACCACATAGGTCAATGAGAAAGAAATTACTACAAATTTAAATAACCTGGGGAGACTGATTGTGATTTATTGAAACATTTATTTTTTATTTATTGATTTTTATTTTATTTAACTTCAGTCTAATCATAAATTTATTCCTATATTGTTAGTTGCAATTTTAATAATTTTGCCGGTGCGTAAAAACCACATGAAACTCAAATCAAAAGATACAAACAAGCAACGAGGAAATAAAAAATTAAGACAGCATTTTAAACATTTTTTGTAGGAAAAGCTTAGAATGGTAGAAAAAAAAAAAAAAAAAAAAAAAAAAAACTCGTCAGGGGTGACCCTTTTCGTCGTTGAGCACCAATGTACGTTTTCGTTCGTTAGCAGCTATAATAGCAAATTGACCCTATCGTACAAGAAATTAATTGAAGTTAGAAATGAAGAATACATTGGAATAAATTATTTACTTCAAGAAATCAGAGAATCAAACAGAAAACAACCATGAAAAACAAACATTAATCATAGGATGACGCATTCGGAATCACAAGGATTAAAACAAGCAAAATAAATCAAGAGTTTAGTTGTACATAGCAGATGAAGAATAATGATACAACACAGCAACAGGGATATAAATTACTTTTTTTTAAATTCAAATAATGTTTGAGAAATTTTAACATACTTACTATTCCTTTAATTTCAACGTATATGCATGAAAAATTCCATATTTTATGACAGTAATTCCAAAAAGTGTCATAACGTGTCTATATCCCTTTAAAAAATTCCTTAAATTTTTGCATTTTAAAAAAATTTCTTTTTTCCCCTAATCTGAAGATAATGACGTTATAGTATTAAGAAACTTTGAATAAACACCATAAAATGCAAGAACTCGCAACTGCTACAAACAAAGCACGGCTTCTACAAACAAAGCGGCAACGCATTCAACACACTCAACGTGCTTGTTTGCAGCTCTCGTGCCTACAATGTACGCCTGATGAAGGGTTGTGTCTTCTTTTGACCCGAAACAGTTGGTGCGAGGTCTTGCATTTTAAGGTGTGTATTCAAAGTTTTGTAATTAATACTACAACTTCATTATCTTCAGATTAGGGAAAAAAAAAAGAAATTTTTAAAAAATGCAAAAATTTAGGAAATTTTTTAAGGTATAAAGAAACGTTATGACACTTTTTGGGGAAAACTGTCATAGAATATAGAATTTTTGATGCATATACGTTGAAATTAAAGGAATAGTAAGTATGTTAAAATTACTCAAACATTATTTGAATTGAAAAACAAAAGTAATTCATATTCCTGTTCATGTGTTGTATCATTATTCGTCATCAGCTATGTAATTTTTACTTCTAAACGCTCGTACTGAGGTGATTTTTTATAATGACGTCATATTTTTTTTTTTTAAACTACACTATTTTAGAACGTTTACAGTACGTTTTCTGGAACGTTCTGAAAATGTGTATAACGATTTGAAAACGTTCTAAAAACGTTTAGAACGTTCTGAGACCGTATACATAGAACGTTCTCAGAACGCTTCTATAACACCGATGGTGATAGTTACACGTTCATTGAACGTTCTCTGAACCGTACTATTGTCCATTTTCAAGATGGACAAATAGACGTCTATAACACGTTCAAAGGGAACGTTCTTAGAACGTGTTTGCAGAAAAATTTTTGAACGTTCAGAGAACGTTTCGGTGCTGCTTGGGTAGAGGCCTATTTCAGTCGGTTTATTGAATGGGGATTTATTGAATGAAGTCCCCCCAAGGCCCAACTTGGACATGAGTCCCCCCCAAGGTACCCCTATTTCAGTCGGTACAGCGTTGCCGAATTTTTATACGTCACTCTTAATTAGTGCTAGAGGCCTATTTCAGTCGGTTTATTGAATAGGGATTTATTGAATGAAGCCCCCCAAGGCCCAACTTTGACATGAGCCCCCCCCCAAGGTACCCCTATTTCAGTCGGTATAGCGTTGTCGAATTTTTATACGTCACTCTTAATTAGTGCTAGAGGCCTATTTCAGTCGGTTTATTGAACGGGGATTTATTGAATGAAGTCCCCCCAAGGCCTACCTTTGACATGAGTCCCCCCCAGGCCCAACTTTGACATGAGTCCCCCCCAAGGTACCGCTATTTCAGTCGGTACAGCGTTGTCGAATTTTTATAATACACTCTTAATAGTGCTAAGGGCCCATTTCAGTCGGTTTATTGAATGGGGATTTATTGAATGAAGTCCCCCCCAGGCCCAACTTTGACATGAGTACCCCCAAGGCCCAACTTTGACATGAGTCCCCCCCAAGGTACAACTTTGACATGAGTCCCCCCCCACGGCACACCTTTGACATGAGTCCCCCCCAAGGCACACCTCCCCCTCATTGGGAAAAAGAGAAAAAACGTTGTTTTGCGGCTATAAGACAGTTTGGACTTCCAACGTTATTTGTTACAATATCTGCAGCTGAAACACATTGGTTTGATTTAATGAAAACTTTATCATGGAATTTAGATCGTCATGAATTAACTAAAGAAGAATTTGTCGATATTAACAAGTTTAGCAGTAGGCCTCTGGCACTAAATTAAAATCTGTCAATGTCAGATTTTCATGTTTTAAATAATGAAATAATGTCGTGTCTGTATAATTTTTTGTTTTTAATGTCATTTTGCAGAATT
Source organism: Salticus scenicus (assembly GCA_963930645.1). Classification (NCBI taxonomy): domain Eukaryota; kingdom Metazoa; phylum Arthropoda; class Arachnida; order Araneae; family Salticidae; genus Salticus; species Salticus scenicus. The sequence continues at coordinate 20,087,822 of OZ005661.1, forward strand.
TAGCAGTTAAATAATTTTGAATAAGTTTGCTAAAAACTAGGATGCATATGAATGTAAATTCTTTCGCCAGTGCATAAACGCCATGCCGTGCTCGGGATTCAGCTCGACGTATCGATTGGAGTTCAATTATCCTGGAGTGCAATATTGAGGATTGCCGATTAATTTCACGTTCATTATGACGCCGCAAATTTTATTACCAATATGAAACACTTATTGTTTTATATTTAGGTGAAAATGCAGTTTATTCATTTTTATTATGCTGCAAGAGAATAGCCCCATCCCATCACTCCCATTTGAAATCTTTTACATTTTTTTTTTTTTTTTTTAACTTTAAATTGGTATCAGCACTTCATTACTTAAATACACACTACGAATGGAGAGATATGAAGATTTCGTAAGAACAAAGGTGTACAAATCAGCTCCACCGCAACCCCACCATCATCACCAAGAGTATATTTTACTCTCTTAAATAACGTAAATATTTTATTTGAACAATGGGCTCTTCCCAGCGTCGTCTGCTCAATCACGTGATAGAGGAAAACGAATAGTCGAATTCTGAGAATCGAATTCAATTAAATATTGTTCTGAAGAACAAAAATTTTAATATTTAATATAAAATAAAATAAAAGTAATATTGTGCATTTATAAACAGTAGAATAGCTGTATTTGTAAATTTAATATTTTTTTAAAAACATTTTATGTGTTTATTTATTTTTACCTATAAGAATCGATTTTTGTATATTGTAGTGTAACTGTAACATTAACTGATCTAGCAATAAATAATAGCTTCTTGTGGAATGTTTATGGATTATAAATTGAAATCTTAAAATGTTTTCATTTAATTTAATTGCATAAAGGTGTTACAACAAGTTAGTTAACTTTGCTACTGGTCTAAATGGATTTACGCACTAAGATATTGCACTGTCACTGATTTAAGTACCAAAAATCAGAGTATTTAAACATGTCTTCATGAACATCAATAACAGGTATAAACTAAATGATGATTGTAAATGTATACAGCAAACAAAAGATGATGAATAATGATATAAAATTGATTAAAAATGATGATGTGTAAAAAATAACACAGATTAAATACGATTGATCAAAAATAAGAATAGAAAATGTTATTTTAGCAATCGCTCAAAATAAACAAGACTTCGTCTGCTATTTGTTTTTCCTCTATCATGTGACCTCTGACGTCAGGTGGGAAGAGTCCATTGGATGACTTCTTAATTATTAATAAAATTTAAGATGAGGAAAATTTTTCACTTTTGAAATATAGCTTAAACTGGGTCGGAGGGCGAAAATGTTTATTGACACCACTTAAACTTCATCAAATGTTATTTTATTTCACCATGACTATACAAATAAATCATTTGTGTGAACAATCTAAAGTTATCATCTCTTTCCGTTAAGTCTTTAGAATTAGAGAAAACGAAAATCTGCAGGAGATTTGACAAAATTTAGCATGTTTTTTTTTTTTTTTTTTTTTTTTTTTTTCAGAATCCTAAAATTAGGAAGATGATTTCAAATTTTTAGATGATTTCGAATAAAAATATTCCGAAACAGTTAACGTTGATTAAAAGAATTGAGTTCACGAAAAATCATAAAAAATGAGCTGTAAAGCAGCTAACGATAATAAATAGAATTTTGTAGAGTTAAATATACGAATAAATGGAAATTGCGGCAGTAGATATTAAAACATGTCCTCAGTTGAAATTTTTTTTTTATATATACTACCAAAATTCGCCCTTTTCGCTGATCAGTACATTTAAAGGATACTTAAAAAAAAAAAAAAAAAACTGTTTTATTATATTAATTTATAAAGAAAAACTACCAATTTAATTATTAATCTATTAACCGTTAGTAAATAACAAAGACAGTTTAAATGAAAGGATAAATTTAAAATAATGTAACAGAAAAATCAATGCATAAAATAGAGAAAAAAAAAATAAAAAATTAAATTTCGAAAATAGAAAAAAATTCGATGGCATACACTCCTGTATTGTCCCAAATACGCCTCTGTAAGTTTTGTAGCATGCGATCAATAAGCTGTACTAAATACTAGAGCTCACACAGACAGACTGGTTACAGGAAAACCAACGGAGAAAATCAAAAGGAGTAAAAGCTATGGAAAACTCAATTAAAAATTTGATAATCTGTTAATGATGGTAAGGCCTTGCAGAGGTCAAGCTACCTCTCTGCTGTTTTTCAGCAATGCAATCAACTGTTTAGATATTAGAACGCACACAAATACACAGGTAACGGAAAAAATCCATAGAAAAAATCGAAAAAATAAATTAAAAAAATAAATTTTAAAAAGATTAATGAAAAATCTAAAAAATATCAATCAGGTGCACCCCTAAATTGTCTTAAATCCCTTTGCCAAGTTTTGAATTTTGCGATCGGATTCCCCAGCGCCAGAATGTACATAGACAGACAAGTAGCAGAAACATCAATAGCTAAAATCGATTTTTTTTTTTTTTTTTTTTTTTTTTTTGAAAATCTAAAATATCTCGATAATGTGCACCCCAACACCGTCCAAGCTACCACGCTGGCAAGTTTTCGTATTTTTAAAATTAATGGTCTGAGCGCTAGAGAGTACGCAGGCAGACATTTAATTTATATTCATAAACCAACTAAAAAAACGAAAATAACAATAAATTGTTTCAGAAATGAATTCTTTTTTCTTAACGATTATCATTAAATAAGTCATCTTCTAAATAAATAAATGAAAAAAAACATAAAGGTATCATTAAAGAGTATGTGTTTTAATACATATGTAAAAGAGTTTTGACATTGTATCCCCTTTCTTAAAAAAAATCGCATTTCGAAGAAAGCCATTCCCCTTTATAGGTAAAAGCATTTATAAACAGATATTTTATTATGAAATATACACGTAATAAAAACATTCCTTCACTAAAAACTCCAGAATAATCCATAAAATCTCAACAATTTCAAAAAAAAATATCTCAAAGATTAATTTCAAAAAATATTAAACAGTCTTTTTTTTTTTTTTTTTTTTTTTTTTTTTATTTAATGCATCATGAAAAACAAATTGTTGTAATTTATTTTAACAAACAAATAAATAAATAAAATAAAACCATTTTGAATAGAAAGAAGTATACCATTATCAAGCTGATTGAAAATAGCGCATTTTAACATAAATCAATTTACGAAAATAAAATTGAATGAACATAGCTAAAAAAAATATGTTGCATTTTATAAATTTGAATAAGTAACGGTAAATGAACGAATAAAATATGCATTACGAAAAACGCATTATATAAATTTAATGAACTTGCATCAAAAATCGTTATTACTGTATTTTAATAAAAATGTTAATTTACGAGTCTAAATTAAAATTTTAAAAATCTATAAAATGTTATCTTGTATATTTAAAAGCATTATCATTGAAATGGAATTTTTAATGCTAGAAATTATTCAACTGCATGATTTGAAAAAGATATTTCATGTAATGAAATCACGTATTAAAATTATGTTATTTTCTTTCGGGAAGGATAAACGCATATGATAAAAACGCAATTTTTATGCTTAATATTGATTCAGAAATTTGAAAAATATATTTTAAAGTATATTGAAATTTTAATTGTAAATTTATTCAGAAATTCTTAGAAATAAGGTGAAATGAAAGATTAAACTATTCGGATGCTGTACTATTGCATGTTTCAAAAAAAAAAAAAAAAAAAAAGCGATAGTGGGGAATTTTATAATAAAATATTAAATTATAAATAAATAAAACCGGAAATATCGACACAAAACACAAAACTTTTAATAATAATTTAGTATATTGGTATATAATGTAATATACATATTGGTGTTTGATTTTTTGAATTATTGATTAGAAAATTAAATCTTTTGAATTAATTCATTCAAAGAATGACTGAAGTTTAAGTTCTATTTTAGTAGAAACAGTAATTTGTCTGGAAAAAAAAAAAAAAAGAAAAAACACTATGAAGAATTGTTAAAGAATTCTGACATAAGTTAACAGAAAAATTGTAAATTAGTAAACTGCGTTGAGGGAGCGGTAGTTCCCCCTCACAGAGAATTACATGGTAAATAATATTGTTTCTAAACCTATTTTAGATTATTTCAAAAGTACATTGAATTTTATTATTTTACGGTATTTATCTCAAGTGTTAATGTGCAAACTATTATTATAATATTAAAATGCATGGTAAGAGAATGCCGTGTAACTGACACACCAGATTATTTAAAAACAATTATCATAAAAAATTCATGTCAGGTCCGTTTCTAATTTTTAGTTTCAAGTGGTCAAATTTTAACTGATGAAAGATCATTATTGATTGCAAAATAATAAAAAAAAAAAAGAAAAAAAAGTGTCAAAATTTATTTATTTGTTTATTTATTGTAAACACTGTGTGAGAATGCTGCATCTGAAAACAATCTCGATTTTTTCCCCTATCATTTTTTTTTTTTATGTGAAAATACTTATACAATGCCACTATTAATAATATTGATACAGATAAAGTATTTCTATTTCGTTTTCTTTAATAAATAATGGAACCGAACACATATATTATAAATATAGGATGAAAATTCATAAAAAAACATATAATGATATTATAAGCGCATCTATAATAAACTTAAACTCGTTTTTCATCTGTACAAAAATTCAATATTTCAGTTATTTTCATAAAATATTTTATGAATGATACACTTATCTATTTTTTTTTTTTTTTTGTATAATGTATCATTATTTAATTTGCCTTGATAAATCATCTGATGTTGTTCTCACATATTTTTATGTTATTCAACATTGTTATAGGTATATTTTTACAGTGGGAATCGTAAATTATGAGGTATTGTACACAAATATTTACAGTGCATTTAAAAATCTTTGAAAAATAATTTCAAAAACAGTTTTATTTCACATACATTTCTGTGTAATTGGATTTGCCGTTCCCCACAACTCTGTTAGCTATATATTTTCGCAAAATTTATGAAAGGCGTAAGACATCTATAAAATTTAAAAATAATTTAATTTATTCAGAGAATTTTCTTTCGTTTTGCTTTTTGTAACTGATTAGACTAGTTTTAAATAATTGTATATACTGTGTATCAGTTGTATGCGAAACAAATGTGTAGGTAAATTTATCTAACGAAATCTTCTCATAACACAACTTGATGTACTACAATACAAACCATCTCCAACCATTGATCAATTTAATACGAGTTGATTTCTGACATTCTGTGAACAAAAGGTGGAAGCTTTTCATGCCATAAATACATTTCAGAAATGCTAAAATATATGATCGCAATAGTACTGTAGGTAGATTGGAAATATTTCAATTCATATTGGTTGATAATTGCACCACTGTTTGTTCTCGTCCATCTCATCAGACTTTCAATTGCCATCTGAAGCATTTGCAGTGGGGATAGGAGCGAGGAAGGTTTCAACTTGTCAAAAAATAAATAAATAAATAAATAATAATAATAATAATAATAATAATAAATAATTAAAATAAGTTATTTCATACTTTCGAAACTTTGTATTGGGGATTGTTTATTAAATAAACAATAAGAAAATAACCGCTAGTCACAGAATCTGAAAATGCATATATATATATATATATATATATGCAAAATAATTAAAGCCAGATGAAAGATTAATCCCAAAACACATGAGGGCCTTCATCAGGGGAGCTGCCCCATGTATGAAAAGGAATATGAGAAGTTTCTGATGAAACGCTAGTAATTTAACCAAAAAACATGTTTCTAGCCCCCAACGTCTCACCAGATGGAAGCCAGACCATACATTAAACGAATTTTAATTAACACAAAGCTTAAAAAGCAATTAAATTCAGAAATAAAGCACAAGATATAATACATCAATATAAAATACAAGAAAATAAATAATACATGAATATATAAATAGATACCTGGACAAACTAGAATAGTCATTAGAATATGAAAAATTTGAAACCACCCCCCATTATAAACATAGAACCCGTTTCAGCTAGTAGGCCCACTTACCAGCACTTAAATGTCGCCCAAAATGGAACAACACACCTTAAGTGGGATTGTCATCAAGAATACTGAAATGTTTATTAATTAAGATAACAGGATAGTGGTTCACAGTTAGTATGTTTTAGAGATTTTTCATAGCCAGATTCAGGTCTAAATTGTTACTGTAAATCATTTTAGTTCTGTTTATTTGGGTGAACATAATATTTTTTAAAACTTTATGACTAATACAGGAGAACCAATTTGTTAAATTACAAACTTTAAAGTTAAAATCTTGCCTTTTATCATAAATCCCAATAAACTTGTTATTATCTATTTTTTTTTTTTTTATATTTTAAATCCAGGAAAGAAGTTTGGTCTTCAGAGTCAGTACGGTTTAAGACAAGATCGGAGGGATAGGTTTCAGCTGCATATTTTGCAAAATATGCACAGTTTATTGCTATTACGTCATCAATATACCTATAAAACTTAATATCTTTGAATTTTCTTTCAAACATAAACAAAAAAATGTTGGCGAAGGCACTCAAGTATCTTGTTCCCATCGGGATACCGAGAATTTGTAAAAAATAATTAACACTGTTAAACAAAACATTTTCGAAGATGCAAAATTTCATAAGGTTAATCCAGTAACTTTTTCGCAATCACATGATATAATTCTTCGTAATTTTTTTTCAAAAATTTCTAGAACCAAGTAATGCGGGATACTACCAAAAATGTTTTCAAAATCATAAGTATTAAATGTAAAAATAGTTTCTGAATTTAATTTAAAATATTTTTAGATTGAGTAATTATTTTTAATGATACTGCAATTGTCATCTGACTCTAAAGCGTTTAAGATATTATTGAGTAAATAAAAATTTTTTTACCGGCCATGTGATTAGAAGCAAAATTGCCACAAGTAACGTAAGGAAATTTAATGGGATTTTTATGAAATTTAACATTAATAAATAGATATGGAAAATTAAAACAGTTTCTATTTATATTGAGTTTTTTATTAAAAGCCAATATCCTTTTTCTTATAAAAGAGGGGGAGTCATTTAATTTTTAATTTTAAGTCAGACGATAATTGCAGTATCATTAAATATGATTACAAGGTCGGTAAAAAACTTATTTATTTACTCAATAATATATTAAACGCTTTAGAGTCAAACGATAATTGCAGTATCATTAAAACTCAATATACTTGTAAATAGAAACAGTTTTAATTTTCCATACCTATTTATTAATGTTAAATTTCATAAAAATCCCTTTAAATTTCGTTACGTTACTTGTGGTAATTTTGCTTATAATTACAAAGCCGGTAAAAAACTTTTTTATTTACTCAATAATATCTGAAATGCTTTAGAGTCAGACGATAATTGCAATATCATTAAAAATAATTACCCAATTTTAAAATACTTTTAAAAAAAATCAGAAAATATTTTTACAATTAATACTTATGATTTTGAAAACCTTTTTGGTAGTATCCCGCATTACTACGTTCTAGAAATTTTTGAAAAAAATTACGAAGAATTTTATCATGTAATAGACTGCGAAAAAGTGTACTGGATTAACCTTATTAAATTTTGCATCTTCGGAAATGTTTTGTTTAACGGTTTTAATTATTTTTTAAAAATTCTCGGTATCCCGATGGGAACAAGTTACTCGAGTGCCTTCGCCAACATTTTTTTGTTTATATTTGAAAGAAAATTCAAAGATATTAAGTTTTATAGGTACATTGATGACATAGGGGTGACAGTCATTTGACTTAGAGAAAATGAGCAATGACACAGAGCGCGAAATTATTGGATGTTTTCCAAATTTCAGACTGTCGGTCAAGCTGGCATCCCTCCAAAATTTTGGCCGTGTCCTCACTGCTAGTTTTAGGATGTATGGCCGTACTGTATGTAGTGATAGAGAAAAACATCGATTTTAATTTTGTGGTGAATATTTTGTTTAGACAAGCTTGTATAATTTCATTTACAAGTTACATATTTTTTTTATCCTGCTTTACTTTACTAGGATCTGTAAAATTTACTTCAAGAAATAATACAAATGTATATTTTAAATTTTATAAGCTTTATAAAGCTTTACTTTTTAAAAATCAAAAACTTAGATAGAGAAATTCTAATGTATGCTTATTTGTAAAAGCACTATCAAATGAAATGTTCTTTTACCATATTACTTCATCTTCTGATAATGTTTCGAGCGCATTCTTGAGATGCCGAAAGAAATCATTTTGTCATGTTACGTTTCACTTTTGTGTATTACAAGAAGGATAATAAAAATCGTAAATGATGGTAAAATTATTCTACTGTTATAGCTACTTTAGTTGAATATAAAGAAATTCAAATTACTTTAAAATGCAAATCTGTTTCAAATTGCAATATTTTTTTGAATTGGGAATTTTTTGTTACCCATCAAACTCAAACAAGAACCTTTTTTTTTTTTTTTTTTTTTTTTTTTTAATGAAGTTCCTTTCGTTTCTGCAAATACATGAAATATTAAAATATTAAAATACAGTAAATATAATATGAAAATAATTGACACTGTGTAACACAGACAATAGCCCTGCTTTCACAAATATTTGGTATTATATATTTCGTTGAATATGAATCCTTTAGAATCTATCTATCTATCATTCTATTTATCTATATCTACATGTAATGTAATGAAAGACCGGATTATAAATGATTGTTCTCAAAGCTTATTAACGAAAATATTAATAGTAAAGGGAAATTAACAGTATTATTTATTTGAAAACCATAAAATATGAGATCATTAATATGTAAAAGAAAATACGGTGCGAGAGCAATTTCAGCTGTGGGTGTAAGTGCGCCAAAATAAACAGAGCTTCAGCCTGGCACACGTTCTTCATCAAAAAAGAGATAGGCCGAAATATAAGTAAAATAAAGATGTGTGGATGTCTAGATTGGAAATGTTTTTTTCCTCACACCTCCAAGAAGTACTGTACAAACACTAACCAGACAGTTGAAAACTGTTGCTTTGTACGGAATTTAATTTGATAATGCTATTTTTTCTACACTTAAAGTTTAATATTTGGCTTCTTATTTATATTTTAAAATTTTTGTTGCTAATTCTGTGAGTTGTCTGGCAACTATTTTTTTTTTTTTTTTTTTTTTGGTCTGTGGTTGCTTTAGAAAGAAATTTCTTTGGTCATTTTCTTAAAAGAGTAGGTTGCTTGGAAAGTTTCAAACTTACTTTTTCACCATTGCTTAATTTAACAATGATTTCAAACATGTAATTGATAGTTGTTACTTTTTTTTTTATTAAGCTTAAGAACGTCGCATAAATGTTTTTTTCCGTTTTTTTTTAATCAACATAATGCAGAAATATATATATACAGGGTGTTCTAAAAGTCCAACCCCATCCTCCTAACTCGAAAATGATGAGGTCTAGACGATAAAATGGAATATTTCATTTCAGCTGTAATGAGATTTTTTTTATTATTTATTTATTTATTTATTTTTGAAAATGACTCTTCTTTTTTTTTTTTTTTTTTTTTTTTGTTCACTTCATAAATGGAATATATGATAATACAGACCATTACAAAAAGGGATTCCGAAAAAAGAAATTTAAAATTTTATTATTAACTTACTAAATTTATTAAACTTATGGAACTTTGTTTAAACTTATTAAATTACCATTTTGTTCTTTTTATTCCTTGATTTGTGATTGGTAAATGGTTAGGGCATGGAAAAAAGTGAAATTTAGATATACTCTCTTTGTAATATAATATTCTTTGCATGCTTTGTATTCCACCAACCCTTTGAAAACGTTAAAACGCAAATATGTTGGTATATACTTCTAATTGTCTTGTTTTATTTCAGTTGTGTTTAGATTTTGGCAGTTTTTCGGATTAATCATAATAATTGTTTAAACTAATAATATTCTTAAAATTTATTATTTATTATATACAGGGTGTTCCAAAGTCTCACAGCCCCCTCCTAACTCGAAAATGAGTCAGAATTTTGAAAAATGGTGAAACATGTATTTAACGAATTCGAGAGGACCTCTTTTTGGGAAAAAAGTTTGGGCCCGGGAGGGCTAGGGGGCCGCTAGGGAGAGCAAATTTAAAATTTCAAAAGGGAAGGTATATATTGTGATACATCGTTGGAAACGTCTCTTCAAGACAATGAATGTTATATAAATAGTTTTGCCCTATGGTGATTATTAAAGGAGTTACATGAGTTTTTAGTCTTTTGAAACGTGGATTTTATACTTATGCATCTCCTTTAATAATTACTGCAGGAAAAAAAAAAAAAAAAAAAAAAAAAAAAAACTATTTATACTAAATTCATTGTCTTGAAGAGACGTTTCTAGGGATGTATCACAAGACATACCTTTCCATTAGAAATTTTAAAGTTACATTCCCTAGTGGCACTCCAACGTACCCCTTGCCCGGACCCAAACATTTTTGGGCAAAGTATGTGCTGTGATACACCCCTGGGAACGTTTCTACGCAACTTTAAAATTGAGAATAAGAAGGTATGACTTGTGATACATCTCTTGAAATGTCTCTTTAAGACAATGAATTTGATATAAATAGTTTCGCCCTACGATGATTATTAAAGGAGGTACATGTGTTTGTACATTTTTGAAATGTAGATTTTATACTTATGTATCCCATTTAATTATCACTGCAGGGCAGAACTATTTATACCAAATTCATTGTCTTGAAAATACCTTTCTTAGGGGTGTATCACAAGACATACCTTGCCCAAAAATGTTTCGGCCCGGGCAAGGGTAGGTAGGAGTGCCGCTAGGGAATGCAACTTTAAAATTTCTAAGGGAAAGGTATGTCTTGTGATACATCCCTGGAAACGTCTCTTTTTGATATAAATAGTTTTGTCCTGCAGTGATTATTAAAGGGAGTACATAAGTATAAAATACACGTTTCAAAAGTCTAAAAACTTATGTATCTCCTTGAATAATTATCGTAGGGCAAAACTATTTATACCAGATTCATTGTTTTGAAGAGACGTTCCCAGGGATGTATCACAAGACATACCTTCTTATTTGAAATTTTAAAGTTGCCATCCCTAGCGGGACCTAGAAACCCCCCCTCCCGGGCCCAACTTTTTTCACCAAAAAAGGCCCTTCTCCAATTCATTAAATACGTGTTTAGCCCAGAGGGGAACTTTTGGAACACCCTGTATATAATAAATAATAAACTTTAAGATTATTATTACTTTAAACAATTATTATGATCAATCTCAAAATCTACCAAAATCTAACCAAAATTGAAATAAAACAAAGCAGTTAGAAATATATAACAACATGTTTACGTCTTGACGTTTTCAAGAGTTTGGTAGAATACAAAGGATGTAAAGAAAATTCTATTAAAAAAAGAGCATAGCTAAATTTCAGTTTGTTCCAAGCCTTAACCATTTACTAATCACAAATCAAGGAATAAAAAAAACAAAATATTAAATTAATAAGTTTAAACAAGGTTTCATAAGTTTCATAAATTTAATAAGTTAATAATAAAATCTTATATTTCTTTTTTTGGAATCCCATTTCGTAATGGTTTGTATTATCAAATATTCCATTTATGAAATGAACAAATATATATATATTCAGAAAAATAAAATAATAAAATAATAATAAAAAATAATAATGTCCTTTCAGCTGAAATGTAATATTTCATTTTATCGTCTAGACCTAATAATTTTATATTCGTAACAAAAACATTTTAATATAGTGAGTATAAGTTATGTTATAATACAATAATTCAAATAATCATAAATTTTAGAGACAACTGTTAGATACTACCCCATGTAGTTAGTAAAATTTTATATTTAAGAATGTATTTCCTTTCATCATTACAAATAAAAATGTTATCGTGTGATCCAAGAAATCGTAGTTACGATTAATAATATTGAAAAAAAATATTTATTTAAAAAATTTGTTTTAAGTATTATTTATTTTTTTTTTTCAAATTTATTAAATTTTAACTATTTAATTTTTACAGCCGTTTTTGAATAACAATCCAATCATAATTCCCACATTAACATTTTATATATATCTTTAAGCAGAGTACATTTTAAGTAGTTAATATAGTTTATTTTTATTATTATTTATTGCCATTCAATAATATTTTTACCAATTTTATGTAATAAAAATTACTAGTTTTTCTTATATATTTCATAAAAGGCATATTTCGATGAATAAAATATAATGATTTCGTCGCAATGTCGAATGAATGGAATTTTATTACAAAGATCTCTTTCCCTTCTTTGAACAAAAGGTCCTTACTAACACAGGAAGAACTCTTGGAAATCCTTTATTTGTATGTCATTCATCTTCATTTTCTTTTATAAAGAGCATTTTAAGAGAAAAGACGTAACTGAAAGGGTTTACACTTTTTTTTTTTATTTTATTTTTTTTTTTTTTATAAATGTACATGTTTTAATATTTTTAGAGCTATTACGAAAATTATTTAATGTGTATGATTTTTTAAAATTTATCTAAATCAAAGATGTCTAGTACTTGAATGATTTAAATTTATTTAAAATTATGTTTTTGAAATATACAAAAGCAAATAATTATGCAAAAATATGGTGAATTACAACAGCAGAATTAGTGCACCTTTAAAATTAATATATATATAATATCATTAATGAAAGTTTTACATAGATCGTAATAATTCCCATGTAAAACATTGATGGTATTTTTTGATAAATGAAATGTAAGATTAAAGATTTTTTTTTTTTTTTTTTTTTTTTTTTTTAAAGGAGTCGGATGTGTATGTCATCTATCAATCGAAGAAGTTCCAGCTTTAGAAGTACCCTCAGCTAAAAATTCCTTGTCATTTTTTTTTTTTTTTTTATTGTAATATCCGAAATGAATTTTATCATTTTTTTTTTCTTTTTCAGTTGTTTAAATGAATAACGCATTTTTAAAAAGAACCTTGTGAATGTACAGTATGATTCGGAATTGAAGAAAACCAATAACTGTATTAAAAATATTGTTTTTACTATTATATATATATATATGTAATAGCAATATATATATATATATATATATATGGAGAAATTTTATCAAATATATTCAACCAAACTTTTACAAGTGCATAATAAACAAAATTCATGGTTTAAAATAAATTTAAATTAATGCATTGGTTGGAATAACAAATGGAATAGCCATTGAATGTTTACTTTAGAAAAGAATTTAATTTAAAAAATAACTTTTTCTGTATAAGTTATAATTAAAGTAACGTCGGGAATGAGCTTAGCTATTTTCATATTGAGAAAGATGAGTATATATATTATTAATTTATGAAATATATTTTATAAATATGAAATATATTAATTATTATTTTTTCTTAAAATCAGACTATGTTAATATACACTTGTATATGTATTTCAGCACAGAATGATTCTTTACTCGTATATCTAAATATGGGTGTGTGTGCGCATTCGTCTTAATAAAATGACATTTTCTGAATGATGAAATTTATGCTTGTAGTAAAATGTTTACTCCTAAAAATACTTCGAGGCTGTTTATTTCAAAGAAAATTGTCTTTAAGTTGTTGGTACTATTGTCGTAAAGCGTTGTCGTCGTCGTCCTTATTTCTGCTTCCTGAGTAGTCCTTGTCATTTTATTTTTGTCCTTATTTTTCATCTTATTGTGCCATCTTTCATCGCATTTTTTCGTCTTTGTGAAATAAGTAATACATAGAGTTGGAAAACACTGATAACCGTCTCTCTCTCTCTCTTTCTTCATATATATATATATATATATATATATACATTTATATATAATTTTATCTTTCTTTTAATTTAATTTTTTTGTTCTTTATTTAATAAATGCAGCGTTTTCATTAAAATTAAAAATTTTCATAACAAGTTAAGCGTACTTTTTACTAAAAAGTTTAAGTCTTAATAGGTTAAAGTTACTTCTTATGGTTACTAAAGTTGCTTCAACATATAGTTTTAAATATTTACTGTGCCTTTTCAAGAATATTTCACTTCTTTAATGAACACAAATATTTTTTTTTTAAAGTGTTAATTCTGAATTAATGAAATGATTTTGTAAATAAACTCATTCCTATATCATCCCTGTAGTATCCCTATATCATACACATTTCGAATACCAAGTTTGGACATTCTGCTACAGTTTGTGCTTGAGATAAGGCGATAACAGACAGACACACACGCACAGACCAACCGCTAAAAATATGACTTTCGGGTTAAGGTGTCCTCAAAACGTGTAAATATAACAAAAAATCGCTTTCGTATATTTGAACCAAAAACAATGCTTTCTCTACCTTACGGGTAAGAAAATGTAATATAAGAACTACCCATAATGATGCAGATCGTCATAGAAATAAGCACAGAAGAAATCAAAGTAAAATAATAATAATAATATATATATATATACAGTAGAACTTGGATAATTCGAAGTTGAAGGTACCTGAGAAAAATTCGAAATATCCAAAAAATCGAATTACATATACTATTTCATACTTGCTAACATACTAATTAAAATTCCGTAGTATTGTTAGCCCCGCCTTCTTTTTCACACCAGTATCCGTTTTAGAGTATTTTTCTTCTTATTTAATCGTAATTGCATTTGCAAAATATTACTTCAAAAATTTATTGGGGTGAAAAAAAAGGCGGGACTGACACCGCTACAGAATATTAATTAGGATGTTGGCAAGCATGCTATTTTGTCAAAAAGAAGAGATAAATTAAAAAAATTAAAACTCTACGATCAAAGATTTAACATATAAACTTTTTATCTAAGAAAATTGCTACATCCTCTTCCCCCTCCCATTAAATCAATATTTTTTACGAGCTAAATTATTCAACACTTTAAAAAAAAAAATAGTCAGATATTTTTTATTGCTTCTTCAAGTACAATCTTTGTGTCATAGCATATGAGTTAAATTCATCAGTAACTTATCAGTTGATGTAAAACAGACATGAGACATGACTTTCAATTCAAAAAACCCTCGAAGTTCATGTATATGCACCATATCTTCTGATGCACTAGGTAGGGGCTTTTCTTGTATTTCCTTATCCTTATTTTGAAAGACTATTAAAATAAATAATGCATTTTAGCTGAGAAAAATCTTGGGAAAAACTTTTACTGTAATATTTAAAAGTTAATCGTATGAAAAATTCGAATTCTCCAAAATAGAATTCGAATTATCCATGATTTTTTAACATTATTTTAATACAAAATTCAAGGTACCGAGTAAAAAACTCGAATTATCCATAATTTCGAATTAAACAAGTTCGAATTATTCAAGTTTCACTGTATATATATATATATATATATATTGTAATCGTTTATATTCTTGGACTTCGTTATTATTTTTCAGAACACTTATTGTCCGAGACTTTATGTCTAAAATCTAAAATTGATACATTTAAAAATAAATAATCCCTTTCTCTTTATCTCTACAATATCTAGAATTGTTGCCTACCATATATACCAGAGAACATTTAATCTAATGAAATGATTCCTAACTTTAGAGTTCTCTTTTCTCAATGCACGTGTTTATGTGTGAAAGTGTGTGTGGATTATGAAAAATTCTATTGGCTATGTTAGAATTTACTTCAAATATTTCATATTTAAAAACTGCAGAAACACTACACACATTGTTAATTCGTTAATGGAGATAACATATACATACATATATACATAGATATACAGGGTAAGTCAAAATGCATATAACAATTACAAATGGCTATAACTATTTAATGGAAAAGCATTTATCAATAAGATTATCACAAAATGTAGGCGGAACTCCAAAATTTAGTATACATATGTCATAGAGGTTCTATGTGACGTCCCTTGGTCACACGGACAACATTTAGACGGTTATCCATTTCACGCCATACATTCTGAAGCATGTCTGCAGTCATCGACGCAAGCACATTACAAATGCATAATTTGAGACCCTGCGATTTTTATCTATGGGTTTATGTGAAAGACTGGCTGTATGTGCTTCCCATGCCCAAAATAATTGAAGAACTCAAAGTGCGCATTTGTAATGCGCTGCGTCGGTGATTGAACAAATGCTTCAGATTGTATTACGTGAAATGGACTACCGCCTAGATGTTGTCCGTGAAACCAAGGGAAGTCACATAGAACATGTATGGCGTATGTATACAAAATTGTGAAGTTCCATCTACATTCTGTGTTAATCTTATCGATAAATTCTTTTCCATTAAATAGTTATAGCCGTTTGTAATCGCTATATTCATTTTGACCTACCCTGTACACTACATCCTTATTCCGCATACACTCACACACATATATATATATGTGTGTGCGTGTGTGTGGCATTATGTATGTTACGATGTCCCTTAAATAAGGAGGAATTTTTTTTTTTTTTTCTTATTCGAATTCCGTTACGTATAACCTCATTTTTTTTTTCTTTTTGTTTGACCCTAAATACTTTTTATGAAAACACCAGCTCTCTTTAATAATGTTAACATGAATCGAAGTCATTCGGAAATTTTTATATTTATATCAGGTTTCTCACGTCAATTCGGCACGTGTTAACGTAATCCTAGAGGGCTTATATTTCTCTGAAAATTGATTAGAGTCAAATAGAAAAAAAAAAAAAATAGAGGGAATGCGTATCGTATTTAAAAAAAAGGAGAAAAAGAAGCAAAAAACAGTATCCCCCTCCCCCCTTCATTTAAGAGACACCTTAATGTAGATGTATATTACTTCCACTCATATAACACTATTAATTATGTTATTTAGCTATTAATTTTATAAACTAAAATATTAATGCAACTTTTGTAATTTATGTCAATCTAAATAAATAAAAAACAAATCAATGATCATATATAATTTTAATCATACTTTTAATTTTGATATGATGTTATTATGATATGCTATTAAAAAATTAAATAAAATATTTAGTTAAATTCATGTCCAGGTTTAAATGTGGATTGCCTTCTTTTATTGACTTCATGAATAAATGTACGTTATAGTTAATTTTATTCCATACAAATCTAAATATATTATCAATTCTACATTAAAATATTGTAGATACGTTACATACATAAACATATGATAAACGATTTTTCTTTATATCAGTCTAAATGTTTTATTAATTATACACTAAAAATCATAAGAAGATTTGTTATAGTAAAATTACTATCAACGGTTAGCAAATTCTAAAACATGTTAAAATAATAGAATTACATAAGTATTTTATTTTTCAGTTTTATTTTTTTATAAACTCTATTTATTCTAAAGATATAGTTTTAGAATGATTGCTAACAATCTCAATTTTTATAGCGAATTTATTTATGCTTATTATTATTATTATTATTATCTTATCATTAATATTATACCCATTTCACATTGCGTTGATCACAATTTCGAAAAAATATATATATAATTATTTATAGATGCGATAAGTAATTAAAGTGAATATAATACTATAAATAAATATATATATATGTATCTCGTTCAAGAAAATTATTTAGACTTATAATGACATATGATTACATTTATATTTATATCATTAAAAAATTAAGCGTTGAACCTCAGAAAGCGTTGAACCTCACCCTTTATCTCGTTGTCGGAGCAAAACTGCCTTCCGGACAAATGTTCAATCAACATAAGCATTCGAAGTGATCCCTCGATTTTTACGCAAGATTTCCTCAATTTCTGTTACTGTTGAGAAGATTAAAGAAATCGTCCATCTCGGGAACTGACAATAATCCTCCCCTTTGTCGATGAATTTCAGTATGACCGGCTGTAAAGTCTCTACATCTATTGAGATTTTTTTTTTTTTTTTTTATGTCAACTCTCAATGCACTTCTTATATCCTCATTACTAATATACTTTATATTAGTAATGAATTTCCACCGATTCAACAAATTTTGTGTTCAAAAATCGAATAACTGTTCGAATTTCGAACTTGATGGTAGAGTCCAACGCAAATTCCAATTTAAATGGCTGCCAAGCCAAATCAGAGAAACTGAGAAAACCGCACGCGTATTTATTTGAGAGTAGAAGTGCCACTCACCACAGTGTGGACAACAATCATATTAACAATTTATTTAGGTCCTCAAAATGTAGGATACATTCTTTAGGGGAATACATCATACATATATTGCCAAGAAATCAATAATTAAAAAGTGCTTATGCTTATACCATTATTTATACAATTTTGAAAGATGTGCAAAAACGTGCATAAAACATTATTGTAATTTGCCTAAAGAGTGAGGATATATTTACATATACTGTTTTAATTATTAAAATAATAAACAATATTATTGTACTATTCATGGGTAACACTTCTTTCCAATGTTGTTTAAAAAAAAAAGTCATGAAATAATAAACAAAAGACTAAAAGGTGATTTCACTTTAAGAAATATCTGAACAAGACATTTCTCCAAAAAGAAATATTTCTCTCATTCATTACTTAACAAATAACATGCACTGCATAGATACAGTTTTGCACTTTTTTAGTTGCCAAATTGAGTTTTGAACTTGACAGTAGAGATTGAATAACTGTCAGAAAATTGACTAATACATTTCAGAGTTATTTAAATTCCAATAATTTACTCGATATCTGCCATTAAACCTATCAATTTTAACTAACAGTTTTAACAATTTTTAAATATTTTCGATTTTTATATCTTTGATGAGCATGCATAAAATTTGCCATATTATTTTTAGTTTTTACACATTCAAGATTTATAAAATGAAAATTTACATTTTTAAAATTAGATATTATTCCTAAAAATAAAATAATTGTTTTGCTTTTATATGTAAATATATTTTAGTTTTATTGAAATCTTTTTTGTAAAAACTTTTACTTACTCAGCACAAATTAAATATGCATCAGAAAAAAAAAAAAAAAAAAAAAAAAAATGGTATCTATGAAAGTATGTTCTTTTTTTCAAAAAAAGAATTTAACAATACTAATGTGATATAAATTTATTTATATTTTATAATGAAATCTTTAACAACATTTATATACATTGCAATAGAAATATAAGATAAAAAAATTATATATATATATATATATATGTTTCTATTTTGAATTTAGAAATCGGAATGTTCCCTATCACGACAATCATAACAAAATTTTACATATAGAAATGATAGAAGAAATTGCCTTTTTGAAAGAGTTTTATGTTTAATTGTATTATAGGCTTTGTATCAGCAGTTATATATTTTAATTTATTATGTATTTGTATATGTATGCAAAATGTAATTCTTTAAAAAATGTTCAAAAATACGTTATTTTTAAATTATATTAACAACACTCTTTCGCTCATTTGTTTAATATCGCAAAACGCTTAAAGCAAATAAACATGAAAATACTAAAAGACTTGATTGTTACCAAATCATTAATCGAATTTCATATAATTCTGATATAAGAAATAATATTTATAATAGTATTAAATATTTTTCGTGTGTTGGGGGGGGGGGGGGTTCAATTTTTATTTCTGAATAAAACAGAAACAATTACAAAATCCACCAATTTAAAAAAAAAAAAAAAAAAAAAAAAAACCGCACACAAAATGAAAAACGATATTGAGAAAGAATTATAGTTAGATAAATATCCAAGCGAATTAGGCAAGCCTCCAAATATTATTTACAACAGTTTTTTTTTTCTTGATATACTTTGTTTTCGTGTCTGTAACTTTAATTTAGAAAATAATATATATCATTACTTATATACATACACAAACACACACACACACACATAATCATAATATTAACATATATATATATGTTAATATTAGGATTATTTATTATATATATACATATATATATGCCCTCACGCAGAAATATATGTCCAATAAAACTGTCGGTAAAACTATTTTAGTTTATTTTAAAACTAGATTGAACTTTGTTATCTTATCTTCTTTTTTTTTTTACATCTAAATATAAAATCTGTCGCCATAGCATTAAAATGCAGGGTAAGAGAAAGTCGTGTGTAGGACACACCCGATTATTTACATTTTGATTTGCAGAAATGAGCTGCAAATCTTTGTTACCCAGTCTCCGTGTTGTTTAATGATTTAGCGTATTTAACGATAGAGGACATTTTTAATACTCATGGCAACATACATGCGCATTAGTGAACCCACATGGTATACGAACTCGGGTTGTACAGACACAGTTTATGGTAAACACATGGGCTGGAATTGTAGGGAATCGCCTGCCAGGCCGTCCATGTTGCCTCATCGATTGAAAGATGTAGACTACTTGATATTCTCGGAACATATATAACCAGAATTTTTGGGCAGCGTAAACGTTTCCACTGCGGTGCATTTTTCCACGTGATACCATCATGATGGAGCCTTCGCCCATTTCAGACTTTCTGAACATAACCATTTGAATGTAACATTTGGCCAACGATAGGTCGATCGTGGTGCTCCAGTCAATTGACCTGCCCGGTTACCAGACTTTTTGTGTATGGATTATTTCTTCTGGGTGCAAGTGAATTCCCTTGTCTACGAAAGCTCCACTACCATCGCCGAGGATCTTATAGTACGCATCATTGCAGCTGTCGTGGAAATCCAATACACTTCTGGAATATTTAACCCATTCGTGCCTGGCGTCCTAATTTTGGGAAACTTTCTTTAAAAAAATCCTGGAAATACAGAAATTAATCTAGCTCTTCGAAACTTTGAAAAAGGAATCTTTAATGTTTGTTTCTAATATTTGTTCATAGATGGCAGCACTACGCAGGGATAAAAATGGAAAATATATGTTTTATTCAAGAACAAAGATAGATTTCCTTCGAAAGAAATGGCGCGCCAGAAAAGGTATACATTTAATTTATTTATTTATCAAATATTTTATTAATATTATAATCTGTTATAAAAAAAACATTATTTTAGAATACGTATTTCAGAATTTTTTCATATATATATATATATATATATGTATATTTTAAGTTGAATTTGAACATTTATATTTCGTCCTAATTTTGTGACGCTAGGCACGAAAGGGTACATGTTTTTTCCCTTACGTTTCTAAATACTTGTTTTACGGTATTTCTATTTATTCAAAATGCTTTTATATGAATTATTAGGAGAATTATCTGTCTTTTCATATAAATTTTAGTTCCATATCTTTTATTTTCCTTATGCTAAAATCCGTTTTGAAAATATTTTTGTTGTTTTATAAGGAGGGAGAGGTGCATATTAATTTTAGAGATCTCAACTTGTAACTTACTTAATAAATAATTCCATCAAATTGTATTATAAATGTATTTTTCCTTAAAATTTTTCTGATATTTAAGAAAAGTTATTTTTAAAAACGATTAAATTTTGTGATTTTTTTTTTTTTTTATATATATTTTATTATAAATAATTTACGTATTTTGATATCCGATATTCATTCAAAATATTCCTTGAAAATTTCGAATTTGTACATCTTTCGTGTTACCAGTTATTTAATAAATAATTCAAACAAATTTCCCAGATTTATTTATTTATTTATTATTATTATTTTTTTAGTATTAGATACAGAGATACATATTTTACATTTCTAAAAATTTTTAAACAGATTTTTAGTAATAATAATTTTTTGCCATTTTCAGTTTATCCGTTCAAGAAGCAATGGCTCTTTTAAAAGAATTATCTGACGACGAAGAGTTTATAAATGCTGATGTAGTCATCACTCGTCCAACAAATAGATATTTAACGGATGAAGACAGCGGTCCAGACGATGCATTGTTTGTAGATAATTTATCTGGTTCACAATTACGTGCTTCAGCCACAGTGAAACTAAATTATAAAGGAGCAGAATCCAAAGATGTTGGAGATTCTTCATGTGAAAACGATGACGACGACGTTTTACCGCCAAAAAAACGTAAAATGAAAAACATCAAAAAGATGTGGAAATGTGGTGCTTTAGTATATTAGATACCAAATTGGAATGAAGTTAAGCCAAATTTTTTGAATATTCATTGGTCACCTATATCATAATTTTAACTTTTTTTTACTATGATCTCATACAATTGATTCAAAAGCAAAGCATATTATATGCTTATCAGAAAGGATGTATAATTTTTACTGTTCCTCGTGAAGAATTGCAAACTTTTATCGCTATCCTTTTGAAAAGTGGATATGCTGAATTACCTAGAAGAAGCTTGTATTAGTATCCATCTGCTGATGTGAATAACGCAGCAATAAGTTCTTCAATGAGTAGAAATCGATTTGAGCAAATTGTGCAATATCTGCATTTTGCAGACAATAACAAGCTCAATAAAGATGATAAAATGTCAAAACTTCGTCATTTTCTTTCAATGTTAAACGAAAAATTTTTATCGCGCTTTCCAGTGGAACAGCAACTGACTGCAGACGAAAGTATGGTACAATATTATGGTCGGCATAGTTGCAAACAATTTATTAAAAGCAAACCAATTATATTTGGTTATAAATTTTGGGCTCTGAACACGAGAGTATGATATTTAATCCAATTTGAACCATATCAGGGAGCTGGAACAGTTCCCGACGTTCATGTAGTAGAAATGGGAGGATCTGTTGTTTTAGATTTAATATCGGAACTACCTGCAAACAAGCCTTATGACATCTACTTCGATAATTTATTTACTAGCCCTGCTTTTATGGATGAATTGTCTAGTAGAAACATTGGAGCAACAATAACCATACGTACCAATCGTACTGAAGACTGCCCTCTAGGAAATGTAAAGTCATTTAAAAGACGGGAAAGAGGTCCTCACCAATGTTTTTTTGATGAATTGAAAAATTGTATAATCGTAAGATGGCGCGATAACAATGTTGTTACAATTGGCTCCAATATGCATGGAATTTTACCTCTAGTAAAAGCAAAGCGATGGTCTAATGCAGAAAAAAAAGGTACATATATTAATCAACCTAATATAATATGCCAATATAATCGGTACATGGGAAGAACAGATCGTATGGATGCAAATTTAAATGCGTATCATTGTTCCATACTATCTAAGAAATGGTGATAGCCTTTATTTATATTTGGGTTAGAAAGTGCTATTCAAAATGCTTAGCATATATACAGATTATGCCCATCTTCATCTTCAAAGCCATTAGATCTCCTAAGCCTCAGACGAGAAATATGTTTAACTTATTTCCAAAAATCAATGTAGACCTGTTACTACAACATGCAGATGCAAAATACAAGATTCAATGTGATATGACTTCTTAAATCACTATATCAAGGTATCGAGGTAAATAAAACATAGTTACGATGTGGAAACTGTGGGAAAAAGCAACCAGGAAAAGCAGTAATTGAAATATAGGATTGCATGAGAAGTGTTTTAAAGACTTTCATACAAAGTAACTGCATTTTCTTTTTCTTTAAATTAAGTGTTTAATATACTGTAAATAATGTACATCAATATCTTAACTTTATATTAAGGTAATATTTCTCTATTTTTAATAGTATTTTACCTAAAAAAATGTTATATTCAAGATTCTTACTGTAATTAAACATAATATTTAGGAGAAAAAAAAAAACTCAGGCACAAATGGGTTAACAATGTTGCGAATAATTAAGAACTTCCATGAAGCAAGATGTGAATCTTGCATCACTTGAAGCGTTGTCAATTTGAACACATTTTTTCATATGAGTTGTATTTCCTTCTGTAATTTTTGTTTTTATATTTATAATCGGCGATTCATAATCACCTTCTTTATTCTATTTCATGTCCTTCATTTTTCTTGTGTTTTGTCTCTAAAAATTTTAAAATATAAGATGGAGCCTCGAATCAAGCACGCTCGAAACACACGCGCATATTCAATGCACCATATCGCGTCAGGAAGGCGTTTCTGACCAGGCATTCCTATGTTTTTCCGAGATATCTAGGAGTACGATACTTCCCATAGAAGTTTGTAACATCTTAGATGGGACACCCTATAGATGTCGTTCGGTAAGAACCTATAACATACCCATTATTGAGCTTAATGGATTGGACCATTTAGAAGTTATCACGACCACTCACATACGTCTTACGTAAACACATGCATTTATGCCTGTCACAACTTTAAAATTACAAAAACTTTTTTCTTTTTTTTTATTAAATAGAATCACTTAATTAATTTTTTTATAGTATTGAGAATTATTCGTGTGATATTACATCGAATTAAATTTGTATATATATATATATATATATATATATATATATATATATATATATATATATATATATACTTTCCCTTACTCATAAATATTCAACTAAATTCGAGCTAAATTAATCATTTAGCTATGCAAAAAAATGTACGAACTTAAAAATACCTTTCCTAGAATAAAAATAAATTTTTTTGTCAGAAACCTAGAGAAAATACTTTTTGTTTAAATGAAAAAAAAAATATATATATAAAATAAATAAATAAATAAATAAATAAAATAAATAACACAAAAAACCCCATAATCAATCAGTTTCAAGAATTTTAATGATCTGCCACTTAAAAGTGACATTTTCTTTTAAATGAAATATAATCAATAGGATAGTTATCACTTTTTTTTTTTCCTTACAATTACTCGGATGTTTTAAGATGTTTGGCATAATACCAAAAAGGATTTTAAAGCGTTAGGTTTTCTTTTATTTCTAATACTTTTACGATATTATCAGAAGTAATTGTAATGTAAAAAGAGAGTTATTTTGTTCATTCTTATATTTTTTTTTGTTTGGAATTCTTCCAGCAAGAAGCATTTCAAGACTAGAGATTCGGTATAGCAATTCTAAAATACACATTAGGTATATGATAAGTATTCACATCTTACATTTTGTATCTTCCTTTGTTTGTGAATTTTTAACTATGGTACAAACATGGTACATATCTAAGAGAACATTACACATTTGGAAAATGAAAGATGGTACGCAAATGCATATTACTAACATAAATAAATAAATGAATAAATAAATAAAATTTACATATAAATTGTAAGAGAGGGATTATTTAGTAGATAGTTTTCAAGTGCATAACATCAATTTTAAATACGAAGCTATAGACCATATATTAACTTAACACTTAAAACTTTAATTAGTAATTTTAGCTTACGCAAAAATAACATAACTTATTCATTCATTTAAATCACGAATGAGCTTTAAATGTTTAGGTGATTAAAAAGAAAATCCTTTTAATGATAAAATAATACACATTTAGAGCCGTTTTCACCATTAACTTCAACTCCAGGTTCAACGCAAAAACTTGAAAAGCCTCTAAAGGCATGGTGCAGCTTTCTAAAAAGAATTGATCGGGTCCTTCTGCCATCTAGCGACGAAGATTTCATGTTATCTTTAATTGATTATTTCCCGATGAAAAATTTAAAAGTAACTATGCCGCTGGATGGCATAAGCAAAGCATCGAATTTCGATGAAAATTTTTACCCTGACTTTATGCGATTTTAAATTTTTCTTGTTCAACCGGAAGTTAAAGTTACTGGTGAATACAGTCGTAAGTAGACAAAATTCTTTAAACATTTTCGAAAATTTATAGTTTTATTGTTGATCTAATGAAACATACTCTTGAAAATTTAGAGCAGTATTGCCAAGTGGTAGGAACTTTTGTACTCAGTATTCATCACTAATTTTTAATTATAACCTTTGTCTAATTGTATGTCTGTCTCATTGTCAGTTATGTATATTAAATATAATTCGTCAAAAATAGTGGTGATTACTAAATAAAAAAATCACTACATGTAGCAACACTGCTTCAGAAGAATACATAGGGTGGCTTAAGAAATGTTTTTCAGCAAAGAGATTGTATCTAAAGAAAAATGGAGCCAGTTTCAAATTAAAGAAAGATAATTTAATGTTTAGGATCTCCTTTAAAAAATAATGATTTAAATAAATTGTAGCTCTATAAAATTATTATGAGGCTTTATTTAATTTTCTGTATTCATTGGCATCTCATACGTGCTAATATGAAGGTTTTGTTAAGAACAACGAAAATTTAGTTAATAACGTGCAGTATTTTAAAACCAATGCATTACCATTTTTCGAAAAACGTACGTGCTATGATAGGCCCGAAATGAGAGCATGAAAATACTAATCGCCGCCTGAAATCAGAGTATGTGTACTAAATATTTTTGTCTAATGCTTAGATGTCTACGGGCATTAAAAGAGCTATATAGCATATGAGCTATGCATGTCAGTATATAAATCAGAGTGATATAACATTGAAATTTACTCACGTGAAAAAACAGAAGACTTTTAACTTTTTCAACTATTGAAAAACATGTTTTAGCAAATTAAATTAAAATCTGAATTCCCATGTTTAAAGTAGTTTCGGCTAAATGCAAATTTATCTTAATTTTCTTTTTAATATTTTTTTTTCTGGTTCATATTACACAGTATTATTAACAAATTAAATGCAACACGTAAATTATTTTTTTTAAAACAATTATAATATTGTTTTTCTCTCTCATAAATTCTAAAATAATTTGGAGATAATGATATCTAACCAATTATATTTAACAGGCTCAAATAATAGAAATATATGAGTTTATAGAGCAAGTAAAGCGATACATTATTCATTTAACCTCACATATATTTTCTAATTTATTGTCGTGGTACTTTCGCTCCTTTTCAATAAACGCAGTAGAAGTTCCATTAATTATTAGAATAGTTCAATGCAATCCATCACCTGACAATTGTGAGATTTACTAGCATGTACATCCATTAGTTTTCTAACTAACAAAATCAATAGACTTAATGATCGTGTTCAAGGAACAACTAGGGCGATTGCAAATAAATAAGGTTCTAAACATGATGAATTCTAAACAACTCATGTAAAGTATCAGAAAATTTGTATAATGATTGTCAAGAACATATATCACTTAATGTTCCATGTGACATTCTTTTGGTAGTAAAGGTTACTTAAGATATAAAGCAATTAATTTAAAGGAATTATTTTTGTCGTAAAATATTAAAATAGTTTCCTTTAGATTAATTTAAAAATTAATCTGCAGGATTTCTATTAAATTTAAATTAACGCTGTTAAATTTTATAAAAAAAATAAAATAAAATAAAATATTGAAATTTTATTTTTCCGACTGAGTGAAAATAATGCCTGGACCGGGAGTCGAACCCCGGATCATTTGACTTACAACGTCAAGGCTCTACCAATTGAGCTATCCAGGCCGACAACAGGTCAGCATTACTCACTCAGACAAACTTTAGGCAGAAACCTTTAGCAACCTGGATCCGGGGTTCGACTCCCGATCCAGGCATTATTTTCACTCAGTCGGAAAAATAAAATTTCAATAAAATATGATTTTCTTCCACAGTTGATTGTGTGATTTTAATTAAAATAAAATAACTTCTATCTTCATTTGTTGGATATATGAAGTAAAATAAAAATTATAAGCAACGATATAATTATTTGCAGAATACTGATTCCGCAAATTTCACGTAATAAAATATACTTTGTTAATTGATATTGTTATAAGTTAAAATTTAAAGTTTAAAACTAATTTTTGATTAATGTAAAATTAGGAGATTACATGATACATTATTTTTACTAAGAAAAACGGTAATATCTTTAATCTTAGTTCTAATTCTCCAATACCTGTAAACTTTAGGTTATACGACACAATATAGATTTAAAGTCTGCTAAAATGATCCTATGAATTTTAGAAGGAATTTTTATGACTTATTTTTATTAGTATTTACTCTACAATACCTGCAAATTCAACGATGTTATTCAACAAAATATTTTAAATTTCTTTAAAAGTCCTTTTCAATATTTTCAATAGTTATTTCTCTTTTTTTTAAACCCCTTTTCAGCATTTTGATTTGTTATGTAGTTATTTTTCTGTAGCGCTTTCTTTCTTTCTCATTTTTATTTATTTAATTATTTATTTATTTGCTTGTGTCTGTGTGTGAAAAAGGATATGACTTCAAATTAGCTTCCTAATAATTCATATTTTATCCATATAAAGTTCCGAAAATAATCTGGTGTGTCACTCACACGACTTTCTCTTACCCTGCGTTTCAATACTATAAAGATATATTGAATATTAAGCCTTAAAATGAATAGCGTAAGATAATAAAATTCAATGTGCTTTTAAAATATTCAAAAATAGGTTTATGAGCAGTTTTATTTGGCATGTAATTCTCTTTGAAGAGGGCTGCCCCCCCCCCCCTTCAATCCCTCGTTCAATTATACAGCATGCAATTATATATATATATAAGCAAAGCTCTTATTAATTTACTGTCGAACTTGTCAATATTGATAAAATATTTAAGTGGCAACCTAACACAGGCTTGAAAATACGAAATTTGAATTTAATGAAGTCATTTGTTTTTTAAGTTACGCTGATAACAGATATAAATACGGAACAACACTAAAATTTGGACTTTTATAATCAGGGAAACTCAAAACGTGATATTATAGAGAAAACACAGAGCGAAAAATAGAACTTCAAGAAATACTTTGTTTACAGTATGGGAATGCAAAATTAATTTCGCTTCTTGAGCAGTGTTCGTCGACATAGTAAAATGTAGGTAAGCACTTCCATCAATTATATTTAATAAAAAAGAAAGTTTAGCTTAATTTTGGGTAGTCCTGAATATTTCCTGTAATCAGTATTCACTATAAACAATATTGTGCACTTAAATTTAGTCTTACTTGAAAAATATCTAACACAAAAGGAATTAAGAATTCGATCACTATCGAATATAGCTCTTAATAAGCCCAAACACTTTCCATAGCCCTGTAAACGAATAATGAATGATTTTCTTACCACAATCTGCACAAATCATGCCTGTATACACATAATACATTTTGTGCATTTTCTTTTGTTTAAGTCATCCTATAGATGTTACGTTTTACTTACCATAATTTTCCCCATAGACATAATGTATTTAAATTCTCTGGATGTCCCTGTACACGAACCCATTTGCTTGATCACAACAAAAATGTTAAAGTAGCATCCCTATGTGATATACATTTAGAATACCAAGTTTGGAATTTCTGCTATAATTTGTTGTTGAGATATGCCGATAACAGACAGACATACAGATACACACACAGCGAGACAAACAGACAGGTGTACAGACCAACGCTGAAAAAAGTTTTTTCGGATTTAGGGAACCTCAAATCGTTTAAATATAACAAAACTCAATTTCTAAAATCTGACCCCAAAACCATACTTTCTCTAACATATATGGGTAAGAGAAAGTCAATAATCTTCGCACTTTTCTTAATTTGCTAAAAAAAAACATTAAAGAAATTGACTTAATTAAAAATTCTGGCATTTCAACGAACCATTGCATATAAATGTCATAGTTAATATTCATTTTATTTACTTATTTTTTAAACAGGTTAATTGAATTAAACAATCGATTTTGAAAACTGAGAAATTTACTAGGATAATACATTCGGCTGCTTCTACAATTGATTTCTGGTGTATTAGCTGATACAATGTTTTTAAAAGCAAAATCGTATCTTTATTAGTTCTCATACTTTAAAAAATTATTTTAGACTAATAATAATAATAATAAAACTAAGTTAATTTTTGCTGCATAGTGTAAACAATGCAATAGTGTAAACAATGTGTGTAAACAATAGTCTAAACAATGCAATAGTGTAAACATAGTGTAAACAATGTAAACATTTCATCAAATAACTATATTTTCCAAATTTAATAATAGTCAAAGGTTTTTTTTTTTTTTTTTTTTTTTTTTTTTTTTATAGCAGGTTGTTCTTTGATAAATATTTCCTTAGAACATGTAAAAGACCTAACAGAAATAAATATTTAGTTCCAGAAAAAAAAAGAAAGGGTGCGAAAGAAAATGTCTTTCTTAAAACAAAAAATAAAAGATATCATTTGTATATTTTAATACTACTATGAAATAAATAGACTGAAAATATTTTTTATTAAAATAATGAATATTTTTGAAAGTATGTAGGTCAAAGCTGACTGATATCTTTTCTTTTACCGGCTACGAAATGAATAAATTGGTTATATAAATTTTAGAAACTCAAGAAATTTAAAATGTGCCATTTAAAAAATATTTTTAAGTGTTATGAATAAAACTGCACATTTTAGAATAATTTTTACATATTTAAACTATTCAGCAAATCCCTATACATTATCTGATCAATTGTGGAAGGTTAAATATAAATGCAAATGATAAAATATACTTAGATACGATAAATGGCATAAATATACTTAATATTCTAGTCTTCAGTAAAAACTATATAAGAAAACAGAAATTATTTTAAATTGAAATTTGAAACATACACGTTAAGATAGGTAATGATTATTTAAAAGCAGGTAAAATAGCATTAAATATATATTTATGTTTCATATATATGAAGTAATAGCATTCTCTTTTCCTTTAATTTTGCATTATTATAACAAATATATTTCATTTTTATTTTTTTTTCTCTCTCTGTAAACAGTATATTTTTAATCTTAATTTACAGGAAAAAATATTAATGCAGAATTTCAAATTTTCTTCAGACAGACTTTCTGATGCATCCTGGATGTCTGTAGTTAGTGAAGTCCAAAGAAATATGTGCAGGAAAATGAAAAAAAAAAAAAAAAAACTTATATTTATTAATATAATATGATGAATTTATAATTCATTAGCATGAGAATTTTATAATGAACAATAACTATATCGAATTTACTAAATATACTAACTTCCTGACTAGCTTGACACTTCAGCCTTTTAGAATAATTCAGAGCACGATAACAATGCATTCTTTTAATACTTTTATTTAATTAATAAATGTTTCAAACTTTCTAATAGTTGCTCTCTATATTACACATCTGATCATTTTCTTTCAAACTCATGGGATAATGCATTAAAATATTTTTTAAAAAAGTATTTATTAATATATAGAATTGTGAAGTTTATATGATTCCACAGAAAATTTAAAAACGTGGTATATAAAAAGTTCTTTTTATTTTGTAATTATTTAGTTTAGGGATTCAGAAAATGTGCATTTATTCCTTCTAAATGATGTCGGTATATACATATAAATACATATATATATATGTATATATATATTTTTTTTTTCCTCTGTGTAAAATATCATTAAACATGTAACGTGGACGATTCCCAAGATACAATGAAGGAATTTTAAATTTATTAAAAAAATGCCTGAAAGGTATGGATTAGCATTTAAAAATTGCAAATTTTACAAAATAACATTAACCACACGATACAAAATAGTAGTTAATAGAAATATATATTCCTTAAATATCATTTCCTTTATTTTTATTTCCCATTTTTTCATACAACTTATCACGAGTACATGTTTTATTTATTTATTTAGTTTGTTCCAGCATATTTCTTGAATTTTCTGAAAATAATTGTTCTTATGTGCTGTGGGTGACTTCCACGACATAAAAAGGCAAAGTACCTTAGTGAAAAAGAAAAAAAAAATGCAATTGCTCTTAAAAAGTAATAAATTAAAATTGTTTTCGTATTTTATTATTATTCATCCCGATCAATTTTCGAAAATATCGGAGTTGAAATTTTTATTGCTTCTTTTTTTTTTATTATTATTATTATTATCGATAAAATATTCGATACCAGTAATGTAAATAAATAAATTTTATTGAATGTATTTATAAAGTCATTGTCTAATTATTTAAATTAAATATTAAAGTAGGTTACTTATCAGGTAATAATTCAGGAACTTTTAATCATATCATTGGCTAGTTAAACCTACGCGTTATAAATTATGGATGCCTATTATGTTTACATTTCTAAGATAATTGATAATGTAATTAAGTAAATAACATGATATACATCATTTTATCAGATTTGATTATGCAAGAAGAATTATTCAGTTATACACTCCATCAAAAATATATTAATTACTATTATTTTACTTACGTTTCTTAGAGATAATTACATGAGCAATTTGGCTATCATTAATTTTATCTTAATTACATTTCGGACTCATTCAATTAATTACCAATGCATGAATAATGAATCGCAATCAAATCTCTTTTCAAGTAGATAAAAAAAAATATATAGGACAATTTTCATAATTCTATCATTTAAATCGGTTTAGTGTATCATGCGACATTTCGCATTTTACTCTAATTAAGCGGAGTGATTTATTAAGAGCAATCAATTTAATTACCAATTGGTTCTAAAAAATTTTATTTTCTAATTTTTTTATAGAAATGATATGTTGAAGAAACAATTGTCGTAAAATGGCATTTTTTAAATACTTTTTATAAATAATTTATTATTATAGGTCTTTTGTAAAACGGTTAAAAAAGTGCAAAATGAAATATTTTAATATGATTTATCAAGTATCGTTATTTTTATGCAAGTGCGTTTTTTCAAATGTAAACCTGATAAAATGAAAAAAAAAAAAAAAACATTAACTTATGAAAAATTATGATAAACGTTTACATTGTGATAAATTTATTTTACACGTACTTTTATTTTTCTTTTCAGACGATAAAACTAAAATGAATTAATATTAATTTATTTAATTAATTGTTTTTTTTTCATCTGGATGCTGAAAGAGGGGGGGGGGGTATGATCTTTATATTTGGTCAATTAAAAAAGAAATGAAATCATGATCGTTTTTTTTAACACATTTATGGAATATTATAGACAGAAAACAAATTGTTATTTGTAAGGTTTAATATCAACGCAAAGGGTAGAAACCTTTTGATAAACCATTAAAAAAAAAAAAAAAAAATTCAACGAGAAGAAAAGTTTAACTAGTATAATTTTAAAAACACACACACACACACACACACACACACACACACACACACACACACACACACACACACACATATATATATATATATATATATATATATATTAGGTTGTTGCAAAAGTTCGTGTGGACGCGGATCATTTTATTGCCTCCAAAGACGAGAGCTTCTATCGCAGTGGTATACATTTGTCACCAGAAAAATGGGTAAAGTTTGTAGAAAGTAATGGAGAGTATTTTTATTAAAAATTGTCATTTGATTTAATGTATTTTTATGAAATGAAGCAATAAAAAACCGCACGAACTTTTGCACGACCTAATATATATATATATATATATATATATATATATATATATATATTATTTACGTATATATATATATATATTAGGTATATATTAATTATAATTATGATTTTTATTTCTTGTGGAATCACATTCAAACGTGTTTGGATGCCCATTCCGTATAGTGTTCCCAAAACAAATGTACTGAACATAGTTATATTTTCAAGCTTATAAATTAACTTTTTTTTTTTTTTTGGTAAATTTTGGTGTATGTAGTACCCAAATAATACAAATGAACAAATGAATCTATTAGCAGAAATTTGGTGTTATTTTCGTGAATATTTATCGTTTAACGAATTTATAACATATATCACTAATAACATATATATATATATATATATTTATATATATACACGATATTTTATACAAGAGTGAAACATGAATCCACACACTAGAAAATTTTAACTTTTATCCTAAATAATCTCAGTTGAAACAAAATTCAAATACACTTGATAAATAAATCTCGACTATTTCTCACATTAGCTTACTCAGTAAAAAGGTCATATTTTGTCTTCTAATTTTATTTACTTATTTATTTTTTATTCTCTCATATTTTTAGTATAATCTGTTCCGTAGAGAATGAATTTAACTCTATACTGACTAATGACCATTCAGTTGAAAAAGAATTTTTCAAAGTAATTAAACACTGACTAAAAATAATTCATCGAAAAATTCATTAAATATAATAGATTAAAGGTTGTAAAGTTGAAATTTAGTAATTTTTAAAAATATTATATATATATATATATATATATATATATATATATATACATAATCTTTTAACTGGTCTTCAATTTCGTTAGATTGACTTTCAATCGCAAACAGATGTTTACTTTTGTACCATATTTTTAAAATTATTTTTACATTCTGAAAATCATGTGTCTTAAAAAGAATAAAGTAATATATATGTGTATGTGTGTGTTTATACAAACATATATATGATATATGAAGTGAATATATGTATTTAATGTAAGAACTAAAAGCTATGTGAAACAAGGGCAATGTTCAAGCAACTTGAAATTAAAACAAGAATAAGATGGAACAGAGTATACCTCGGCTAAAGGTGGGTAGAGCTGATTAAACAAATTTTACGTCGTCAACAACTTTCCCCAAAACGTTTGCAAGATCATATGATCAAGAAAAAAGAAGAAAAGAAATTTTTTATATTATTTGGGAAAAATAATAATAGTAATAATAGTAAATAATGATACTCACTGTAAATGCAATTTTCCTTCTACATTTTTATTTCTTTTTTTAATTATAGTTTCATCAACCTATCTAATAAACCATAGTTAACAACACCGTCCCTCATCCGTAAATATTCAACTGTCTGTCATCCTCGATCTACTTCATTTAATTTTAATTTT
Source organism: Salticus scenicus (assembly GCA_963930645.1). Taxonomy (NCBI): domain Eukaryota; kingdom Metazoa; phylum Arthropoda; class Arachnida; order Araneae; family Salticidae; genus Salticus; species Salticus scenicus. The sequence goes on from OZ005661.1 coordinate 20,122,197, forward strand.
ACCTTTATATATATATATATATATAAATATATATATATATATATATATAGTATATAGTATATATAGTATATAGTATATAAAACTATTGAAATTAATTTATATAAATATGAGTGTAAAGATTGGAAAAAACAATAGGAGAATTACAAATACAAACCAATGAGTATAATTCAGCAAAAGGAAATGCAAATCTTAAATATAGGAATATATAAACAAATGAATGAAATTAAACCGCACAAAACACTGAAGTCTTCATCAGGGAGGCCCCTCAGTGTAGGGGTGAAAGAGAAGTTTCTGAAAGGGCAGTAGCAATTAGCTAATAACTATCTTTAGCCCCCAACTTCTCACCAAACAGAAAACGACCAATAACTGAAGAGAAATCAGTCATATATATATAATGTATAAAATACTAAAAAAGTTATAAAGTTACAAATTTGCAATAGTTATAAATTACATCAAATTAATTTATAAAAAATAGACAATTATATAAAGAATTACGAAATATAAACAAGAGAGTAAAAAATGAAATAAAATGAAATAATATAAAATAAAACCCCTACCTGATAAACGAACCATTTTCGACCGACGGGGCTACTCGTCGGTACTTAAATATTGCCCTTGAATGAGGAAATAGAACAAACCGAAAGAGGAAAACACTGAAAACTCACGGTTAAAAATTGGGTAGAGTAACAGTTAATTTGCAAGGTATTTTTTAGATCTACAAGAGCACATTTTAAATCATTATCCTTATTGCAAATAATACGGATTCTTTTAAACTGTACGAACATACTTTTTTTAAAAACTTTTCTACTTATATTTGAAAACCAACTACTGAAACTATTTACTTTAAAATTAAAATCTCTCCTTTTATCGTATAATCCAATAAGCCATTTTTCTTTATTTCTCTTTATGTTTATCATGTTTTTATTAACTTATATTCTTGTTTGTTTGTATGTATGTATGTTTGTTTGTACGGTACAAATCTTGTAATCGAATTTTAACTAACGTCCCTACTAGCTAGACATTTGAAACTTTCACAATAGTTCATAACCCGATGACAACACAGTACTTCGAAGTCCGATTTTCGAATTTTCGAATAGTTTTCTTATAATAAATTAAAATATGAAAATAATAACCTCCTAATACCTTATAAATAGCCATTAAAATATTAGCTATAATATAATTGTTGCCAAAAAAATTTAGGAGTTCATTTTCTTTCGACATAAAAATAAATAAACGTTATTAAATAAATAATTTAATTAAACGTGAGCGTTAAAAAATGTAGAAAGTTAAATTATGTATTTTACAAAAATTGACGTCACTATCGGTTTAACGATTTCATACGCATTGATAAAGTGATAATGTAGTTTGTCCTATAGCTATGATTCAGCAGAAAATTTAAAAACATGGTTTATAAAAAGTTTTTTTATCTTATAATTATTTAGATCTAGGAATGAAATATTATCTGTATCTGTACGGTTTAAAATTAAATCTTTAGAATACATTTTTCAGAAATATTTTCGAAACTTTTATGGTTATAAACAATCCTATCATCAATATACCTGAAGAAAGTAATATTTATATATATATTCAAAAGAATATAAAAATAGATTTGCGAAAGCACTCGAAAAACTCGTACCCATTCGTTAATGTTAATGTTTTGAATAGCTGATGATAATGTTTTGAATAATCGAATCATGTAAATAGGATTTGAAATGTGTAACCATATTAATCTTGAAGCAAAAATCACTGTGTTTAACTAAAATGTCCTTAAGTATTTCATTAATATGTGGTTTAATTTTTATATGTCAAGGAAGTTTATGTAATTATTAAGAAGACGGTTTTTAGAAACTTTTAAATTAATTGGATAACTAATGTTAAAGTCAACACGATTAACATAATCATAACACACACAGACCACAAGCGTATATATATACATGTGTGTTTCTGGTCCAAATTACCAGGCGAAACATTTATTTTTCTTTTTTATACACTTTGCTTCTAATCTACATATCCGCTTATAGAATATGTATTTTCTTTTTCATTTAATTCATTTAACCCATTTTGTTAATTCAATATAACACATTTATATGTTATTCATTATTAACCTGTGGTACATTGAGAGACAGAGTATTTTATACACTATATCTTCATGTTACCATAAAATGCTAATACGTAGTAGCTAGTTATTTTTATTTTATTTACATTTTCCCCTCTTTTATTATTTCACTCTACAATCATTGTTAGTATTATATATATATATCATCATTATCATCAATTTCACCATTTATCTATCAATCCACTGCAGGATGAAAAGCATCTTCTATGCGATTCCAATCCGCCCTGCTTTTGCATTTTTTCTACATTCTGCACCAACAAATTTGAATATCTCATCTCTCTATCGACACGATATATGTATGTGTACATATACATGCTTGACTTTGATTAACACACACACACATACACACACACACACACACACACACACACACACACACACACACACACACATATATATATAACAAAATTCTTGAAATATAAAGGTTAGTATTACGTATGTTTATATAGTACTTAAAACTCTTAGTTTTCACTGTATATAGTTATAATTTTTAAATTTTTCATCGAGTTCCTTTAATGTTAGGATTTATTTTACAATATTTAAGAGAAAAGATAGTGTGAAATTATATTTATTTATTCAGTTAACTTACACAGATAAAATCCGTGTTACGTATGTTTGAAAATTTCATCATGTATCAGAAAAAAATATATTATACGCTCAAACGTATGAAACATATAAGTTTAAAGTCTACCGTTATTCTCCTCGTTAATAGTCCTGATTTTTTTAATTGCTTATTATCTAATGAATTTTTAATTTATTTATTTATTTATTTTCGTTGTTGTTCTGTTTCCCTATCCAGAATGTTCGCAATCATTAAATTTGTGTTTTGTTTCTGAAAAGCAGTTTTATTTTATTTTAGAAAAAAAAAATATATATAATAATGATTTTCATCGAAAGATACACCATATATAAGGTAAATCTAGGAGAGATTACGCCGTCGGAGAAAGTGCGCATGTGAAAGTCCGGAGGGAAGGAGTGCGGGCAGAGCGACTCCAGGTGGATGTACAGCATGAATAGCGCAGTGCCGGCTTGGTGGTTCGGACGGCCGGGAGCTGACTTCTGGATCTCCGGGTTCGAATCCCGGTGTGGGCATGGGTGTTTGTGATGTCCTATGTCTACCATATATTTGTGTGCATTTGTTTCAGTGAATTATTGTAATAGGGATCAATCGAGACAAAAGTCATATTAACAATAGGTCTCAAAGTTGCCAAAAGTCAAATAGCGCAGAATATAATGAAATGTTCAAGCTATCTTTCAAGTATCTAGGATTAAGAATTGTTGTTTTGCTTTGTTTTCTAAAGTAAGTGCTTGAATTTTCACAGCTCTTTCCAAAAATTCCTATAGAAAGGCAAAATTACAAAATTATTTTAAACTAAACTAATGCTCATAAGACATTAACTTAGACTGATTATGCTAAAACCAGCTGACTCGAATAACCAGAAATTTTAAAAAGCTGAACCAATTGTATAGTTATCAGAAATGCAACTATTCCCCTCCCCAACATATACACACACACAAAAATAAATAAAGAAAAAAAGAAAAAGAAAAAATTATACAGACACCACATTATTTCATTATTTAAAACATGAAAATCTGATATTGACAGATTTTAATTTAGTGCCTGAGGCCTACTGCTAAACTTGTTAATACCGACAAATTCTTCTTTAGTTAATTCGTGACGATCTAAATTCCATGATAAAGTTTTCATTAAATCAAACCATTGTGTTTCAGCTGCAGATACTGTAACAAATAATGTTGGAAGTCCAAACTGTCTTATAGCCGCAAAACAACGTTTTTTCTCTTTTTCCCAATGAGGGGGAGGTGTGCCTTGGGGGGGACTCATGTCAAAGTTGTGCTTTGGGGGGGACGCATGTAAAAGTTGGGCCTGAGGGAGAACTCATGTCAAAGTTGGGCCTTGGGGGGACTCATGTCAAAGTTGTACCTTGGGGGGGACTCATGTCAAAGTTGGACCTGGGGGGGACTCATGTCAAAGTTGGGCCTTGGGGGGACTTCATTCAATAAATCCCCATTCAATAAAACGACTGAAATAGGCCCTTAGCACTATTAAGAGTGACGTATAAAAATTCGACAACGCTGTACCGACTGAAATAGGGGTACCTTGGGGGAGACTCATGTCAAAGTTGTGCCTTCGGGGGACTTCATTTAATAAATCCCCATTCAATAAACCGACTGAAATAGGCCCTTAGCACTATTAAGAGTGACGTATAAAAATTCGACAACGCTGTACCGACTGAAATAGGGGTACCTTGGGGGGGACTCATGTCAAAGTTGGGCCTTGGGGGGACTTCGTTCAATAAATCCCCATTCAATAAACCGACTGAAATAGGCCCTTAGCACTATTAAGAGTGACGTATAAAAATTCGACAACGCTGTACCGACTGAAATAGGGGTACCTTGGGGGGGACTCATGTCAAAGTTGGGCCTGGGGGGGACTCATGTCAAAATTGGGCCTTGGGGGGACTTCATTCAATAAATCCCCATTCAATAAACCGACTGAAATAGGCCCTTAGCACTATTAAGAGTGACGTATAAAAATTCGACAACGCTGTACCGACTGAAATAGGCCTCTAGCACTAATAAAATAAAAGCGAAGTTCTGTTTTCCCATTTCGTAAATAAATTAATTTTCGAGACCTCTTCCCTTATAGTTAGTCTTTGTGGATGCTACAGGACATGTCGGCCACTGCACTAACTTCCGCCATGTGAAATGGGTCTACTAACCTCAAAATGAAATTTTAGGTTGATTTCTTTAGAAATCGACCTATTGCAATCACTTCGTTTATCTATATCTATCTATATATATATATATAATGAAAATTTTGTCATCACGATAACTCCCGAAATAATACTCGAAATGGAACCAAATTTTGACAGTGAACTGATCTTATAAATATCTTGAATGAGTTCGTTAACCAAGTTTCTCCGACTTTTTGTTTTCAAGTGGCAGCCACTTGAAAATTTCAAACCGACATTGTAAAAAGCATATTTGAAGCAAGATTTGCTTGAATTTTGTTGTAAATACAGGCCACATTATCAATGAAGTTTATTAATGAAGTTTATCCGCCATTTTTAATAAAGTGGCAGATATTTTATGTTAAGTGGGACCACTTGAAATCAGTCTACCACTTGAAAATTTAAAATAACTATAATTTTCGAAATAATACTCCAAATCGAACGAAATTTAGACAATGTCTTAACTTATCGTATAAATATCTTGAATCAGTTTATTAACCAAGTTGCTGCGCCATTTTGTTTTCAAGTGGAGACCACTTGAAAATTTCAAATTCAAATTTTAAAAAGCGTATTCCGAATTTGTTTGAAATTTGATGTAAATATAGACCACATAAGGGTCTCAATGAAGTTTATTAATGAAATTTATCTGTCAGTTTTAATAAAATGGTAGATATCTTAAGTTAAGCGGGGCCACTTGAAATCACGCTACCACTTGAAAATTTAAAATCACAATAACTTCTGAAATAATACTCCAAATCAAACCATATTTTGACAGTGTCTTAACTTATCTTATAAATAACTTAGATGAGTTTTTTAACCAAGTTGCTCCGCCATTTTGTCTTCAAGTGGAGACCACTTGAAAATTTCAAATTCAAATTGCAAAAAGTGTATTCCGAATTTTTTTTTTTTTTTTTTTTTAATTTTGATGTATACATAGATTTTACAAATGTCTCAAATAACTTTATTAATGAACTTTATCCGCTATTTTTAATAATTTTGGTGGATATCTTAAGTTAAGCGGGACCACTTGAAATCAGGCTACTACTTCAAAATTTAAAACCATGATAACTTCCGAAATAATACTCCAAATGGAACCAAATTTGAACAGTGTCTTAACTTATCTTATAAATATCTTAGATAAGTTTGTAAACCAAGTTGCTTCGCCATTTTGTTTTCAAGTGGAGGCCACTTGAAAATTTCAAATTTAAATTGTAAAAAGCGTACTCCGAAATTGTTTGAATTTTGATGTAAATACAGACCACATAAGGATCTCAATAACGTTTATTATTAAACTATATCCGCCATTTTTAATAAAGTGGCAGATATCTTAAGTTAAGCGGGGCCACTTGAAATCAAGCTCCCACTTGAAAATTTAAAATCACGATAACTTCTGAAATAATACTCCAAATCGAACCAAATTTGGACAGTGATATTATCATATAATTATCTTGAATGTTTCCACTGGGCAACTTGTCCCGACAATTTGTTTCTAAGTTTCAGCCACTTGAAATCACACTGCCACTTGAAAATATGCCATCACGCTAACTTTTAAAATACTAAACTGATTCAAAAAAAAGTTTGATAGTGAACTTATGGTTCAAATATCTAGGATAAGTTCGCTTTGTGACTTGATCCGCAATTTTATTTCCAAGTGGCGGCCACTTGAAAATTTGTCATTATGGAAACTTTAGTAATACGGAATCAATTCGCATGAAAGTTGGGTAGTGGATTTATCATTCAAATATCTCAGATAAGTTCGCTGGGCATCTCACTCCGCTGTTTTTTCCAAGTGGTGCCACCTGAAATTTTCTTATGACGATAATTTTTGAAATACTGATTTAATTTAAACTAGAACTGATCAACGAACTTATCAAACAAATATACTGGGCGATTTCACTGGGCAAATTGTTTTGCCATTTTGTTTCCAAGTCGCAGCTACTTAGACAGCTACTTGAAAATTAGCCATAATAATAACTTTTGAAACATGGCATTGATTTAAACCACAGTTGGACAGTGAACCTAAGCTTCAAATATCTTGGATGTGTTTGCTGGGAAACTTGTTACACTGTATTGTTTTCAAGTAGCGGCCACTTGAAAATTTGTTAGCACGGTAACTTTAGAAATACTTAACCAATTCAAACCAAAGTTGAAAAATGGATTTATTCAAACAACAAAAATCTAGAAAATTCAAGTAACTCGTGAACCAATCACGTTATTGCGTCCATCTTTGGTATATCGATAATAAGTATTTTCTCGCCAAAAGTTGCCAAAAAAGTCGCCATAGGGGAAAACTCGCCAAATTTGGCGCCAAATCCCTTACGTGCGTTATTGGATCTTTTTAATGCGTTTTTAAGGAAAAATTAGGCTATTTTAATGCTAAAACAAACTAGAAATGCAGAAAACTAACATTTTATCAATTTACTAAGCCTCTTTGAAAGAATTTCTACAAAAAAAAATTATTTTCAGATTTTCAACGATTTCTTAGATGAACAACTTTTTCTGCCAATTTGATCGAAGTGGCAGCCACTTAATTTTTCAACACGATGACTTTTGAGATTTTGAATTAATTCGAACTATATGTGTACAGTAGACTTTTCTCACAAATACATTTCATATATTTGTCAACTTAACTCATCATTTTGTTTCCAAGCGCCGGCCACTTGAAAATTCTAAATTCACATAAAAAGGTATTTACGAACCGATTTACTTGAAACCCCATATGTGCATAGCCTACATCAGTATTTCTCCCAAGTGCATTAATAATTTGTAGTCGCCATTTTGAATCAAAACGACGGCTACTTGATAAGGAAATAGAAATCAACCTACCCTTCCGAATAAGCCGGAAGGACTTGTTTTATATGCAACCAGCACCTAAAGAAACGGGATTTATCGAAATACCCCTTCACCCCAGCGGGGACAGGAAGCAAAAAAAAAAAAAAAAAAAAAAAACGTTTGTAAGCATAACTCGGCCCCAAATTACATCACGGTGAAGAAATTGCACATGATGAGACTAGACTTGAGTATAAATAAAACATTATGTACGATTTTAGAATTCTTGATTCTTAAAGGAGAGGGGGAAATCGTTTTTCAAGGGGGAAATTTAAGAAATTCCGGTTTTTTTAGGAGAGCTCTACAAAAGATATGCAACCCCTCCCCTCCCGAATATACACACACACACAAATAAATAAATAAATAAAATAAAATAAAAGCAAAGTTCTGTTTTCCCATTTCGTAAATAAATTAATTTTGGAGAACTCTTCCATTATAGTTAGTCTTTGTGGATGCTACAGGACATGTCGGCAACTGGACTAACTTCCCCCATGTGAAATGGTTCTACTAACCTCAAAATGAAATTTTTAATTTTCATGTGTATAAAACATTATACCGAATGTCTATAAATAAAAAACATGACCTACAATAATTATTTTCCTAAATATTATTCAGCAAAATATAAAATATAATCTGCAAACAAATGAAATACGATTATTTATAAGCCGATTATTTACGATTATTTGCCCATCTTAGCAAATTTTTGAAAATTCAATCAGATTCTTTAGTGGAGTTTTTTTTTTTTTTTTTTTTTTTTTTCAATAACATTTATATGGGTAAAAGAAGACGAAATGACACATACTTGGGTGTTGTGACAATAATATTTGGCGCAATGTTTAAAAAATACCGCGACCGGTCCAATGTGTTCCTATGGCCAACTAGACCAGTCTATCCTATAAAATAATAAAATATTACTCTAAGTGTACAAACTTATATAAAAATCTATTAAATGCTCCACTTTTTGCTTATTACGGATCTATTATACGAGTCAGTATAAGATTTCGTCTAGTTACGATTTTATTAAGATAAATGAAAATTCAGTAAATGTGTAACGTCTCTTTTTTAGCAGCCTGATGATTTTCTCTCTTTATTACTCCTTGAAAATACCTAAGAGTAAATTGTACAAGAAATAACTGATTTATTAGAGCCTTAACCCTTTGCGGCGCAAGACAATTCGATCGCTTAAATTATACTGCCATTGGAATTCATGAACTAAATTAAAATAAAAGAAATTTTAAATTTTAATGTTAAAAAATCGGCCTTTCCTGCTATAAACGTAAGTTTTTGCTAAAAAATTTCCGGGAGGAATTTTTGCAGCTGGGTCTTATATTTTGCGACCTTGCAGCGAGAACAGCGCGCATTAAAGGGTTTACGAAACTAAGGAGATACTCTCCAACATAATTTTTTATAAATTAGCTTTACTAAAATATAACTTAAAACACATTTTAATTATTAAAGTGTATAAAACTAGTTAACTGACCAGCACGATCTTAACTAGATACGCAGAGAAATAGCACACACATAGGGTTACGGTTGTATCACACGAGGATTTCACTCAACATTTTACTAAACACAACATCCCCAACTTTCCCGGATGTCGGTCGAAAATGTTGATTACCCGCAGACCTTGAATCTTCCCCATACGCAACTGTGTTGTGTTCAGTAAAATTTTGTGCTTAAATATTTCGTATGGTATAGCCATAAGTATCCAGTTAATCTTACTAGCACTTTAAAATCACGGATATTTTCATATGTTACTTTTAAATAGTTTAACTGGAGAGATACTTCAATTCTTTCACTCTAACATACTCCAAAAAACACACCAAAGAAAACACCGGTTTTGTTTAAATAATTTAACTGGATAAATACTTTACTTCATTCCCCTTCAATTATAATGTTTGAAAGTACTTTCATAAAATGAACTTTAAAACTTTACAACTTCCATCACTTTCCTCTGGGGCTTCTCCCCTTTACTCCGATATATTAATTCTAAATGCGACTAAACTAAATTCGACTGGTAACGTTTTATTCAATTAGCCAAAATCTTTCATGGATATTCTACACATTGTCAGAAACGAAATCCAGCTAAACAAAATTCGACTGGAAACCTTATCCTCAAACAATCCAAATCTCCATGGACGATTTACGATTACAATCTTAAAGCAAATTGTGAACCCTCACAACCTTACAAAACTCCAGGATTTGGTTTCATTTACATAAATAAAAATCACTTCCAAACTTTTCTTTCAAATTATATTTTATAAATAATTTAAATATTTTATTTTATTTTTTAGTTTATTTATTTTATTTATTTTTTAATGTACATTTCTCTTGCATCCGTTGTAAATTTTTGTTGTGACTTTTGTTATTTATTATTTATTTATTTAGTATTTTATCTGAAATAAATAAATAAATAAATAAAAATATCATTTTAATTAAATTCCAAAATTGGTGTCCAAAATTATTAAAGAAAAATATTATAATAAGTAAACTATATTAAACTGATTACAATAATACGCCTTATTAAATTCATAAAATTCTTCATTAGTAGTTTTTACATATCTCCATTTAGCCAAAGACATTTCTTTCATTTTTCAGAATAAAATACTTCCTGATCCATGACCTGATTTTATATATTTTATCGTTTTCCAATTAAGGTTCTCAAATGTTTGAACGACAAATCTAGAAAAATCTTTTTATTATAAAAAGACAGACGATCCAAGTTAAGTAGAAATTTAAAATCATTGCATTTCGCTATGCTCTATTTTATTTTATAGTGAAACAAGACAGTATGACTGTGATTTTAAATTGCTGTATTTTAATAGACCACATTTAATAAAATGCTTTAAAAGGATTTTTTTTTTAATCCTTGAACGTCTTTTCATATTCATAGATTAAAAAAGATTTTATTTAAGTTTAAAAAAAAACATTTTTCGCCGAATTGAGGTTATTTGCCATTTATTATGTTTTGCTTAAGAATATTTGTTCGAGTCCATGGAAGTGTCACATTAATGAGAGACGTTTTTCAGTTAGAGTTTTTATTCATAGAAATAAATGAAGAAAAAATTGCCATAAAACAACATTCCGTTCCAAATTCAATATTTGATAAAACTGCATCGTGCCGAATCTATTTCTGTTAACGATTTGTCATCGAATTAAATAGATTTTAAATATTTACTTGAGAAATGACATTCTAGATCAATTCTTTTTTTGCTAAAAGTTCATCTATGTCAGTAACGAAATGAAATATCTAAAATTCCGAACGATGAAACATTTAAACATAGGTGACATGGCAAATAGGTGACATGGTATAATAACTCTCTTCTGCTTGAAAATTACCCCCAACACTATTTTTGCAAATTCGTAAGTAAAAGGACTTCCTAAATCCGAATATGACGACCATTTTGCCCCATAACCAACCGTATTTTAGGAACGGCCCCCTATTTTTAAACTTTTCGGTAATTTTATGGCTATAAATTTTATTTTTAGGGAGAGGGGTATTTAAACTTTTAAATATCTTCTCGAAGGCTACAGAGTTGCAAAATTCTAAAACATGAACATGTGTAGAAAGGAGAAAATTTAGGGGGGGGGGGGATTTGACATTGAAATTATGTATTACCTTTCATATACTTTTTTATTCTCTTATTAATGTTATTTATTAAACATTATATACATATATATTTTTAGTTTTTAGGGGCTAAATTAATTATTTTTCATTCTCCAAATTAAAATCATGGTCGTAAAATCACCGAACAGTGATAAAAATGGGGGGAGGGGGTGGTGTCCCGAGAAAACGGTGGGTGACTGGGCAAAAAGGGTTGAATTCGGGAAGTCATTTTATATAAGAATCAGTTAGAATGGTATCTGGGCTCGATTTTTTTTTTTTTTTTTTTTTTGGAGTGCGGTGTAGTTAATCAAGTGAAAAAACAGATCTGTATCTTTTGCGATAAAAAGAAGAATTGTACAATATTACTTGTATGTAGGATAATTATCTTCATCAAAATGTTATTGGATTATATTGATTAAATGCATCTGAAGAAAAGTGTTTTATAAAAGATTCTTTTGAATTCATGAAGCTGTCTAATGTAGTTATACCCACAATTCTTTGCAAATATACACAATAAGAGCCTAAACTATCACGCTAGGTGTCCCTGTCCATACAAAACACTGTCCAAAATAGCCTATATGTTCAGCGATATATCATTTAATGTAAACATTGTCCAACATTTTTTGTTTTAAACAAGTCTCATGAAAAGCTAAATTACACATTAATTTAAATTACGTTTGTTTCTAATCGTTATGAGAATGCCTATGTTGACGAACAATATGTGACTCCAAACGCCTAATCTTTTACATTGTGGGACGTATGCTGTGCAAAGGAACACGCAAGTATTCCACGGTGCACCAGACACTGAAATTTGTTTGAACAGACAATGACAACCCTATTTCACTTTTCCAACCTTAGAGTATATGTGTGACTAGAGAATGCATTCAATACTAAAGTTCCTATCCAAAGAGTAAGCAAGATTGAGAATGATTTTTAACGGTCACGTGACAAGTGAAATGGTCCGGAATTTTGTGACACAGCGAAATATCTCTGACACCCCTTATACGAAAGGGGGTTGACAAGTAGCGTTGAATAGGCAAATTTAAAAAGTACTCATCACGTGATTTTTTACTTTCTTCTATAATCAATAAAAGAAAGATTTGACAATTTAAAAAATAAATAAATAAATAAATAAAAAGCATCTGTCTGTCTGTGTGTTTGAGACATAATTTTGTGGCAATTGTATCTCAGGCATCACTGCAGTGAATTTCATAAAATCTGATATGTAGTTGCACCTTGTCATAAATTACTGTACACCAAATTTTGGTGAAAATTGTGCAACAGGTGACTATGCTATTCCGCTTTTTTCTAAATCTCTAACCAGAAAATATCGTATAAATGTATATAAAGAGAATTATTTTTTAATATTTAATATGAAAGTTTTAAAAAATAATTCATAACAATTATAGCAAACTGGGAAAATGATTTTGTATACATAAGGGCATCGCTTCCTCCCCCCCCCCCCCCGAGAGGGATAAATTTTCATTATGGGTATGTTTCAAAAGAGCTTGACAGTACTTTTAAACGAATGGTTAAATCACCTGTCTATGATAATTTAAAACAAAGATATTGATTTTTTTTTTTCATTAAAAATAAAATAAAATAAATAATAATAATAATAATAATGATAATAATAATAATAATATTTATGATGTTATTTAAAGAATAGAACTGGCTTTCTTTAAATATTTAGTATTATATTACTTCTCCAGGATGGAAATTCTCAGCATTGATGGAGAAACTTAATACAGATATTAGGAATTTTCCGTCAATTCGGTACTTGTTAACATTATCCCGGAGAGATGATATTTTGTTCATAAAGGTTAAGGGTAAAAAAAAAAAAAAAAATAGAGGCTATGCATATCGGATATAAAAAAGAAAAATCCCGTCATATAAGGAAGACCCTAATATGTATATTAAATAGAATACTTTTACACATTCATTTCGTATTTTATTAGTCCATAAAATACAAATCTACGAGCATTAATATTGCATATTATGTGCTCTCATTCCCAATCATTGTATAAGTTATAAGCTGTCTGGATGTTCTCCAAAAACTTTTTTAACAAGGCATTAGTTTTTCGAAATACATTTGGAAATATTTGATTTTCTTCCAATTACTCGAATATATATTTTATATGAAATCCTTTGAAGAATTGTAATAAAAAAAAAATGATCTTTCATTTTTTATTCTTATAAGCTTTGAATATTTAAACAATTTTATGTTAACAGAAAATATTTTAAACGTGGTAATAGTTTAAATATTTATTTAACTTAAAATAATAATAATAATAATAATAACCTAAAAAATAAATAATTAAATAATTAAATTAACTTAAATTAAATTCCTCCTCATTTAAGGGTCATCCTGATATGTAGATATATATATATATATATATATATATATTTTAATAGAATACATTTACATTAAAATCTTCTACACAATGAATAAAGTTTACTCATTCATTTCGTATTTTATTAGTCCATAAAATAAAATACATGAACATTAATATTACATATTATGTGCTCTCATTCCGAACCATTTTATAAGTTATATGCTGTTTGGATATTCTCCAAATAATTTTTTAACAAGACATTAGTTTTTCGAAATACATTCGGAAATATTTGGTTTTCGTTCAATTACTCGAATATATATTTTATACGAAATCCTTTGAAGAATTGTAATAAAAAAATAATCTTTCATTTTTAATTCTTATAAGCTTTGAATATTTGAACAATTTTGTGTTAACAGAAAATGTTTTAAACGTGGTAACAGTTTAAATATTTATTTAACTTCAGTTTTTAAATATATCTTTAGGAAATGCATTTAGTTAAAAATTAATTAATGGATTGTGAGTTAATATTCCGTGAAATTTATGTTAGATTTAATGAAGACTTAAATTGTTTCAGTGTATTTTGTATACTCATGTTCTAATGAAATATAACATTTTAGTATGCACGTATAGCTAAAAGAAAGAAATATACATTTATATGCATATTTAAATATACGTATTTATATGGGAGACCCGTGTACCTAGACCCGCTCCACTTTATTTGAATAATATTTAGTTTTAAGTTTTAGTACTCAACTGGGTGATTAACAAAACCAATTGCTACTTTTACAATTATTTTGAAACATTTGAGGAGAAAGTTTTGACAAGTTACATGTAGAAAAAGAATTTACATGGTTTAAAGTAAAAGTTTGCAGCTCGTCTCTTTTGCTACTTTTCAATGGCAAATCAAATAGTTTTCTTTCATTTCTAGTATATAATTTTGTTTGTTATATTGAGTAATAAATGAGATATTTAATTAGTCCAGTCTTCATGTGGGTTTCTTAGTGGAAATCATTTTGAATAAAGTTACCAAAACTTGTACCTATGGTCCTAGGTAGAATTACATTCATTTTCTTCATGCTATTACAATTTACTTGAAAAACTTTTGTAATTAAATGAAGTATATTGTTTTATAAAAATATTGCTTCAAACCTCCCCCAGTCATAAGCTTCAGTCGTTGGACAAAGGTGTGTTTGGACCTTTTAAGAAATACTGCATTACAGCCTGTAGTTGCTGGATGCTGACAAAACCTGACAAACCAATCACTATATGTCACATTGCTCAAAATGTTGGCAAGTCTTATCCGTCGGTCTTTACTCCTGTAAACATTCTATCTAAATATTTAGTGTGTCTGGCATATGGCCAGTGAATCAAAACATTTTCACTGAGCAGAAATATTTAAGCTGAAATGTGATCGACAGGGAAGATCCCTCCATAAATTTCCAAAAAAAGATTTTCCAGGAAGAAAGTAAACCAACACTGGTAGAACTGGATGTCCCTGCTTCATGTCCTGTTGAAATTTCTAAACTTTCACCATCTAACATATTTTCATATGTCATGCTTGAACAGGTACGACCTTTACCTAAAGCAAAACCTCGTACCTCAAAGAAAAAATGTGGCCGAAAACAATTGAAATCTAGAAATCTAAGAAACACTGAAGGAAAAAAAAAAATGAAGAAAGACATTCTATTATAAAGAAAATAAAAGAGTGAAAAATTCCGAGTTTCAAATTAAGGCAACATCATGATAATTATTGTATGATAAATAAATGTATTACTTGATAATGTTTATTTTATAAAATATATGTTTATATGTTTGTTTTCTATTCAT
The DNA here is from genome assembly GCA_963930645.1 of Salticus scenicus. Lineage (NCBI taxonomy): Eukaryota > Metazoa > Arthropoda > Arachnida > Araneae > Salticidae > Salticus > Salticus scenicus. Next base: position 20,137,665 of record OZ005661.1, read on the forward strand.
TACAAAGTGAAATCTAATTTTGAGGGAATGGCCCTAGGTACAATGAGGTCTGGTCCTAGGTACGATGAGGTCCGGCCCTAAGTACAATGTGGTCTGTCCCTATGTACAATAAGCGTGTTTTACCTAGGGCCATGTACGAAGTTTATTTAAAAACCTTCCATTTGTCGAAATTTATTATATTAACTGCTAATATTAATCTCAATTAAAAGTAATTAGTCCTAAAGATATGCACATATCAGTTTCATCATTTTTAACAGGTCAGGAGCTCTGTTTATGGGCATTGAAAAAAAGCGACCCTAGGTAAAATGCGGTCTGGTCCTAGGTACAATGAGGGTGTTGTACCCATGGCCAGGATTGAGCTTTATTAAAAAATCTTCTATCTGTCGGAATAAATTCCGAGAAATAGAAGGTTTTACGTATTTATATTAATCCCAATTGGAAGTAATTAGTCCTAAAGATATGTACATATCAGTTTCAAAATTTTAAACAGGTCAAAGGCTCTGTTTTTGGGCATTGCAAAAAAGCGGCCCTAGGTACACGGGTCTCCTCTATATATATATATATATATATATATATATACTAGCAGGCTACATCCGATTCGCTGGTCACTATATTTAAAGGAATTTTCAAAAGAATTGGATCAGTATTTATTTTTTACATCACATAAAAAAAAAAAAAAAAAAAAAACTAAAAACTAAAAACGCTTTAAATCTCGCTTCTTCGGGTACCCGTTGGCTAAGGCAGCTCTTTTTTTTTTCTACCCGTACTGCATCGGGTCCAGTTTCCCACTGTCTACAGAAAGGTCTTTCCCGGGCACTTTAATCTGGGTATTTACCGACGACTTGTGGGTTTTCTGTTAATTAAGAACTACGATTTTAAAGATGACTGTATCTCAGCATCTATTATATATTTTAGTTTTTTAACTAGGTGTTTTATAGCCCCCGTTATTTACACTACATTACGATTTGATTCCGACCAATGCAATAAAATAAAATAAAAAAGTAGATTTTCTTTTAAAAGGAATTAAATACATGAAAAACGAATTTTAATCAGTTTATCCTTTCTACTGTAAACTACCATTTTTTTCACCCAATAAATATTATAAATAATAATAATTAAAAAAAAAAAAAGATTTTTCTTTTAAAGGAATTAATTAAAAAAATGAAAAATAAAAAGTTGCTATAGCATAAAATTTATACATAAACGTAACAATTTATTTCTATTGCATTACCATTTGATTTTCAATAAATATAATAAGAAGAAAAGGAAAGGAAAAAAAAATCGCCTTCAAATGAATGTATTAAATAAAAAATGAATTGCATAATAGTCGTTGCTAAGATACGCAGACGATTACAACCGAAAAACAAATTCATGAAAAATGAAACATTAAAGCCAATATTGAAAATCGAAAAAACATTAATTTAAAAAATTCAAATTCGAAATTCGAAAAACTTTCGATGAGGTGCACACCTGCAGGGTCCCAGGTACCTATATGCCAAATTTGGAAGCTCTGCGATCAGTAGTGTGAGCACCAGAGCGCAGACAGACACACACACAGACACTTCTCTTTATTTATATAGATAAACATAAATATAAATATATATTTTTATTGCTAAATATGTGCTAAATATTGCTTATATGATACTCTTAAATATCTATTACTGTAAATAATTTTACCACTGCTGTTATTACTTTAAACATTTAATATTTTTAACATGCAATATGATTTTCTTTCATGGAAACGAAACAGCATGTAAAATTTTTTTGCCACGTATAAAGCAAATGTTTTTAACACATTAAGGATTATGCGAAATCAGTTCTGACGTTTCCGTATCAATTTAAAACGTATTTTTGAGGGCATTAGTTTAACAAAACGCATTCCCAATAGATAATAAGAAAATGTTGTTCCGAAACAGTTTTTTAATTATCAGGTATTGATGGGGAAAATCTAATTGTAATTCTATTTGTTTCTTTTACATTTTTCTCATTAAAACTTATTTCAGAAGAAGGGGTATTCTGCGGTGTGTGCTAAACTTTCCATTTTAAGAGAGCAGAACATTCAGGAAAAGTAGCGGGTCATTCAAGAACACTATTATTAAGTAATTTATTACTAAGTAGAATTGAGGAGAATTGTGAGCGGTAGGACCGTAAATCCAAGTCGAATACACACAGTGAAAATCTTACTAATAGGAATTAGCCTATAGAAGCATAAATTGGAAGTTATTTTTTGTCAATGTCAATCATTATACAAATATTTCGTTAGTCCATATTCATAAATACTTTTGTGCTTTGTGCTAATCCCCATTATGTAATATTTAGTAAAATCTCTCTCTCTCTCTCTCTCTTTTTCTTTCTTTATTTTAACTATGTTTCTTTTTATATATTTCTGATTAAAATTTATTTCATAAGAAGGGGTATTCTTATGTGTGTGCTAAACATTCCACTTTAAGAGTGCAGAACATTCAGGAAAAGGAGCAGGGGCATTCAGGAACACTATCGTTTAGTAATTTATTATTAAGTAGAATTGAGGAGAATTGTGAGCGGTAGGACCGCAAATGCGAGTCGAATACATTCCGTGATGTCTTACTAGTAGTAATCAGCCTATATGAACGTGAATTGGAACTTTTAGTTTGTCAATGTCAATCAATATATAAATATTTCGTTAGCCCATATTCATATATACTTATGTGTTTTATGCTAATTTCCATTATGTAATATTTGCTAAAATGCTTATATATATATATATATATATATATATATATATATACATATATATATATATGTTACGGTGAAACACCGAAATCTGGAGAATGTCGACTTCCACCGGTGAATGTCAACAAACACATAGTTGCTTGGTGTATGTCCGAAATATTCGCTAAATACCCTTATTTCTGACTTACACCAGTAAATGTCGACATTCACCATGCACTAATGGTGAATGTTGAACAGGTCCGAGATGTATATTTTCTTCTTCGTAATTCAGTCGCGATAAATTTTTCGCCTCTCTTTCTGAGAGGAATGACTAAGAACTGAAAACACACAGTACATTCAAAATGAGAAAGGAAAATAATAGAAGTTAAAAACTTACTTAATTATACAGTACATTCAAAATGAGAAAGGAAAATAATAGAAGTTAAAAACTTACTTAATTATACAGTACGTTCTAAATGAGAAAATAAAATAATAGTAATAAAAAACTTATAAATTATGTGATTCAAATCTTATATATTGCAACAACTGAAATCATTATGACACTTTGAATTGCACAAGAGGCCCTTGCTTTTACAACTGCATTTATTTGTGGAACACATTTTTTGCAATAACAGCGTTTATAGCCTTGCCCACCGCTTCTCGAATTAGCTGCAGCTGCTTCTCTCAGCGAAATTTCTTGAAAATGAATCTCATCAATGGAAAGTAACTTTTCTTTACAAATTACGAACTGATTACGTGTGTAAAGCTGCTTGAGGGTACCATTTTCATTTGCAAGTTTATAGAAGTCGGAGTCTTCTAATCCAACAACAACCGCTAACACATTTCGGTTATCTGTACGACCACGGTCGACATCAGGGACTTGTATTCGTACAGTATCACCAATTTGAGCAGGAGGAAATTGTTTTTGTGAGGTTCGTAACATTTTTGTTGCTTGCAGTAGAAGATTATCTTTCGTGGCCGCTCTTTTTATAGAAATTAACTCGTATTTTTCAGTCAGAACTTGATGTGAAGACGTGGTAGATTGCAAGTCCTCTTCAATATTTTTCTTTGGAATATGGTTTTCGATATGACCACCACTCAAATTTTTTTCAGAAGTATTACCAGTTTCTTCAAGCTGTTCTTCGGTTTCAAAAGTATTGGCAATTTCTTCAAATTGTTCTTCGGTTTCGATATTTGCGATTTGTTCGCTAGGCAAAACAGACGATGCTATGCCTCTTTTCGCTTTAATGCCAAACATGGCTTCATAAGGCCTTTGGCGTATTCCTTCGTGGTATGTAGTGTTCTTGGCAAATTGGACAAAGAGTAAACCTCCTGACCATTTATTTGTATGGTTATCGTTCATCCATGCAGTTAGCATATTCTCTATATCCTGATTGGCCCTTTCAACTGAGCCTTGTGTTTGACTTTGCCGAGGCTTTCCATGAACTATCTTAACATCTTTCCACATAGCGCATATTTCGGATATGACTTGATTACTGAATTCTCTACCATTATCTGATTGCAATATTGCTGGAGCACCAGATGTTAAAAATATTGGAAGAACGTGATACGATACTTCTTCCGCCCTCTTAGTTTTCAAAGGTCGTAGCTGGACAAACTTAGTTAAATGATCTTGATACACCATTATGAACTTATATTCGCCATCTCTGTTTGACTGCAAATCTATCAGATCAACTTGACATCTTGAGTTTAACTCAGAACTGATCATTGGTTTCACAACAATACCTTTCCTAGGTGCACTGTGTTTCATTTGACACTGTTTGCATAAATTTAAATACAACATTACAGCTTCATATGTAATATTTTTGTATTTATTTTGCAACTCTTTAAGCATACGTGTTCTTCCTCCGTGGCCTATTCTGATGTGAGTTTCATATAGTATACTGAACAATTCCTCATTGGTAACATAATACTGTATATTCGTTTCTCCTGGTTTTAATGGTACAACTGACTTATTTCCATCCTTACTTTCTAAAACGTCAAAACGTTTTAATCGTCTGTAATCCAAAGGTGTGTTGCACTTAGTTTTAGCAGAAACCACTTCAGAAAGTATTTTAGAGTACTTTTCTTGAGAAAAATAAAAACAATTGTCTTCTCGTTTACCCGCAATTAATGCATTTAACTTTTCAAGAAAAAGATCACGATTCACTGCAGTATCCATTCTGTATAAATTAGGGTATCGGAAAAAAAATTAAGAAAACGTTGCTCTCACCATCAAACCTTGCATAAGACTGACAAAGCTGACTGACTCCAAGCAGAACAAAGGATTTGGCGGGAAACAGCCAGTCGCCTCTTTGTCTGCTCCTCTCTTTTCGACCTCCACCAGAGCATATCTCTGATTGTCGACATACACCGGTGAGGGTCCGAATGTACAAGAATGTAATGAAATATTCGATCTTTCACCGACGTATTTGGTGTTTGTTGACATTCACCGGTGAAAGTCGACATTCTCCAATTTCGGTCTTTCACGGTAACACATATATATATATTTCATTAAAATTTATTTCAGAAAAAGTGGTGTTCTTATGTGTGTGCTAAACGTTCCACTATAAGAGTGCAGAACATTCAGGAAAAGGAACAGGACATTCAGGAATACTATCATTAAGTAATTTATTATTAAGTAGAATTGTGGAGAATTGAGAAGAATTGTGAGTGGTAGAACAACCGTACATCCGAGTCGAATACACTCCATGAAAGTCTTACTAGTTGGAATTGGACTATATGAACGTAAACTGTAGAAAACCACTAAAAAATCTGAATAGCTTCGCTGACGAGCGCAAACTGGGCTCAAACACGGTACTTTTCCTCTTGTATATTAGAGAGTAGAATCTCGGCTAGTAATATAACATTTTAAATAAGTTTTACTCAGACGCATTTTTAAATCATCGCGCTATTGAAAATAATTCAGTCTTATTCATGTGTTTATACTTTGCATTTTAAGCTTTCGTAAATTATAATTATTTGCAACTGAATTTACAGAAACTTTTTTATTTATTTATTTATTTATTTATTTATTTATTTATTTATTTATTATTATTATTATTAATGTATACGCAGCAATTTACAGAAACTTTTTTATTTATTTATTTATTTATTTATTTATTTATTATTATTAAAGTACACGCAGCAATACACACTGAAATAAACTAGGACATATATAGCTATTAAATCATTTTCACATATTTTACAAAGAAATTGTTTAATACATATATCAAGTAAAATTTATACACAGAATTACTAATATATATATATATGTGTGTGTGTGTGTGTGTGTGTACGTGTGTGTGTGTGTATAAATAAAGATGTTACTTCTAGGTGAAACTGATTTATCTACTCTGCATAAATCTGTAAATTTTATTAGTTACTTTACTAAATTAATGTTACAATACGTTGGAATTATTTTGCAAGTGTCATTTTTTATGACTGTGCCATGCTTGACTGTGTTATTCAAAACAATTATGCAAATATGGTCTATTATTTATGCATTTTAGAGAATATTTCCCTTCTAACAATGCTTTTTAATTGTTTAGTTATGTTTGTATTTCAATTGCATAATTTAAAAATATGACAGTTGATACATTCCTCGCAAAGATTTTTAAATTTAACTTTATCATAGAATAGTTAAAAGATAGTTTCTGCAGAATTGGAATTAAAATTCTAGTATTCTTGCTTCATTAACAATGAAATTTGAATTTCAGCAAATCAATATAAGAAATGATGTTTGTGAATTATAAATATATATTTTTGGCATATCATGTTATCAGATTAACATTACGAATATTTTTTGGGGAATTTAATTGCATTTTTCGGATATAATCTTATGAAGCATTATTATAATAGGATATTTTTTCACTTTTCCCTAGAATCATCTTTCTCATAGGTCTAAAATATTTTAGTATACTCAAGTATAGCAAAATTATATATAGTCAAAGTCATGATATTCTTATTGATCTCAAAGGCAGCTTTTCTTTATCATGTATACAAAATATTCCATGCGTAAGAGACCTGAAGTAACCTGCGTAAGAGACAATGTGTTTCACTTCATTCATGCTACACTGGTTCCTGTTAAATTGCTTTATAATCATGATGTTTAATTCATAATTGCCAACATTTTAATTTATTCCGTGGAATTTTTAACCCCGCCTTTATTTTACCCTTTATTCTATAACAGTAATTTTGTTACTTCTAAAAATTTTTGCTGGCTAATGAATAAAAAAATCTGGCAACACTGAAGGATGGGCGGCAAATCGACCAACTAGCGACTACTAACGGGTTAATTTTGATTTAAATGTTTTAAATTTAATCGACAAATTTCATGTTCCTATTTTGGGAATTATATCTCTTTCAGATGCATAGATAAACCATAAAATGAATATATATTGTATAAAATGTCAAAAATTCCACTTTCACTTCCAGGGCGATTTTTAGCCCGGAGATTATTGATTATATGTTAGTGGCATCTCAATTTTAACCTAAATAAATTATTATTATTATTTTAATTTAATTTATTTTATTTCTATTTATTTTATTCTTTTTTTTTTTTTTTTTTTTTTTTTTTTTTAATGCTTCATAATTTTTGTTATTGAAGAATTCATCTTTATATTTAAATTTTTTTATATTTGGAAAATCTTAGGTAAGGGACATTTATAATGAAATAAATCTTTAAAACAGATATGAGTATGTAATATTTTTTTTCTATGCTCAATATAGGGAAATTTTGCGTTTTCGAATAAATAAAAAGGTTTATACTTTATTATATATTTTTTTTTTCTGCTTCATTGTATGTACATAAAACATATTTCTTTCTAATTCTTTTAAAAATCTTTATCAGATGCAATATATGCCGTTATCATTTTATTTTATTTTTAACTAGGGGTCTTTACGCACTTCACTGGTCACAAAATTTAAAATAATGTTTGAAATTCAGTATCATTCACTAAAGTATATAAATTATACTGATATAAAATCTAAATAATAATAATAATTTCTACAAAATGTTATTGGGTTGGTCATAACCTGAGTTTTAATCCCACTGTGTTCTCCCCTTGTTTACTTAAAGTCAATGTTTCGAAGAACAGGGAAAATAATAATAACAAGAAGAAGAATATAATTGCTTTGCCAAGAAGTTTTCCGTAATTTCTTATTATTTTTCTTTAAATTTGACTACACTTATATTTACCTTTAAAAGTCTTTATTCACTATTATTGTTATTTATATATATATTTATTTATTTACTTATTTTCATGTTCCATGGTGAATATTTGCAGGAACATTAAAAACATAAATTTTTACCAATTTAATGATAGTCTGAATAAATTATTATTATCATTTTATTTTTTATTTTTCCTGAAATTTTGTTTTTGAAGAATTTATTTTTCCATTGAAAATATTTTACAATTAAAACACTTTTGATAAAGGATATTTACAATGAAATAAAACTTAACATTCATAAAATATATTTATATGCATATAAACTAGTTTATTTTCTTTTTTTAGTAAGGAAAAAAAATGACATTTTCGTATAAATAATTATTTTGTTTAATACTATGGAAATGAAACATTCTATTCTAACTGTTCATAAGCGAACAAGGATCTTTGAAAGTAATTTTTCATTATTATATTGCTTCTCAAATCGATTACGGCTAAAAAATCTATCATCTTTTATGCATGTAACGTGTTTTAAAAATTTGTGAGAGAAAAAAGCTTCTCTTATGGGCATAATAATACAAATTAACACCCAATTTCAAAATGATGTGTGATAATTCTGAGCTATTTTAAGCGTCTTTTTATTTTTTTTTGTATGTGGCTCAACACATCTGTGCATTGCATTTTCTATATCTCAGTTGCAGCATTAATTACAAAAAATAAAATAAAACTGGGAATTTTCATGAATATTTGTCATGTGACATAATTTAAGAGTTCGTAATAAACCTAAAAATTTCTTGATTTCAAAATTAATGCCGTTTTGTGACTTCAGGTGTATTCAACAATTTCTTTTGTAAATTATTTGAAATCGATTTAATAGCTTAATACGTCCCAGTTTAATTATACAGTTGTTTTAATGCGTATTACAAAACCTTTTTTTTTATGGGAATAATAATACAAAATAATACCTAAATTCTGAGTTTTTTTTAGCCTCTAATTTCTCTAATATGAATCCTTTATAAGTAACTGGAAACGTATGTGCATTAAATTTTCTATATCTCAATATTTCAATTACAGCAGGAGTTACAAAAAAATATTAATAAATAAATAAATAACAATAATAATAAAAAGATGCAAAACTTGTAAACCTTCAAAGGAAGAAGTGGGTTCAAGAATAATTCTACTGGGAAAATAGTAACGTTTAACTGCAGTTTCAGAGTAGTCTATAAATGAAAAAAAAAAAAAAAAATCATTTATATTAGTGAGCTGTAGGTTATATTTAGAGGACAGAAGAGACGGTCGTGGCTGAAAGCAAAACAATTACGATTTCTCATTTATTAATTTCCCGGTACGATCAATTGCCATTCGATAAGAAGGGATCGGCTCAGGTTTTGATTTTTAGGGTCTATTTTTGTAAAAATAAATAAATAAATAAATATTTTCATGAAAAATCCATTATTATTATTTATTTATTTATTTATTTATTATTATTATTATTATTATTATTTATTTATTTATTTATTTATTATTATTATTGTTATTATTATTATTTATTTATTTATTTATTTATTGTTTTATTATTATTATTATTATTTTTTTCTTTCTTTCTTTTTTTTTTTTTTTTGAGAAATTCTTTTTTTTGTGAAATATATATCGTATATATATATTATATATACAACCTTCTACTTTGCCATCTTTACTCTATATAATGCTTAATATTAAGTTAATAGTATTTAATTGAACCAGATACAAACAGTCATATGAAATAATATTGAAAAATATTATAAGAGGATAATTTTTACTTCCATTACCCTACTACCGTAGGTAATGGAAGTATTGTATTCGGTCTGAAAATTCGATATCGGGTTTTTACCTGATTTACACGTTTTAAGGTCCCCCTGAGTCCAAAAAAGTGTTTTTTGACAATTGATTAGTGTGTATATATGTGTGTGTGTGTGTGTGTATGTATGTATGTATGTGGAGAATCTTCTGGCTATTATAGCTCAGAAACTAATAAAGATAGAGCTACGAAACTTTAGAATTGAAATACGTCTGGTGTACATATGAAATTTCCAAATTTTGGTGAAAATTGAAAAACCGGAAGTTGGACCGTAAGTCTGTATCTCAAAATCGGCTCTAACGATTTTCTTCAAACTTGCTATATAAACACTCTATTAGATGTCCTTTCGAATGATATAGTTGGTTAGTTCAGGAAAATTGATCGGCGTCCTGTATAAATAGCTCAATTTCAGGCCTCGCAAAGGCGTTCCTTTAAAAACAGTTGTACGGATTTTTTTCAAACTCGCCACTTTAACTCACTTTTAAATATGCTTTTGTATGTAATTATTGTTTTCCTGTCAATAATTGAGTTTAACTGGAAGTGGGGCATCGGAAACCGGAAGTGGGACCGTAAGTCCGTATTTCAAAAACGGCTCTAACGATTATCTTCAAACTTGCTATATAAACACTCTATTAGATGTCCTTTCGAATGATATAGTTGGTTAGTTCAGGAAAATTGATAGGCGTCCTGTATAAATAACTCAATTTCAGTTCTCCCAAGGACGTTCCTTTAAAAACAGCTGTACGGATTTTCTTCAAACTCGCCATTTTAACTCATGTTTAAATATGCTTTTGTATGTAATTATTGTTTTCCTGTCAATTGAGTTTTCGTAAAAGTTGGTACCTCAAAAACGGCTCTAAATGTTAGAAAATAAAATTAGAATTTCCAAAAACTTTTACTCAAATAATAAAATTAATGCAAACTATTTTCTAACAATATCTTCTCAGAATTTCGTAACATATCTGGAAAATGATTAATATATATATTTTTATTATTTTTCTAATTATTATTTTAAATAACTTATTTGACGGGTAGAGCAATTTTGTTACTTATTTAAATCAAAAATGTATATAAAATATTTATAATGTGTGTAGTACTGGGTAATGGAAGTCGTGTGGCTGTTACACACCAGATTTTTATTAAACGAAATTTTGTGAAAGGGCCTTTTTGTGAATTTGAATTTTATGAAATATAATTTTATGAAAGGAGCAGCAAAAAGGTGCCCTAATTTCAGCCTAGATTGACCCCTGATTGGTATATATATACATGCATACATATATATTTATACACGCACACATGCACATAAATTTGTAGTGTATATATGTATTTTTAAGAAAAATACCCAATTTCGTTCGATTATTTTTGTATATCTTAACGTAAAAAATTTTTATTTTTTTAATTACTAGTTCACATATATGTATATAATTAATAATACTCTCGATAACATTTCCTGATTTAGTGACTTTAGTAGATGTTCCTGACAAATAATATAACCCATAATAAACAGCGTAATATTCACTCGATGTGACCTCTTCTACAATTTTTGGTAGAATTTTGTTTGGAGTTCCAAATTTTGTGACTTTCTCTCCCACCTCCCGCCAAAAATGTTACATGGGTTATATAAGATCGTCGGATACAAATATCCAATTTCTTTCGATTATTTTTGTACGTGACAGGTAATATAACCCAAAATAAACAGTGTAAAATTCAGGTGATGTAAAGAAAGTTATATATTTGGATGAAAGTATTACATTTATCTCTTATTAAAATAATCTATTTTTAATGCAATTTTTCGTAACAATCTATCAATGTTGCATTTGCTTTAAAGTTAATTTTAAAATAAATTTGTGAAACAAATAACTCAAAGCCCTTATCATGAGTTTTCAAAAATTTTACTATACTTAAAAAAAAAAAAAAAAAAAAAAAAAAAAAAAAAATTGCTATATGGCATCCTTAAATTACTAACTCAAATTTAAACTTAAATATCTTGTTATTATTATTATTATTATTATTATTATTATTATTATTATTATTATTTAATTTTGCACGCGCGCATTTTATTTTCTAATTCAATATTATTTAAAAACAAAAACTTTTTCGATACTGTTTGTTTCGAAACTGATTATTATTATTATTTTTTTTTTCCCTTTCAAAAAAAAAAAAAAGAAAAAAAAGAAAAAAAAAGAGAAAGAAAAGAAAAGAAAGAAAGAAAGAAAAGAAAAGAAAAGATGGAATTCTGGCAAAAGCAGAATTTAGTTTTGTACGGAGGACTATTAGTTTTTTTTTTTTTTTTCTTTTTTTTTTTTTCAATTATAACATTGTTTTCAAGTTATTCAACTATATTTTCAATTTAGATAAATGTTCAACTATCGTAAAACTGATATCGTACAAATTCGTATATTGAGACTAATAGTCCTCAGTCCTAAAATAAAAGAAAGAAAGAATAATTATCACTAAAAACCTTCATGAAATGTTATCATTCAGCTGAATTTAAGACTTAGTAATAAATTTAATAATTTCTTGATTTCAAAATGAATGCTAAGTTTTGCGACAAATACACTGATTAACATTAAGAAGGTTGGATAAAATTACATGAGGAAGGTAATTAATTATAGGTAATTAATTATTTAAATTATTTGGGACAAAAGAAAAATAATATTTAAGTTTAAACTTTTGTAAATAATAATAATGATAATAACAATAATAATAATAATAATAATGTTGAAAGACTTGTAGAATAGTATTAAATATTTAAATATGTATATATATTACATAGCTTATTTCATTCTACAATAACATAGTTCTTTTTAGATATTTTTAATTGCATTGAGCTTAATAATTTTCATGACTATTTGTCCTGTTGGAAAAACTATAAGAAGAAGTTATTTGCTGTTAAAATATATTTTAAACTAGGGGCTTTTACTCTCTTCGCTTGTTTCAGAATTTAGAATAAGATTTTAAATCCAATGTTATTCTAAAATATTCAAAATTTAGAATAAGATTTTAAATCCAATGTTATTCTAAAATAATTTTTTAGTTAATTGCTGATTACCTTATTTTAATGGACTAATTATATTATAAAATTCAATGTTTTTCTTTTTTTTTTTTTTTTTTTTTTTTTTTTTTTTTATTCTTTTTTATTTATATATATATATATATATATATATATATATGTGTGTGTGTGTGTGTATACACACACACCCTCTCACACACGCACACTCATGTATGTGTGTGTATGTATAATGTAAATAATATCATTTATTCACACAAATAAATAATTCTCAACTTTTCTTCATTAATATAAAATCTGAAAAATATTAATACGTAATTTCTAAATAATGACATTGAAATCGGGCGTAACTCGAGTTTTGAATCCTGCTGAGTTCAACAGCGTCTTACTTTCCCACACAAGTGCGAAAAAAGTTAATCGCCAATGTTTTGGTGTGCAAGAATGTATGATACAATTCGCGGAATTTAAATAATAATCATACAATATCATGATAGAGTAATCAAATTGCCTTGCCATATTTTTTTAGTTAATTGCTTATTACATTATTTTAATGGACTAATTATATTATAAAATTCAATGTATTTTTTTTTTCTTTTTTTTTTTTAATTATTCTTATTATTCTTTTTTATTTTAATATATATATATATATATATATATATATATATATATATATATATATATATATATATATATATATATATATATACACTCTCTCTCACACACGCACACTCATTTATGTGTGTGTATGTATGTATAATTTAAATAATATCATTTATTCACACAAATAAATAATTCTCAACTTTTCTCAGGATGAGCCTACGTCCAATCGATTTAGCACCTTAAAAAATAATTGACCCCAAACTTTCATCAAAATCGTTCTACCGATTTCCGGGTTAACCCGATTTCTGCTATATATTGTAACAGAAATAATTACAAGATAAAAAGATCTTTTTATATACCATGTTTTTAAATTTTCTGTTCAATCATATAAACGCTACCGAAGGCAGCGGGAACCCGGAGCAATTGGATAAATTTTGAAAAAAATTCATTGCTCTCGTGTTTTGAGCTATTATAAAAGTTTCAAATGTCTAGCTAGTCAGGAAGTTAGTGAAAAATCGATTGCAAGCTTTGTACTGGAAACGCTGCCGAAGGCAGCAGGAACCCGAAACATTTAATTAAAAATATTTTAAAAATGCATTTTAACCGTATTCTGAACTATTCTGAAAGTTTCAAATGTCTAGCTAGTCAGGAAGTTAGTTAAATAAATTTTCTGTTGAATCATATAAACGCTGCTGAAGGCAGTAGGGACCTGTAACAGTTGACTAAAAGTATAAAAAAAATGTATTGTCACTGCATTCTGAGCTATTCTGAAAGTTTCAAATGTCTAGCTAGTCGAGAAGTTAGGGAAAAATCGATTGCAATCTTTGTACTGATAACGCTGCCGAAGGCAGCAGGAACCCGAAACATTTGGCTAAAGGTATTAAAAAAATGCATTTTAACCGTATTCTGAACTATTCTGAAAGTTTCAAATGTCTATAGCTAGTCGGGAAGTTTGTTAAATATATTTTCGTTCGAATCATATAAACGCTGCCGAAGGCAGTAGGGACCTGAAACAGTTGACTAAAAGTATAAAAAAAATGTATTGTCACTGTATTCTGAGCTATCCTGAAAGTTTCAAATGTCTAGCTAGTCGAGAAGTTAGTGAAAAATCGATTACAAGCTTTGTACTGGTAACGCTGCCGAAGGCAGCAGGAACCCGGAGTAGTTGGTTAAAAATATTTAAAAATTGCATTTTAACCTTATTCTGAACTATTCTGAAAGTTTCAAATGTCTAGCTAGTCGGGAAGTTAGTTAAAGAAATTTTCTGCCGAATCATATAAACGCTGCCGAAGGCAGCGGAACCTGAAGCAGTTGACTAAAATTATTAGAAAAATGTATTGTCACCGTGTTGTGAGCTGTCCTGAAAATTTCGAATATCTAGCTAGTCGGGAAGTTAGTTAAAAATCGATTGCAAGATTTATCCCTGACAAACACACAAACAAACAAACAAACAAACAAACAAACACACAAACAAACAAACAAGAATCGAAGTTAATAAAAACATGGTAAAAAAAATAAAGAGTTATTAACAGCGAAAGCGAATTTTCCTGAAGATGAGGATGAGCCCAATCGTTGTTTTGGCTTGAAAAATGTCTAACCCCAAAGTTTCGTCAAAATTGTTAGAGCAGTTCCTGAGATCCCCACGAAAAATACGTCGATAAACATGTCAAGTGGTTTACTCATTTAATATAAGAGAAGGATAATGAACATAATGATTTTAATGAACAACTTCAAGAAATATTACTATATGGATTTTATTTTTATAATTTATATTTCTCTTAACAAGCTGGGAATATTCAAAATTTTAGCAATTAAAAAATACAAATTTTATTTTAATAATAATAATAATAATAATAATAATATTAATAAAATCAAACGGAAAAACTGGGTAATGCAATAATTAGGAATTCTTCGCGAAAAACAGCTGGAAATGCACAAAATCAACAATTTATCAACTTACTAAGCTTACTCTTTGAAAGAATTTATACAAATATAAATACAATTAATTACAATTTCGTAACAATACGCATTGATAATTTACTAATGTAGTTATATATTATGTAGTACTATAGCTATGATTCAACAGAAAATTTTAAAACATGG
Source organism: Salticus scenicus (assembly GCA_963930645.1). Classification (NCBI taxonomy): domain Eukaryota; kingdom Metazoa; phylum Arthropoda; class Arachnida; order Araneae; family Salticidae; genus Salticus; species Salticus scenicus. Next base: position 20,153,075 of record OZ005661.1, read on the forward strand.
TTTATAGAGAGTTTTTTATCGTATAATTATTACAATTTATCTTTTTCTTAACAAGCTTGGAATATTTAAAATTTTAGCAATTAAAAAATACAAATTTTATTTGAATAAAAAAAAAAAAAAAAAAAAAAAAATTCAAACGGAAAAACTGGGTAATGCAATAATTAGGAATCTTTTGATATATTCCGTTACCCATAATAAATTATGTAAGGAAAAAAGAAAAAAAGAAAAAAATAGAAGTTCCTTTTATTTTATAAGCGTGGCTTCGAAATTGAGAGAAATAATCTTCTCTAAAAAATAATGTCAAATTTAGCATTCCAGACACACGCCCTTTTTATGTTTTAAAGAAGAAAATGTCTGCAGAAGAAAAAAAATATAGAAAAAGCTTTAGAAAATTTTAAAATACTTCAAGTTTTTATCACGAAGACTAAAAAACTTTTAAATATTCTTATGGTAATGAAAAAAATATATATACTATGCAGTTCTTTCGATGGGTGGGTGATTTATCGATGAAAAGATACACTTAAAAATGCTATTCATTTCAAAAACTGTCACAAAAATGTGATTGCAGTGCATTGACCTCAAGGCTTTAAAATTTGATATAAATTATGTCAGCCTTTGAAAATGAAAATGAAACATTTTTAAAGGGAAAATTTATATTTTTATTAATTTATATTTTTTAAATATGTATTTTTTCCTTCAATCGTTTAGAATGAAATAATCAATATTATTAATATTTCGATTTAATGTAGTATATTTTTTATTCGAAATGTTTAATAAAATTCTTTAAACAGTTTATTATTTAAACTAAACGGAAATAATTGTAAATATGAAAAGGATAAAAAAAAAAAAAAAAAAAAAAAAAATAGAACATTGGTTGATTCTGTTTAAATAAATTCAAATATATTTTTTAAATTTTTGCTGTATTATTTTAAGCAAGTAATAGGTCTAGCAATAGCAAGTCACAGAGTAATAATCAGAGTGTCTAAAATAATACTTACAAGACTATACGCCCATAAAAAGAATCTTATTAAACTATGCAATATACTAAGCTGGTGTTTTTAACAACCTTGTGAGCAATGTGCTTATTATTAAAATGATATGTTATAACATTTTAATAATGTTTTGAAGACCCTTGCAAAATAAATTAAAATTTCTATTCATAAAAGAGAACCTTTACAGAAATCCTCGAAATTTTTCTTGTAAAAATCAAGTAGCCCTTCCCTCAGACACAACCACTCATCCTTTCCACCGAAGAAAACCATAGACAAATAAATACCTTAACGGGATGGGATAAATTGAAAATCGTTCTTTGAAATTACTGTTTTAAAGTTGTGAAAATTAGCATACATAAACATTGAAATGTGTCAATATAATGTATATTTAAGCTTTTCATAAACTATTGACATTAAATATATATATATATATAATACAAAATTTTATTTTATTTTACTTTATTTTTTTATTTATTTGGAAAAATGCATTTAATTACTCCATGCGTTTATCTTTTTTAAATTTCTTCCTCTACTTTTATTAATTGTACATTGTCAAAAAAAAAAAAAGAAAAAAATGTAAAATCATGGTAATTGACCTTATAATTCTAGGGGAAATGACCATTTTGATACCTAAACGGTCATAATCCGTAAATTTATGTTTTGAAAGTATATTTTAGGAATTGACCGTATAATCTTACGGGAAATGACCGTTTTTCTAGCTAAACGGTTGTAACTCGTAAATGGATGTTTTGAAAGTATAATTTAGGAATTTTTAAGAGAAAAAGCCATTAATCTATGCAAATTGCTCTTATCTCCCACCAAACCATTTTCTTACGGGCAAATCTAGAACTCCTACATAGATGAGTCTTACGCAAATCCCTTCAAATGTTATGATTTCTGTCACGTCACAAGAGAATGCTTCCATTTTTAAACTGAAACTATGATTGTTAGTTATACTGATTGAATGTGTTTAATTACGCACGCATGACTCATAGAAACATCAATTGGTTTTAATAAGCAATTGTTTTCTTAATTTAGTTGAAAGAATTTCCATCTGACTGAAACTGAATAATTTATATTGGTGAAATTGATTTTCTTTGTGTATTGACACGAAAAAATTAAAAAAGAAAACTAAAATGGGTTCTTGATTTGAAACCAGATTTGTAAAGCACAAACTACATCCCCTTTTTTTTTTTAACATAAAGCATTCTAATTGCTCTTAACCCTTTAGTTAAGCCTTAGAAAATGGAAAATTTTAATGTTGTTTCCACAATGCAATTTTTACAATATGCTAAAATAAACTTTATTTCAATATGAGATGAATATGTAATTAGCCATTTGAAGTCTTATGATTATTAGTCTTATGATTAGTCTTATGATTATTATGTATTAGGGTGGGCCGAAAAAATTATTTTTTGAAATTGATTTTGGTATAGTGCGGAAAAGTTGTGTAATGGGTCTGTAAGAAACCTCTAAAAATTTTATCAGTTTTGTTTAATATTTAACCGCGCCCGTTTGGCACTGAAAAACTGAAAAAAAGAAAAAAAAAATAGTTTTTTTCAAAAAATTAAATTTTAAAAATTAATCTTGAATTTAGTTCTGGTATATTGCAGAAAAATTACCTAATGAATCAGTTAGAACCCTCAAAAACGTTCATCAATTTTGCCAAATATTTAGCCGCGCCCCTCTGACATAAAATATTGAGAAAAAGATGAAAAGCCGGGTTTTTTGAAAAAAGTATATTTTTAAAAAATTGAAACTAGTTATACTATATAACTAAAATATTACATAATACGTTACTACGAACCAATTTAAATAAAATTCAAATAATTTTACTCTATTTTTATTTGCTTATTTAAAAATAATAAGCATACATATGCACATAAGAAATTGAAGCTTATCTTATACCCCACTTTCGTTTTTGTTTCTTTTCGTTCAGATTTCAAACGATAGATGGCGTTCTACTGCTCCCATTGCTTCCAAGGTCAATTTAACTAATAGATAAGTTAAAATATTGGGTTTCGTTTCATTCTACGTTTGTTTGTCAAATGTGTGTAATTAAAAAAGTGACGCGAGCAAACTCAAGTCGTCCGTTGTCTGGAACAGGGAAAAATATATTCCTTTCTGATGCTGTTTATCTCCCAACTTATGAGGACATAATAAGATGTTATCAGAGTATCAGATTGCAAATAAAGGGAGACAAAAGTCAAGAACAGGGATGGAACACGGGCGCAGAATTCATACCGGAATCCGTTTAAGAAATTTCTCTACCTATAATATCGTTGATTTAAGAGGTAGAAAATTTTCTTACATTGAGAGTGGTATGAATTCTGCGCCCGTGTTCCATCCCTGCAAGAACCTTCTTCAAGAACTGTGGCCGCAGCCGTAGCAAAAAAAATTATTGATATATGGAAACGTGCTTCGATTCCTGTTGTATCATTAAAGCGAGTTACTGCCATGGTTTTATCTTACAACTGTAAATATAAGAACGTTATAAAACCTGCTAAATCTAGGAATACGCCGTTTTTACAATCAAAATTGAAGAAATTTAAAGCAGATGCCGCAAAACTGTTCGACATTTGTGCTTGTAAATGCCAAGATTTATATTCGTGCAATTGCGAAAAAAAAACTAAAAGTTCCTGAGAGAGAAAAAGAATTTTTAATTGATCAAAGGACAGTTAGAAAAATGGCTATAGGAAATCTGGATATAGTAACAACCCATCAACTACAAAAACGAGTACGTCGAAAAATGGAAATATCCGATTGTCCAAACAAGAATAAAATGTCAATGCCCAGTACCAGTGGATTTCAAAATAAAGAATCTCATAACATTTTGAAAGATAATGAATTAGAGGTTGAGTCAGAAATGGATACAAAAAATGCAGATCAAGATTTCAAGTGGTCTTATCCTCTTTTAAGAAAACATAAACAAACTGAAACGCCATCAGATCGTCAGATCAAATGAGAATTTCTATGCCTCATACAGCATTGGCTGCAGATTTAACTGGTGCCTCAAGTAGAGCAGTGGCCAAAATTACTACTGCAGTTTTGGCTGATTTCAATAATATAGAGAAGAAAATAGAAAGGAAATAGAGAAGAAAAGAAAAAAAGTAAGGGAAAATGATTTAAGGCTATTTGAAGAAAAACCTATTAAGAGTTTGTATTTTGATGGGCGCAAAGATGAAACTATTCAACAAATACATGGTCATCGAAAATTAACATCAGAAGCGCGTGTAGCATTAATAGAGGAACCAGATAGCAAATATATGGGTCATATATCGTTAACTGCTGGTGAAAGTGCAAAAGGAATAGCCGAAGGTATTATAGAATTTACAAGAAAGAATAACATAAGTTTGCAGAACCTATCAGTTATCGGATGTGACGGAACAAATGTAAATACGGGATGGAAAGGTGGAGTAATACGTTTGCTTGAGACAAACACTGGAAGACCACTACAGTGGAATGTATGTTTGCTTCGTACCAATGAGTTGCCCCTAAGATACCTTATTCAAGAAATAGACGGTTGCACAAGGGGACCATATTCATATTCTGGACCTATTGGATTGCTTTTAAAAGACTGTGAGAAACATTCTGTGGTCAAATTTGATAAAATGGACTCTACACTTCAGCATTTGGATCCGCAAGATATTAGAAAGCTAAGTACAGATAAAAAATATTTGTATCGCATCTGTCAAGGCATAAAAGATGGTAGTAGTTCTCCAATGTTGACTGACAGTAATCCAGGTAAACTTAGTCATGCACGATGACTGACTACCGCAAACCGTTTGTTACGGTTATACATTAGCACACCAAGCCCATCAGAGAATCTTATAATACTTGTGAAATATGTAATGCTGGTTTATGTTCCAATGTGGTTTGAAATAAAAATGAAATCGCATTGCCAATATGGTTCCCAACATTTTTGGAAAATGATATCCCTTTCAAAGCAGCTTCCAGACAAAGCTAAGAAAATTATTTTGTCAAACAATGCATATTATGCGCATCCCGAAAATTTATTGGTAGCAATGTTGCATGATTCCAGGAAACACATCCGGGAACTAGCAGTTAGGCGCATTCTAGGCGCTCGACAAATAAAAATGAAGAACTTGAATGGTTTACGAGTTTTCAAGCCTCCTCAAGTTAATTTCGAAGCAGACGACTACATTGATTTAATTGATTGGTCAAACTGTGTTGTAACAGAGCCATCTCTTACAATGCATTTAAAGGATAAAGACTTGAAAGAAATGTGCAAAAAAGAAGAGAATCAATTAATGACATTCGAAAAATTACCATGTCATACGCAATCTGTTGAACGATGTGTTAAATTAGTATCTGAAGCTGCAATGAAAGTTTGCGGTGAGATTGCAATGGATGGCTATATTCGTAGCAAACTTCAAGCAAGAAAAGAACTCCCAACGTTTGACAATAAAGGACAATATTATTCGAGTACCTAATATTCAATAAGCAACAGGTGTTATTAAATCCAACATAAATTTGTATATTTTTGCTTTAATCTTTATTTTGTTACTATGTAAGAGAAAATATGCTTATATACAAGAAAAAATATGTTTATAATAATTAACCAAGTAAAAAAATAATAAAGTAATAGTTATAGTTATACAATTTTTATTTATAGTTCTTATTAATTAATCAGTTATGTCAAAACTAATTCAGAAAAATAATGAATAGTTTTTCATAGTAATGGTTTTCAGAAAATCCGATATTTCTTTCATTTTTCTCCAAATTTTGATGTCAGAGGGCCACGGTTAAATAATGAAAAAAAAATTATACAAATTTTTATGGGTTCTAATTGACATATTATGTAACATTTTTAATGAATGTCTTTAAAAATTTTGGATATTTTTTCAAAATATATTTTTTTCCAAAAAAAGCTTTTTCCGTTTTTCAATGTCAGAGGGGCGCGGCTAAATATTGATTAATTTTGATAAAAATTCTTGTGAGTTCTAATTGGTCCATTACACAACTTTTTCATTCTATACCATAATCAATTTCGAATAAAAAAAAATTTCGGCCTTTTTCCAAAAAAAGCTTTTTTCCGGTTTTTTTTTTTTTTTTTTTTTTTTTTTTTTCCGTTTTTCAATGTCAGAGGGGCGCGGCTAAATATTGATTAATTTTGATAAAAATTCTTGTGAGTTCTAATTGGTCCATTACATAACTTTTTCATTGTATGCCAAAATAAATTTTGAAAAACAATTTTTTTCGGCCTTTTTCGGCCCACCCTATTATGTATGGTCTTTACTGTTAAAAAACAAAGCTGTTTTATCCGAATATGACTATCAGATATGTACATGTACATCATGTATAAAAGGTGCTGCTCTCGAAATACTTCGATCCTTCCTCCAATCAATGGAATACAGCTAAACAATAAATAAATAAATAAATAAATTCTTCTATTCTAGAAAGTGCAAATACGCCTAACACTTCATAAACACAGTCTGAAACCGGTCCTGTAATGAAAATCTTTTTGTATAAGTAAGAATTAGGCTCTAGTTATTTCTGCTTTGTGCCCACTACAGAAACCATAAAGATCGAAAAACATAAAAAAAAAAAAAATCGTATTAATTGGAGATACAAATTATGTGTGTCAATGTAAAAGATTAATTATTATTCAAAGTTTATTTGGAGTCTCGATTAATTTCCAGAGATCTCACATAATTTTCAAAAGTTTCAGATTGTTTTTGAAAAAGGGTGAGAAATTCTCACCTGTTATTTTCCTCTAATGAGAATCTTCAAATAAGTCTACCTTTTTAGTGCTCCTGTTTATGAAAAAAAAATAATTTTGAAAAATAAACTAGTTTTTTTTTTTTTTTTCTCAAAAATACGTATCATAGTCTTTATACAAAAAAAGGGCTTTTATTTTTATAATATGAGAATTGACTGACTTCTTAATTTTGTCAAATTTAGATTTTAAAATAGTCTTAAAAGAAAATATTTTTTTTTTGCAGAATTTGAATGTTAATTATATTCTATCACTGTCAAAATTTTCTGTAAAAATAACGCATTTTTTAACATAAGTACAGCATAGGCTACTGTATATTTTTACAGCAATTTCTGTAAAAATAATTGAAAATTGGTTACTTCACATTGTGCTGTAAATCGGTATCAAAAAATTTCCAGATGTCTTTTGATGCGTATGACATGATTTATCAACCAATCGGTGCTGAAGTTAATTTTTTTCTGTTTCTGTAAAGAAAAGTTATTGTGGGCCTAACTGCGCGACTGATAAAGTGCTGGGCTCTAGAACAGGAGATTGTGAGTTCGAATCTCGGGCTACCCAAGACTAAGGCTCCTATATATACGAGCTGGCGCATCAGACATTTTGCTGCCTCAGGGTTGCCACATGTACCCAGCACGTTTCATTGATAAATAAACGGTTAGTCATTACTTCTATCGTCTAGTGCTTCTTTAGAAATACTCCTTTTATTTTTTTCATAATTTTAGCAAAGTAAAGTACGATATGGGAGTATATTTAATGATAAACTGCTATAATCAGTCACTTAAGAAAATAACATAAAATGTTTAGTTTTCCATAAGATAATTTAAGAAGAATAAACAATATTACTTATTTTTACTTGTATTCTTCTTTGTATTTCTGACATGTGTAACGTAAAAATACAGAAAAATGCATTATATTGATATCAAAAAACCGATTTAAGAAGACCTTTTATTACTGTGTATTTGAGTTTTGGTGACATTTTGTATAAGAAACAGATACAGCCCTAATAATACATCTTATTTCCAGTACATCCGCAGGATATCCTGATAATGTAATGTGAAAAAAAAATGTGTTGTTATTAATATTATTGTTGCTTATTGCTTTTGTCGACCGATCGCAGCTTTAGTTCAAGATTTCTTAAAATCACCAGGAAAGAGATAGGGACGCTAAACGGGAATGCTGTCCCCTTCTGACTCGTGCGAATAATTTATCCTAAGCTCCACTGTAATGGTGATGATTGCGCGTTCCTCAATAAAACTAACTGAATCAATCTATCTTGTTTGCTCGTTTTTGACATTGGTGGAGGCTTTGAAGGTAGTGTTTTGTCCACCGGTTCTAGAATTTTTCATTCATCATCATAATAAGCTTATACCTGGAAGAAAGACTTAAAGGTTAATTAGTACTCTGGCAGTTCTAATAATGTAGATCTAGTCAATAGGTGACCAGGTTTCAGGGCTCCTAATTCGTTGGAATCGTCTGATAACTATATTAACGATCTAGAATTGATTATTGATTCAGTTTGACACAAGAGTGTGGATTCAAGAGTTAAGACTGCACCCTGTGTTACTTTTGCGAGATGTGTTTTTGTAAGTTTAATGGAGGTTTTCCCCACAACACTGAAATTTAGGTCATAAGGGAGAATTAAATGCCATGAAATACTTTTTGGGACACAAAGTCTTATACTTTGACTTCTTTGGGTGATTTGAATAATTGTTTGAGGTAAGAATGTGTTCTAACGAAATTCTGACCGTTGTCAAAGACTATATCTGATGGATAACCCTGTTAACCTATAAATCGTCGCAATGTTGCGAGGAACATATAGAAAGACTAGATACATATTCAAGATGAATTGCCTTGGTTGTCATGCATATGAATGATGCAATATGAGCTTAAAATGTACTGAATTTTCTTTTATGCTGGCATTTTGTTATGTTTGGGCCAGCAAAATTAATGCCAACTTTTAAAAATGGCCGGATACGGGTAATTCTAACTGATGATAATTCGCCATTTTTTGGACTCTAGGTTCAGCTGCCAACCAAAAATAGACGATACACTGTCTTAGTACTGAATTAATGATGGATCTGCTAGGAGGGATCATAACTTTTTGACGGATAAGTGATAACACAAGATTTAGGCCAGCATGGACACTTAAGTCATGGTAATATTTTATTATTAATGATGTGATATTAATGATGTAAAAGAATGGGGTGTTTTTCATTAAAGTCTAACGATGTGTGTTTCCGCAAGCGTCCTCCAATACGAAGAATAATAAATTCATCGAAAAATTATCAAGGTATATAATTTTATGAGATGTTTTTAATGATTTGCCTTTTTTTAATAAAGCCCTTTCTTCTACAAATCCGGCTATTTGCATAACTTTTATTATGCATATTTCCGCTTTTCTAGTTCTAGGGCCTTTAAATTTACCGCTTTCTTTAACTCGTTCTTGAGATTATGAACGAATCTGTGAATCCACGCTACGGTTCGAAAAGATTTCATGTAGTTAGAAAACATTTGAAAATGTGGTAACAAACCATTCTGCCTGATGAGGAATTGCTTAGAGTACGGTTCCTTTGTAATGCCATGTGTTGTTCATAAATTTACAGTTGTATGTAAGGTGTGCGTTTTGGGTGTTTCACGATTGGAAAACGATTGTGGTCCTTACTACCAACCAGTTCTGGATTTAAGTTTAGCTGGTGATAATGTTTGCGTAGCACAGTCAACTAGGTTAGATTCCCTGGAATATGTATACAGGACTCAACATTGGTAAATGATCTTAGTTTATTGGCTCTATGAACCTTGAACTGATTCCCTTTTATTCGGGGGATTATTTATCTAAATTAATGTGAACGATAAGTCACACCATTAAAATGTGTTTTCAATAGGTATGATTGACTTCTTTATAGTTAATTCTGCTAATGGTAATGTTCCGCACAGTTCTAATTTGGGGAGGGTAACTTCTTTTATCGGTTCGACTATAGTTTTTGAGAGATCAATGTTACTCCAATTGTATCTGTGTTTACTTTTAAATTGGCTACTGCATCATACGCTTTCGGAGAGGCGTCAGAAAAACCATGAAACTCTATTTTAATGGCAGTAGCACTTAATCCTAAATAGCGGGGAATTGTCATATATTTAAAATTATGAATTTGACTGCAAAAAATATTAAAATCTTTAAGAATGCCTCGATTAATCTGTTCATCCCATGTTGTTTTGTGTTTCTATAAAATTTGTAAAAGTAATTTCAGAGTTATACTTGCTGGCGAAATGGGACCAGTGGATCCTAAATATTAACAAGTACGGAGAGAAGTTGTCTCTTACTGTGAATGTTCTGGTCAGCTACTCTTCTAACCTGAAGATTGTCTTTACTCAAATTCAAGAACATTCCTAGAATTCTGTGATTTATTTATTTTTTTCTTTTTCTTCAAAAAAATAAATTGCGCAATCGTGTTTCTCCCTATTAGGAATTTTGGAGAGAGCTTCTTGATGACTACAAGCCCAGTTCCTAAGTGGAAATTCTCTTGTCTGCGTTAGAGCCTGTAGCTCCATTATTCTGTCATTTGACGACTCTATCATCTTTGCTCCAGCTAAAACATCAACATAAAAAAGTTCCCTGGCTATTTGTGTTGCGAAAGGGAATTTTTTCTTTTCATCCTCTCATAATTGTTGAAGTTTTCGCATCGCTAAATATGGGGCACAAGCTATGCCGTAAATGACTTTATTTAGTTCGTAGACCGACAATGGATTATTAGGATAATCTCTCCACACTATTTGTTGATATTTCCAATCTTCATCTGCAGTTAGAATTTGCCTATTCATTTTGTAGTATCGCCACTGAAAGCTACAGGCTAGGATTTAAATTTCAATAAATTGTCAAAAACATTTGACTGTAATTGTGGTGATGATGTAAAAGAATGGGGTGTTTTTCATTAAAGTCCAACGATGTGTGTTTCCGCAAGCGTCCTCCAATACGAAGAATAATAAATTCATCGAAAAATTATGAAGGTATATAATTTTATGAGATGTTTTTAATGATTTGCCTTTTTTTAATAAAGCCCTTTCTTCTACAAATCCGGCTATTTGCATAACTTTTATTATGCATATTTCCGCTTTTCTAGTTCTAGGGCCTTTAAATTTACCGCTTTCTTTTAACTCGTTTTTGAGATTATGAACGAATCTGTGAATCCACGCTACGGTTCGAAAGGGTTTCATGTAGTTAGAAAACATTTGAAATTGTGGTAACAAACCATTCTGCCTGATGAGGAATTGCTTAGAGTGCGGTTCCTTTGTAATGCCATGCGTTGTTGCTCAATTTACAGTTGTATGTAGGGTGTGCGTTTTGGGTGTTTCACGATTGGAAAACGATTGTGGTCCTTACTACCAACCAGTTCTGGATTTAAGTTTAGCTGGTGATAATGTTTGCGTAGCACAGTCAACTGGGTTAGATTCCCTGGAATATGAATACAGGACTCAACTTTGGTAAATGATCTTAGTTTATTGGCTCTATGAACCTTGAACTGATTCCCTTTTATTCGGGGGATTATTTATCTAACTTAATGTGAATGATAAGTCACACCATTAAAATGTGTTTTCAATAGGTATGATTGACTTCTTTATAGTTAATTCTGCTAATGGTAATGTTCCGCACAGTTCTAATTTGGGGAGGGTAACTTCTTTTATCGGTTCGACTATAGTTTTTGAGAGATCAATGTTACTCCAATTGTATCTGTGTTTACTTTTAAATTGGCTACTGCATCATACGCTTTCGGAGAGGCGTCAGAAAAACCATGAAACTCTATTTTAATGGCAGTAGCACTTAATCCTAAATAGCGGGGAATTGTCATATATTTAATATTACGAATTTCATTGCAAAAAATATTAAAATCTTTAAGAATGCCTCGATGAATCTGTTCATCCCATGTTGTTTTGTGTTTCTATAAAATTTGTAAAAGTAATTTCAGAGTTATACTTGCTGGCGAAATGAGACCAGTGGATCCTAAATATTAACAAGTACGGAGAGAAGTTGTCTCTTAGTGTGAATGTTCTGGTCAGCTACTCTTCTAACCTGAAGATTGTCTTTACTCAAATTCCAGAACATTCCTAGAATTCTCTGATTTATTTTTTTTTTTCTTTTTTGTCAAAAAAATAAATTGCGCAATCGTGTTTCTCCCTATTAGGAATTTTGGAGAGAGCTTGATGACTACAAGCCCAGTTCCTAAGTGGAAATTCTCTTGTCTGCGTTAGAGCCTGTAGCTCCATTATTCTGTCATTTGACGACTCTATCATCTTTGCTCCAGCTAAATCATCAACATAAAAAAGTTCCCTGGCTATTTGTGTTGCGAAAGGGAATTTTGTCTTTTCATCCTCTCATAATTGTTGAAGTTTTCGCATCGCTAAATATGGGGCACAAGCTATGCCGTAAATGACTTTATTTAGTTCGTAGACCGACAATGGATTATTAGGATAATCTCTCCACTCTATTTGTTGATATTTCCAATCTTCATCTGCAGTTAGAATTTGCCTATTCATTTTGTAGTATCGCCACTGAAAGCTACAGGCTAGGATTTAAATTTCAATAAATTGTCAAAAACATTTGACTGTAATTGTGGTGATGATGTAAAAGAATGGGGTGTTTTTCATTAAAGTCCAACGATGTGTGTTTCCGCAAGCGTCCTCCAATACGAAGAATAATAAATTCATCGAAAAATTATGAAGGTATATAATTTTATGAGATGTTTTTAATGATTTGCCTTTTTTTAATGAAGCCCTTTCTTCTACAAATCCGGCTATTTGCATAACTTTTATTATGCATATTTCCGCTTTTCTAGTTTTAGGGCCTTTAAATTTACCGCTTTCTTTTAACTCGTTTTTGAGATTATGAACGAATCTGTGAATCCACGCTACGGTTCGAAAGGGTTTCATGTAGTTAGAAAACATTTGAAATTGTGGTAACAAACCATTCTGCCTGATGAGGAATTGCTTAGAGTGCGGTTCCTTTGTAATGCCATGCGTTGTTGCTCAATTTACAGTTGTATGTAGGGTGTGCGTTTTGGGTGTTTCACGATTGGAAAACGATTGTGGTCCTTACTACCAACCAGTTCTGGATTTAAGTTTAGCTGGTGATAATGTTTGCGTAGCACAGTCAACTGGGTTAGATTCCCTGGAATATGAATACAGGACTCAACTTTGGTAAATGATCTTAGTTTATTGGCTCTATGAACCTTGAACTGATTCCCTTTTATTCGGGGGATTATTTATCTAACTTAATGTGAATGATAAGTCACACCATTAAAATGTGTTTTCAATAGGTATGATTGACTTCTTTATAGTTAATTCTGCTAATGGTAATGTTCCGCACAGTTCTAACTTGGGGAGGGTAACTTCTTTTATCGGTTCGACTATAATTTTTGAGACGATCAATGTTACTCCAATTGTATCTGTGTTTACTTTTAAATAGGTTACTGCATCATACGCTTTCGGAGAGGTGTTAGGAAAACCATGAAAATCTATTTTAATGGCAGTAGCACTTAATCCTAAATAGCGGGGAATTGTCATATATTTAAAATTACGAATTTCATTGCAAAAAATATTAAAATCTTTAAGAATGCCTCGATGAATCTGTTCATCCCATGTTGTTTTGTGTTTCTATAAAATTTGTAAAAGTAATTTCAGAGTTATACTTGCTGGCGAAATGAGACCAGTGGATCCTAAATATTAACAAGTACGGAGAGAAGTTGTCTCTTAGTGTGAATGTTCTGGTCAGCTACTCTTCTAACCTGAAGATTGTCTTTACTCAAATTCCAGAACATTCCTAGAATTCTCTGATTTATTTTTTTTTTTCTTTTTTGTCAAAAAAATAAATTGCGCAATCGTGTTTCTCCCTATTAGGAATTTTGGAGAGAGCTTGATGACTACAAGCCCACTTCCTAAGTGGAAATTCACCTGCCTGCGTTAGAGCCTGTAGCTCCATTATTCTGTCATTTGACGACTCTATCATCTTTGCCCCAGCTTAAACATCAACATAAAAAAGTTCCCTGGCTATTTGTGTTTCGAAAGGGAATTTTGTCTTTTCATCTTCTCATAATTGTTGAAGTTTTCGCATCGCTAAATATGGGGCACAAGCTATGCCGTAAGTGACTTTATTTAGTTCGTAGACCGACAATGGATTATTAGGATAATCTCTCCACACTATTTGTTGATATTTTCAATCTTCATCTGCAGTTAGAATTTGCCTATACATTTTGGTATTATCGCCACTGAAAGCTACAGGCTAGGATTTAAATTTCAATAAATTTTCAAAAACATTTGACTGTAATTTTGGGCTGATATGGAGAATCCCGCTTAAAGATTTGTTTTTTGTAGTCTTAAATAAAGTGTGGAACACTACTCAAAATTTTGTTGTTTCACTATTTTCATTTATCACAGCATCATGCGATAAATAATAATGTGAAGTTCGATTTACTTCATCTACCTTCAATTTTGTCACATGATTTAACATTATATATACATTCATGGAGTTAGAATATACTGTATTTAACTCTTAAGTTTTGTTAAGTATTTTTTCTATGGTATAGAATGTTGACATGGCACCTGACTGACTGGCACCTAAGGTTTTGTATTGTTTGAAAGGAAGACGTTGTTACTTAACAACCTTCCTTATTTCTTTGAGTGGTGGTTATAAAAAGCTGTTCCGCGGGATAATTTTCTGTATTTTTAATTTCCAAGTATGATATAGATTCTGTATCACAGATTTATTATTATTATTATTATTATTATTGTGTCATATAAGTTTTCTTGTACTATGATGTTACACACTAATGTTAAATTTATAAGTTTAAAGCTATCGACTCGTCCTGTAAGTATGTATCCTACTTTTGTATGAAGTATTGTTAGTGTTTCAGATGATACGTAAATAAGACTTCCATTGCAGATTAATGAGACGATTTCTGTACCATGTAAAATGTCCACAAGACCACTTACATAAAATTGGGGATTGGCAAGTTCTAACCCTTGAATATGCGGCCAATCGTGCTGCACTAATTGGAAATTAGGGAGAGGTGATGTAGTCCAATACACGATAAAAGCGCCAACCTAAAATGACTCTGACGAAAAATGGGCCGCAAATTTAAATTCAGTTTGCTTTAATGCAGTTTCTGCTCAGACACATTTAATGCCTACTGCGCTCTGCGATGTGCTCCGTAAGGGTAATATTAGTCACTTAGCACACTTTTTTATTAATTAATGGATTTTGACTAGCATTATCTATCACCGCTTTCTTTCCTAAATTTAACTTTAATTAAAGCTGTTTATAATAATACATTACTAGAATAAAATTAGGCAGTGTTCGAAACTGAAAATTATGGCAGCACATGATTCACCCTTGCACTATTTTTATTTCTAATATAAATATGTAATAATCTATGGTGCTTCTTAGCATAATTCTTACAGTTAATGTTTAATCTATAACTCTCCAGCCTATGGTTTTGGCGCAAGCAATTTTAACCTAATTTATTTACTTTAACGAATTTCGATCTTCCCTTAACCGGTTTAGTATTAAAAGTGGAACATTTAAATAACGCATGCCCATAATTACAAAGAATGCACACATTTATCTTTCTAACAATTATACTAAGTACATTTTTTTTTTCTTAATTAGCGAATTTTATTTCTGAATTTAATTTTATTTCTTCCACATTGCGAACTTCCCGCGCAAATAATTTACTAAAATGATCAAGATCATTTAATTTGTCATCATCTAACATTAGTTCTCACCTATGTTTCAATGATTCGTCTAATTTCTCCATCATAAATTTTATTATAATTAAGTCGCTTAACACATTACAGTGTAAACCCAAAGTTTTAAAATTTCTGATGGCTTCGTTACAAGTAGTTAATAACTCTAATAACTCAAGTAAGATTTTTGCATTATTTGCTTTTACAATTTGTATAGAAAATATTTTGTTGATTTGGCTTAGTGCTAATTCTCTTTTACTTTAGTAACTGTCATTTAGTTTTTTTTTTTTTTTTTTTTTTTTTCTAATACTGATCTAAATTTTCCTCTTTTAAAGCGAATCCTCGAATTAATATGGTTGCATTTCCGCGAACTGACGAGAGTAAATATTGCAGTTTTATAATTTTGGATAGTCAATTATTATTTAAAATTGTAGAATTAAAAATCTCCTTGAAAGAAATCTAGATATCGGTTTCACCAAAATACTTGGGTAAATCAAATTTTGAGAGTTTAATAAGAGTGGACTAAACATTTTCTCTTCTTTATTTTCCCAGCGAATACCTGACTCATAAACTTTTACATACGTTTTCTGTTCTAACTCCACTAGTAAATCGAAAATAATCCCTCTATACCTTAAATACATATTCATATAATCCTCATTCTCTTTAACGGATAAAATTTTAAATACCTCTGTGAGTTCAAAGTCATACGACTGAACTTTCTTTTTTAGTACATTAATTCTCGATTGTTCATTTTTACTAGACTCTTTTAATCTGTCTCTAAAACTATCGATTTTTTTTACATAAATTTTCACATACTAAAACTTGTTTTGATAATTTTAATAATTAGTTATTTTAGAATATCTGTTTAAATACGCACGAAAATATGCTTTCGAATTATAGAACAAGCTTAAGAAATAAAAAATCTTAAAAATAACCAGTACGAGTAAGAATAAATATATTAAACACATATTAAATATATATTTCGATATTTTTAAAAATAATATATCACCATAAATACTCCGGCTTGACGGACTAACAATGTTCAAAGAATTAGGATGTCAGCTATGATTAGAGAATTAGAATATTTATTTGGATGAATCAATAAATCAAATACTAAACTTTACTGAAACATGTATAAGATTAAATGCGTACTCACCATCTTCCGTTTCTCCGGATTTCAGTGAAAGAAGAAAAACACCACACATAAAAATGAGGAATCCGAATATTGCAGATTTGCAGAATTTAATTACAGTTTTTCACTTATAATATGGTGTTAAAATAACATAATTTGCTTATTATTTCAATGCTTATTATTATTCACCTTTTGCTTATTATTTCAATGAAGAATTTTAATGTATTGTTTTGAAGAGTTCCTTATTACAACAGTTTTTTCAACTTGAATGAAAAATAAAAAACAACAAAAAGAATAAAAGTTTCCCTTCTTATGCCAGTCACGTGATTATCTGAGAATCCGTTGATGGCGCCTGAACATCTACACCTTTCGCTTCAACATGAGGTTAAGACTAATCAATATTTTTCTTAAAAAACACTTAATCCCAAACTTTCATAAAAATCGTTATATCCATTTCCAAGTAAACCCGATTTTTGCCATATGGTGCAACTGGTCAATAAAGAGTTAACAGTGAACACGAATTTTCCTAAAGAAGAGGATATATCACTTCGATTTAACTCCTTAATAATCACTTAACCCCAAACGTTTGCCAAAATCGCTACGTCCATTTCCGACTAAACCTAATTAATGTTATATGTTGCTACTGGCAATTCAAAGGTTAATGCAAACTTTTTTGAAAATGAGAATATATCCAATAGTTTTAAATTTAAAAAAAAAAAAAAAAAAAAAACTTTTATGAAAAGTACTATATTTATTTCCGAGTAAACTCAATTTCTGCTATACGTTGCGACTGACAGTTAAAGGGTTAACGCAGATTATCCTGAAGATGAGGATATGTCCAATGGTATTTGATGATATGTCCAATAGTTTTAGCTCTCTAAAGAACACTTAACATCAATTTTTTATCAAAATTGTTACATCCATTTCCGAATAAACCCAATTTATGTTACATGTTGCGACTGGTCAATAAAGAGTTAATAGTGAATACAAATTTTCATAAAGATGAGGATATGTCCAAGCGTTTTAACTCTCTATAAAACACTTAACCCCAAATTTTATCAAAATCGATATATATGTTTCCGAGTAAACCCAGTTTCTGTATTATATGTTGTGACTGGAAGTTCAAGGATTAAGGGCCCTCTTCACTCACCGCCGCCGGAAGCCCGAGCCAATGTTTTTCTATGGGGAAATTTTCTTTACAAATAACTTATTAACTAATACATATTTTTAAATTCTGTTTTCACATTCTGAAAGTTCCCAGCTGTTAAATTGACGCACCTTTTTTAAAAATGTATTTTTTTTTTTATTTTTAATATTTTATTTCGAAATTGCAAAATGAAAAAATTTCACATATTGAAAATTCGTATTTTGCAGCTTCAAAATAAAATATAAAAAAATAAAAAAAATAACTTTTTAGAAAAGGTGCGTCAATTTAACAGCTGTGAACTTTCAGAATGTGAAAACAGAATTTAAAAATATGTATTAGTTAATAAGTTATTTGTAAAGAAAATTTCCCCATAGAAAAACATTGGCTCGGGCTTCCGGCGACGGTGAGTGAAAAGGGCCGTTAACGCAAACTGTCCGGAAAATGTGGATATATCCAATCCTTTTACCTCTCTAAAAAACGCTTAACCTCAAACTTTTATCAAAATCGTTTTATCCAATTCGGAGTAAACCCAATTTCTACTATATGTTAAGACTGTCAGTTAAAGTGTTAACGCTAGTTTTCCTGAAGTTGAGGATAATATCAATCGTTTTTCGATCCAAAAAATCCTTAAACCCAAACCTTCATTAAAATCGTTACAATCGTTCCCGAGACATATCTATCTATATTAATAAAATCAGAGTTTTGTCTGTAAATTTGCCAGAATCAAAACATTTTGCGATATCTTCACGTTTCACACTCCATGAAAGCCGAAAATGAATTTAGAAAATTTTGCATGTGTGTGTGTGGGCGTGTGTGTGTGTGTGTCATCGTGTCTGTATGTCGCTTTTTTGTCCGGGCATCAATCGAGAATGGCTGGATGGAATTCAACGGCGGTTGGCAGGAATTTAGGTCTTCACCCAACTTAAAATTATATCTATCAACTTTTCAAAAAATTCCCCCACGTTCCCCCTGGGGGGGGGGGGGTAAAAGACTAAAACACGTTTGTCCGGGCTTCACTCGAGAACGACTGGACGGAATTCATCGGCGTTTGGCATAAACTTAGGTCTTTACCCAACTTAAAATTATATCTATAAAAATTTTCAAAATCATAATTAGTGTTTAAATTGTGGGTAAAAAACGATAGCTAATTAAGTTCATCGATAGCTAATTAAGTTGAGATAGCTAATTAAGTTCATCGCAAAAATGGCTTAAAATATTTAAAGTCACCAAAGGAGTCCTATACTAAAGTGAGTCATACAGTGGGGACCCAGTCTCCTCACGTTGCGAGTGAGAAAACCTCTACCAATCACAGCGAGAACTTAGGTTATTAATAAAGATAAGGGATTTTCACAACTGATTTAAGTTTAATGTCCAGCGAAGCGGGCAAAGCCTGCTAGTATATATATATGTAACAAGTCATGTGATTTATTCGTTTAATATAAGACAAGAATAAGTTGAGAATAATCTCAAAGAAGCAAGCGTTTTAACTGCTGATGTTTAATATTAAAGATACACAAAGACAAACGCACAGACAGACAGCCATTTTCCAAAACCAGTCAAATCGTGTTCAAGACACCTTAAAACGTGTAAATTCATCGAAAAATGGAATTCAAAAATTTTAACGAATCCAATACTTTTTACTTACATATCGAAAAATTTAAAATTTCAACAATGTTGCATTTTTTGTCTCTTGATCAGAATTAATTATTAACATTAATAGTTATGTTTTTAATTATCCGAAATGCATAGCTCATTTTTATTACTCGGTAGAGTAAATTGAAGTTGACATATGAATACTTGATTTTTACATCAATGTCATTTAATTCATTCTAATAGAATATTACTGCTCTTTTCCAAAGTCAAATTAACAACCTCATTTACTACAAAAATAAAATTAAAAAATAAGTAAAAAATAAAGTACTGAAAATAATTAAAGCAATTTTATATAATATTAAATTAAGAATTAAACAAAAAATGATGGGTTTCTTTCATTAGGTTCTTGAATGTCAGGTAATTACTTTTTTAATAATTTTCTTAAATTGATATTGGGAATGATTAAAGAAAAATTTACTGTCATCAATATTAATCTTTATTAGATGCTAAATTAAAGACAAAAGATTATTTTTTGATTACTAATGTATGATTTTATTTACTTTACTTTTCTGTGAATGTCAGAATTTAATAGAAAGATTCTCTTCCTACACATATTAAAACCCCTAATTGAATATTACTTTTTTTTTTTTTTTTTTTTTTTTCCTAGTAGAAAAAATTCAATGATTGTTTGCAGTGATTTTCGAATAACATGACTGCAAAATATCGCTGATTTTTTTGTTAAACAAACCTAATATTCAATTAACGAACCATAAAAAATGCCCCCATACAAATATTTATTTATTTTCTTTATTTACATGAAATACATCTTAATCAACATTCAAAATTGTTAAATGTTCGCTTTTTTTATGAAGATTTCCTTAATTCCGTTTTTTACATTCTTTTACCCATATAGTACATGGTGAAGAAAGTGTTATTTTTGGGTCAAATTTTCGAAAGTGAGTTTTTTGTTATATTTACACGTTTTGAGGTCCTCTGAACATCGAAAATAATGTTTTTAGTTATTGATCTGTGTGTGTCTGTGTGTTTCTCTGTGTGTCTGTCTATTATCAGTATATATCAAGAATAAATAGCAGCAGAAAATCCAAACTAGGGATTCTAAATATGTATCATATATTTAGAATTAGATGGTGCAGTAAACTTTTCGTGGAGATCAAGCATATAGATCGTATACAGAACGACCCAGGATGATTTAAATACATTACGTCTATGGGGGTAGGGGGGATTTCAGGTAAGTACAGTGCAACATTTATAGGCTAACTTATACAAAACGGAATCATCACAATTTTATTGCATGCATAGAAGCATGTTTTGTATAGATTGTGATATGGAAATCACTCATCATTCATTTACAGGGTTTCCCAAAGTTTTTGGATATATTTCGGCTATACTTGAAAATTGCTGGAATTGTAATTCCTTTTGTGTTAGATGTTTTTAAGTAAGAGTAATTTTAAGTACACAATAATGTTTATTGTGCATATTGATTATAGGGGCTACCCAAAATTGAGCTAAACATTCTCTCCTATTTAATTTAATTGATAGAAGGGCTTTGCTACGTTTTATTATGTCAACGAACGGCGAACAATTCTCAAGAAGTAAAATCAAATTTCCATAAGCACACTGTAAACAAACTACTTTTGAATTATCATTTTTTTTTTTTTTTTTTTTTTTTTTTGTATAAAATCATGATTTGAGGTGCGTTGATTACGAAAGTAAAACTTTCAGAGGTCGATGATCTGTATGTATATCTGCTATAAGCATAACGTAAAACCAATTAGCTACAGTTAATTGAAATTTGGTTTTTTGAAGTCCGTACTAGGTGTCCACTTAGGTTTGAAGACATATTAACAGTATATATATTTTTTAATTATTATATGCACTATAATCTAATGGGAGGTTGAGGGGGCGGAGCCACATTCACACATAATTACATGTCAAATAAAACCTTACCTAAATCTATTTTAGATTATTTTAAAAGGACATTCAAACTTATTATCTTATGCTGTTGTTCTTAAGGCTTAATATGGAATCTGTCTTTATAGTATTGAAATGCAGGGTAAGAGAAAGTCATGTGAGTTGCACACCAGATTATTCTTCTTTCTTTAAAGACCCCCACGGAGGGAACACCTTCTTAGGCCTGGGACTCTCGCGCAGTCAATTGGTTTAATCGTAACACACATACACACTCTTGTTTCTTTAAGATGCAAAACTAAGTTATGTAATTAGTCTCTTTAATAACTAAAAATTTACTTCTTAATAATTTTATTTGTACTTTAAAAATCATTAAATATATATATATATTAAAATTTTGATAGTTTATTAAAAACACTTCGTTAGATGTTTTTAGATCGACGCATAAATGACGTCTACTTATCTTTACATGTAATAAAAGAAGATTTTTGTGTGCATGTGTGTAGGTGAATGTTCTTCGCTCTGTCGTTAAACTGATGTTCACAGAGCTACAGAATTTTCAATGGAGGTCCGATTTTACATTTCCTGACGCATCTCGAAGCCCGATTTCGGAAATTTTCATTTTTTTTTTTTTTTTTTTAACTAAATTTATTATATATAAATTTCTGAAATGATGGACAACGAAAAAAAAAACATAAATGTATAAAACATTTCAGTGATTTGTTAGCTCTGTTTGTTAGAGCTTCTTGCTAATAATGCGAATGTTGTGGATTTCATGTTCCAAGAACCAACGTGTTAGTTTTTGTACATAATTAATAGAAAATCTGTCGGCTGAAGAAAATAAATATTTCAGTGTTTTGACAGAATCCTAAACCATAAGGATGACTAAGAAATGACAAAAACAAAGTAAAACTGTTTGTTAATGAATGTTGGTCGCTTTGTAGTCAAATAGCTGCTGGTAGAGCTGCAAAATTTTGCATTTAGGTTTGTTTTGATATTTCTTGATGCTCTTCAAAGTCAGATTTTTGAATTTTTGATTATTATTATTATTATTATTATTATTATTATTATTATTATTATTACTACTATTATTATTTTATTATTAAATATTTTTCAGCTGGAGGGATTGCTTGGTGCTACCATCTGTTATCATAGACTAAAGATGGTAATATGTCTGAAAAAAAAAAAAAAACTATAATTTTTCCAATCAAAAAAAATTCGTAAGTTATTTGGAATTTACGATTTACTTAACATGTCAGAATAAGGCAAAATTGAGCATAAACTTTTGTTTGATCATGATTGAATACAAATATTCTAGTAGGAAAATATCGTAAATTATTCGAAATTTACGTTTTTATCAACATAGCGAAATTGTAAATTTTTCATATAAATATGAATTTTGAGGATTATTACATTAGAAATAGTAGCATGAAAACTTAACAACGGAATTGACCCTGATTAAATAAATTAATAGATTAGAATAAGATAAATATGTCGAAGTGAACAGTGGATAGCCTATTAGGCGGGGATTTCATTCTGTCACTGTATCAAGCTTTAGCCAAATTCATTTCTTTTAACATGATTATAATATGTCTCGCACTACAAATTTATGAGAACATAAATATGATGGGGTACTGAGCAGAGTCCACCTATGCAGACTAGTTTTTTTTTTTTTTTTTTTCATTATTTTTTAGTTCCCCATCATACTATAAGTATGGGGAACTCAGGTAATCGTGAAAATTTTCGACCACGGTTTTTTGAATTTATTATACGTTTTCATGTTTGAGGAATCCGAAAATGACAAAATTTGTATGGTGTATGTCTGTAGGGTGTCTGTTTGGGTGTTAGTTCGTTAGTGCGTTATTCCGTTAGTGTGTCTGTCCGTTAGTGTGTTAGTCCGTTAGTTTGTTAGACTGTTAACACGATATTTCAAGAACAAATAATCGCAGTGAATTCAGATCAGATGTAAAATGTTACTTTCGATACTGGCAAGAACCCTATTCATTTGCAACATTCGAATTAAAAAACTTCGTAAGTTATGAGAAATTTACGATTTTCTTAACATGGGAGAATAGGACAAAATTCACTTAAACGTGCATTAAATGGAAACTTTTTACTGTAAAAATTTCAGACCAGTTTTAAAATATCAGTCTTGCTGCCGGAATGAACATCAGTAACTATAAATATGCTACTTTGAAAATTTCGCAAGTTAAAGGAAATTTAAGAATTTCTTAACATGGCAGTATAGGGCAAAATTTCCCATAAACGTCTATTTTGAGAGATATTTAATCTTAAAGATGTCAGACTACTTTTGAAATATTATTTAAGACACTGGCATGAATATTAATCGCTATGAATTTTCCAATATAAAAATTTCGTAAGTTATTGAAAAATTACGAATTTCTTAACATGGCAGAATAGAGCAAAATTTCACATAAACGTCAATCTTGAGGGATATTTTCATCGTAAAGATGTCAAACCACTTTTTAAATATTATTTTGGATACTGGCATGAATGTCATAGACTATGATTTCTCCAATTTAAAAAATTCGTAAGTTATTTAGAATTTACGATTTACTTAACATGTCAGAATAAGGCAAAATTGAGCATAAACTTCCGTTTTGAGGATCATAAATACTCTAGACAACTTCAAAATTACATTTATGATATTTGTTTGAACATGACTGAATACATATATTCTAATAGGAAAATTTCGTAAATTACTCGTAATTTACGAATTTATCAACACAGCGAAATTGTAAATTTTTCATATAAATATGAATTTTTAGGATCATTGCATTGGAAATAGTAGCATGGAAACTAAACAACGGAATTCACCCTGATAAAATAAATTAATAGATTAGAATAAGATAAATGTATCGAAGTGAACGGTGGATAGCCTATTAGGTGGGGATTTCATTCTGTCACTGTATCAAGCTTTGGTCAAATTCATTTCTTTCAACATGATTATATTATGTCTCGCACTAGAAATTTTTTAGAACATAAATATGATGGGGAACTGAGCAGAGTCCGCCTATGCCAACTAGTTATGTTTTTAATGTTCTTTGATACAATGAACTCAGGAATGCCCATTTTCTGTCAAAACTGTACGTGATGGAAATTTTTGAATACCTTTTCCGCAAACAGTATTAAAAAATACATGAGAGAAACACATTAAAGTGGAGAGAAACAGCTCCTCGCAAAACTATTTTATTATAATGAGTTCTACTTACTCTTTGAAAAATATACTATATTACCACATCCTCCATGCATACGGCAGGAGAAAAATCATTAAACTTGTTATTTTTTAATATGCGTTAATATAGAACATGTTTACAAGAAATTCATAGAGGTGTCTTATTACTTTTTTATATATAAATCTTATCATTTTACAGTATACTTGAAAAAATCAGATCGCAATGCGTTTACACAGAGCCTGATTAAGGGGGAAGCACACATTATCTCCGCTCGCACTGGAATATTTTTACAATTATTTTTTACTTCATGACATAGAAATTCCACGCTTTGACGAGGAAATATTTTTTATAAAAAATGAACGGTGTAAAACAATCCAATTTACTCGCCGTTATTAGACACCGGAATTCTTTTAAAATAATTTTTAATGAGAATTTTCTGTTTATTATAGGAGGAAAGTATTTGTTAAAAATAACGGTGTAAGTAAAAATAATGTGTGCTTCCCCTTAATCAGGCTCTGCGTTTACATATATACATATATATATAAACTTATTTTGCTCCGAATTTCGCTGAATTCTTTTAGATTTTAAAAATAAACAACGCATTTTTCAATTTAATTCAAAGGATTTACGAATGTTTAAATATAGAGTTTTCAATTCAATTTCGTTCAATTCTTCGTCTAACTAAAATTTTATTTCCTGAATGAACTTTTTTCCTGCAACACAATTTCGATTCACGTAACGGGATATCTTATTTAGAGGAAAACAAAGTTTTTCAGACGACAAAGCGTGAGATTACATTTGCAATTTGCAAACAAATGTATAAAATATCACAACATATATCAGTCACAAAAGCTAATATATACTTTACGTTTCTTTGTTCATTTCTTTTCTAAAAGCGAAAATGTTGCAATGAATTAAGTATATATCTCAATTATTTTATAAATTAACTGAGTAAAACTATATACATTTTATGGTGATTATATTAGAGTACCTTTATAAATTAAAAACGTTAATAATTATTACAATTCCCTAATTAGTAAGGTAGTTTTATAACATTTTAAATGGGGACCAAAAAGTTAATAAATAGGATAAATAAATTTCTAGTAACAATTTTATTTCGAACTTAGAGAAATGTATTAAAACAAGTAACATAAAAGAACATTTTTTAAAGTTAATTGGTTAAATATTTGTATGACAGTTTTTTTTAGACACGATCTAAAGGAATCTTTGCAAATTAACGGTGTTTCTACTGTTTTCTACATAAATGGTAAAGTGAGAGTGAAATAAAAAAATAATAAAACATTATTTTGCAGAAAATTTTTACTGTGTATTTTTCTTCTACACATATGAAATCGTAGTTGTTTTAGAAGCAGCAACCGTTTTTAGAGAGAGAGAGAAAAGAACTTTTTTAAAAATTTAGAAAATTTTTGATAATTTAATTAATATGACAATACAATGTTAATATCATCCATATGTTAATATCATCCGTTATTTAAGCCTATTCCGATTAAATCAATCTTTATTTATACAAATTTGTTTAAAAATCATGTAAAAAACATGTTTTATTTTTATTTACTTATTTATATCATTTTTAAGAAGTTTTTGAAGTTTAATATATCATTCTCAAAATTATCTAACAAAATTGTAAAATTTACATTTTTTTTTTTTTTGCGTAATCTAATAATTTTTTAAATTGTACATAACTTCAATTTGTCTGCCTATCTGCCTGTTCGTGCTTCAGTTTCTCGAAAAATGTAAGAATTTCTTAAAACTGATATGTATTTTCTTAATTTATTAGGGATCCAGAACTTTCGCCCTTAAGTCCGGTTTCCATTTGCGCTCATTCGGCGGCTTCTATTCAGAATCCTTTGATGTGGTGAGCCGAGCTCACCGGAGCTCAAAGCCTTCGAACGGGCTCTTTCTAACCCCCTGCTGAGATAATTGTAGGGGCCCGGGGTAGATATCTTTGTCAATTTTGCATGCTTTCCTTTGAGTTAACTGCGCGATCTGATAAGAAAGGGCTACAACTGATGGCAAGACATTTGGCTCTTTGTGTCGGAAGCGTAATTAATGACGTTTTGAGCGTTGATCTTGAGCTAAAGTGGATACTGGCCTTTAGAATCTTGCCCCCGGTAATTTCGCCCCCAAGGAAGTAGTTTACGGAGCCTTCGCCACCGAAAAATACCCCCGAGTGGTGTAAAGTATTAACTTAATAACAAATATAAATATACAAGCAGTATTTCAGGATCCATTTATTGTTCATTCACGCTATTTCCAGTTTTAATTTAAATATAAAGCATATGAATTAAAAGAGGGTTTTCGATTGAAATTCGTTTGATGATATTTTTATGGCTGATAACTAAGTCAAAGTTTAAGTGTAGAGTAATATAATTTTTTAATTTATTAAATTTTAAGTGTACGGAAAATTTATTAACTTATTAATTTGTATTTTATTTATTAATTTATCAATATTATTTTTCTTTGATAAATAAATTAATAAAACTACGGCATTAAGAAAATTGTTTTCAAGTATGTGTTGATACATTTTAATTCAAATAAATAGAAAATAAATGGATTTAATAAATTTAAAAAAAAAGTAGGCTGCTTATTAATTTCATATCGCTGTTTGGACACTTATACAATTGATTATATATGAATTGTGCAAGTGTCCAAAATGATTGTACAAGTGTACAAATGTGTCTTAATTGTTTATGTATAATTTCAAAACTTTTTTTATTTTCTTGAGATGATTTTTATAAATATCAATGTTTCAATATGAAAATGTAAGGGCTTTTTCAATAAAATCGAGTAAATTTATTGGGTGAAAAATTGCAAACGTATCTAATACATAATTTAAGTTATTAATCATTGAATTAATAAAAGAAATTTATGCATATTATATCTGGACTATCCCACTGCAATATAGAATATTAGTTAGCAATTTATTATTGGAATGAAAAGTAAAGAATTAATAATAATAAAACAACGTAATAATAATAATAAAAAAAGTTTAATATTTGTAGTATTAATTAATTATTTTCATGCGCAAATTGTACTGTCACCATATTCAACTGAAATGACTACACATTTAGTTGCAAAATCCGCTATAATATTGGTGCCATGCCAAATGCGGACACTGTTATGGTAAACTAAAACTACCAGTTGTTACATTGAATGAAGATCCTTTTAAGAACAAATCATATTTAAAACATTCTAAGGGAAAGATATTAAGGTAAAGGGAATTTTTTGCGATAATTATTTCTATTTTTGAATAACTGCTATACTCTGAAAAGCTTTTGTTCACACACAGGCGCATTCCACAACGGCCTAGGACCTACATGCAATCAGTCAACTTTCTCCTTGCATCAACATAAACATTTTCAGGGAAATGGTTGTTTCTGAAGAATAACCAGATTTATGTATATTACAGCGTAACAAATAAATAACAATCAGAAATACACTAGAATAGTATATAAATAAATAAATATATATATATATATATATATATATATATATATATATATATAGAGAGAGAGAGAGAGAGAGAGAGAGAGAGATTTATAAGAAATGAACGTGTGTAACTTATTTATTATTATTATTATTTTTTAATTATAGTATAAAAAAATTATTAAGTTATTTAATCCTTTTTTGCATATAATTATTTTTTCCATCTTCCGCGCCGGGGTAAATAAAAATATTTTTTGAGCACATTGACATTTATTCTCGTATTATTTCTGTAAAATAAAACATATTTCTGAATAAGTGAAGTATATTTTTGGTAAAGCTCGTGAATAAGTAATAACAATGTACTATATACTGTTATAGTATTTAATTTTATTTGATTATTATAATTATAATTATATTTTTATTTTTTTCATTCATTTGCATATATTTGCATGCACAACTTTAACCGTATTTATTAAATTATTTCCTCTCCACATGTTTAGTTTTTATTCAATTTCACAGATGGCAGCACTATGTAGAACCAGAAATTGTAATCATTCCTCAATGTCTTTTTTATGGAAGCTGTTCGTGCGCTATTTTTATTGCTTCCATCATATCCATTTATTTTTTAATTTAATTTATTTCATTTAACACTAAATGTTTCAAGGAGGATATAGTTCTAGATTATCGAAAGTTTTATTAGCCATAATTTGATTATGTCTTGTTCTTATTTAAATATGTTAACATATTTAACATTTTCTTTTTCTTTTTTGAAATAATCCAAACCCTTGTTTTTATTTGTGTAGAGAATTTTAAGGAAATCAATATAGAGTGTTCTTTCTGTAAGTATAGAGTATTCTGGAACACAATTATCCACTTTCAGTAGTAACAACTTAGTTACTTAATTCAGCAGTTCCATGCGTTCATGGACATGGCTTCCTGGTTCTTCTGGTTCCTTAAATTTCAAAGACTCATACAATGATTCGAAGATTCACCTGCAAGACGTACAGTCGGTAACAAAAGTGTCCGAACACTAGCAAAAATTCCTATGTAAAAAAAGTACACTTCATACGGTTTTGTTAAATAAATCCTTGTCGAATCCTGTTCTTAGTCAATGTAAGAATATGATTCGATAGGATCTATTTTACAAAACCGTTTGAAGTGTATCTTTTTTATATAGGAATTTTTGCTAGTGTTCGGACACTTTTGTTACCGACTGTAGTTTAATTTAAGCTTATATGTATTACAAACTTAATATTAAGCGTACCGATGGATGTTGCAATAATAATAATAAATAAATAATAGCAAAAACTTTAAGCGATTTCTTGTTTTCTTAGTAATATATATACAATTCTGCATAAAATCAAAGAGGTTTAAAGATTTCTAAGTTCTCTTCTATCTTATAACCTCTTTGGTACAAAACAGAACTTAATTTAGTACGACCGGACCTATTTTAAACTATTCTTCCACATAAAAGTCTGCAGTAACAGTGTTTCATTCCATAGCATCGGTTACTATATTCCTTTCTTAACATTTCTTTGGAAGAAGTTCAGCATAGGAGCCCAATGGTTATTTGGAATTTTTGTTGAAATTTTGGCGATGAATTAAAATGGGTATTGCAGTTACGTAAGCAAACATCTTGTAGACACGTCCGAGCTACTTCGGTGCCAAATTTCAATTTTCGCCAAGAGGTTCTGTATTAAAGCTGCTCCATTTCTTTCCATATTTTTTCTCAATTTTATTTTAATTATTTTTCTTAAATGGTTGTTATTAATTTTTTGAATTTTTATTGATTAGTCTTGAAGGTATGAGAGTTATAGCTCATAAATCATAGAATCTTTGATATATCTTTTTTAAAAGTTTTAATAAATTTTTAATAGTCAGATTTATGTCACAAAGTCTCTTTACTTTCAAAAACGTTCATCTCTTTTGTTAAATTTAAGCCTTTCCACTTATTTTAATTTATAAGATATTGCCATCATTATTTTAGAAATTTTATTTGCATTTTCGGTATTTTAAAAATGTTAATTATAAATATTTCAAATAAATCCCTTAATTAACTCATTACGTCATATCCGTCTGATATCATCATAAATACATGCAAATTCGTTACATTTATTTCTGTTTTATTTTTTTCAACATGTGTAAAATATAATAATAAAAATATATAATATATATTGTTCTATATTGAAGTTCTTCTATTTCTTTGACACGGTTTTTCTCAGTTTTATTTTAGTTATTAAAAAAAAAAAAAAAAAAAAGAAAGAAAGAAAGAAAAAATAAAAAAAAGTTTCATGTTCATTATTTATAAATATAAAACTAAAAATATTTACTTATATATATATATATATATATATATATATATATATATATATATATATTATTATTATTATTTTAATTAATTTATTTATTTGCTTTTATATATATATATATACAGTCGGTAACAAAAGTCTCCGAACACTAGCAAAAATTCTTATATAAAAAAGGTACACTTAATACAGTTTTGTTAAATGAATCCTTGTCGAATCCTATTTTTAGACTGACTAAGAACAGGATTCGACAAGGATTTATTTAACAAAACTCTATTAAGTGTACTTTTTTTATATAGGAATTTTCGCTAGTGTTCGGACACTTCTGTTACCGACTGTATATATATATATAACTTTAAAGTAAAATGGGTTTTGGCTGTTATTCAATATCTTTTCATTCAGTTATCCAAGTGAACTAATAAATCAGGGCGTTAACTAGAATGTGTTTGGATTAATAAATTTATCTATTTTTATTAAACTCTAATAATCTTGTCTAAAAATCCAGGCAGCTACAATGATAAACTTTCAGCTTCATACATTTAGATAAAAAAAAAAAAAAAAAAAAACTGACTGCACGCCTGATTATGGTTTGAGATAAAAATTGATAGCTACTTAAAATTGCTATCTGAAAAAAAAAAAATAATAATAATAATAATAAATAAATAAATAAAACGACTTGTCGTTTTAAAATAAATAAATAATTAATTAATTAAATGAGTTGTGACAACCTTCAACTAACGGCACGTGATCCCAAAAATCTTTAAATTTATCGAAAGAAAAAATTAACTGCTTAAGTGTGACTTTACCCTGTTTTAGAGAAAAATGTATTTTGTCATAAAAGTAATGCTGCATTTTTTTTTTTTTTTTTTTTTTTTTTCCACAAAGTTAGATTAGTTTAAAAATTTGTGTTATCAACCTCACTGTTTATTATTAATAGGATAAAAAAACAGATATTTCCCTTTATTACTTATGACTATATTTTAATAGAAAGATGAGCTATTATGTTTAATTATTATTGTATTTCATTATTTAAAAAAAAAAAAAAAAGGGGGTTATATAGCATCATTTCTAAAAAAGAAATCTTTGTGGTAGCCCCGTGTTATCGTCTAAAATCTACATACGCACTATATGAATAAATAAATAAATATTACATAATACTAAAAACTTACATTGAGCCAATTTTATTTACAACTCAAAATTTATTTGAACAAACTAGTAGGGCGCTGTATACCATTGAATTATGCCAATATTACGCGATTTTTTCTAGAAAAAATAATTTATCTTAATCACGTATATTAATTTAACTATGATGTGTGCAGTAAGATACGTTACCATATGCTTATAAAAATACGTCATAAATTACTTTGCTTAGGATAAAACTTTACTGTTATTTTTAAGCAAATCTTACATATATATAGGCACAACGAAATTCTTGAAAATAAATTAACTTTTAATATTTACTGACGAAAATGAATGAAATATATGAAATTAATATGAAATTATCAACCTATTATTAAAAATAAGACATTTTTCTAACGTCTTTCATTCAAAAACGTTTCTCTGTTGTCATTTGAATGAAACTGTAAATTGAATCAGTTTTTATTTAACAAAATTAAAATAATAATAATAATAATAATAATAATAATAATAATAATAATAATGAATAAATAAATTATTGCAATATAAGAAGAACTTTTTATATACTATGTTTTAAATTTTCTGTTGAATCATATAAAAGCTACAGAAGACAACGGGGACAGTAAATAATTGGCTTAAAGTATTTAAGAAATGCATTGTCATCGTGTTCTGAGCTATTCTGAAAGTTTCAAATGTCTAGCTTGTCGGAAAGTTATATGATTCTTGAATCATATAAACACTACAGAAGGCAGTGGTGACCCGAAGCAGTTGACTAAAAGTATTTTTAAAAATGCATTGTAACACTGTTCTGAGATATTCTGAAAGTTTCAAATGTCCAGCAAGTCGGGAAGTTATATACTTGCTGAACCATATAAACGCTACCGAATGCAACGGGGACCCGAAACATTTGGCTAAAAGTATTTAAAAATTATTGTCATCGTGTTCTGATTTATTCTTAAAGGTACAAATGCCCAGCTAGTCGGGAAATTATATGTTTGTTGAATCATATAAACACTACCTAAAGCAGCGGTGATCCGAAACAAATGACTGAAAGTATTTAAAAAATGTATTGTTATCGTGATTTGATGTATTCTAAAAGTTTCAAATATCTAGGTAGTCGGGAAATTAGTTAAATAAATTTTCTGTTGAATCATATGAATGCTACCGAAGACAGCTGGGACCGGAAACTATTGGCTAAAAATATTTAAAAAAAATGCATTGTTACCGTGTTCTAAACTATTCTGAAAGTTTCAAATGTCTTACTTTTCGGGAAGTTAGTTAAAAATCAATTGCAAGATTTGTACTGGACAAACAGACAAACAAGCATACAAACAAGAATCGAAGTTAATAAAAACATGGTAAAATAAATAAAGGAAGAAAGAACACAAAAATGCTATACGATTATCAAAAATCTCACCCTTTAGTATCAATCGAAAAAAAAAAAAAAAAAAAAAAAAGTACCATTGTCTTATTAATCTGTGTGAAATGGTAAAAACATCAATTTTGTTCAATATGCATGGCCACGAGGAGTTACACTGTTCTTTAGGAAAGTAGTTAACAGCATTTATTGAATATTCGAAACTAACATTAAATCAACATACTTAGTAATTTTTTTTATTATTTATTATTATTATTATTATTATTTTAATTAGAATATTAAATTTTAACTGTGTTTAATTTAGTACCATTTATGTGAAACTCCATTTACTACTCAAACCACTAAGGGGTTACATGGGTTTCGGAAACAAAAAAAAAATATATATATATTTTTTTTTCTATTTTATTTATAGTATAATAAATAAATTTTATTTGTTCAAAATTTCGTGCATGTAAAAAATTAATATTTAAACAATATCTTATACAAATTTCGGAAAATGCATCCGTTGGTTGGTTGTATGGGTTGGGTTTTACGTCGCGCTAGTGCTGCGCAGTGGGCAATTGGCGATGGTCTGGGACTCACCCCTAGAAGTGGTCCGAAGACATGCCATCACAATTTTGATCCTGTACGCAAGGATGGCTCTCCCACTTCGAATTCATCAGTTGGATCCTCGTTTCCGAAGAGATCTTTTCAATAAAACAATGGACACGATTTCTCAAAAACTAATGCATTTATCGTATGGAAATTTCGCACACTTCTGCAAAATAGAATTTACTAGTGTTTGTACAAATGAATTTTTGTCCGAGTTGTAAGCGAAGTAGTATAATTTTATGTACATTTTAATGCACGTATTGCATTGTAAAATTTACTTTTAGTCGAAAAAAAAAATCATTTTTTAAAGCCCTAGTTTGTTCTATTTTGAAGAAATGAAAAATTTTTCAATCAGATCAGTGCATTAGTTTTTGGGAAATCGTGTCCACCACTATTCTGAAAGGTCTCCGGAAAATAGGACCAACCAGATAAATTTTCCATCTTTCTTTCTTTCTTCTTCTTCTTTTTTCTTTATATATATATAAATATTTTAGGAAATATTGTTTAAATGTCGCTCTCGAATATGCTCAGAATATTGAATAAAAATTTTATTTGTTAATTAAAAAAAAAAAAAAAGATGAAATGGAGAGAATAGAGAAAATATGCTTTTTCTTAGCTTTCAAAACCCATCCAACACTTTCAGAACATGCAGCGTTGTGTATATTAAATACACAAAAGAGTATTGTATAAGGTCTGATGTCATCTCATATCATAGAAACGGAGATGAATTTTAGAAGAAAAAAAAAAAAAAAAAAAAAAAACAAGGAGTCAGTTCAGTAGTCTGCATCAAAACAAAACCAGAATAAACGCTTTTAATGCGCATTCATCAGCATTGGTCGGTTATGTATTCGGCAGCATATCTTAAATTCATTCATTGCCTATTTCCCTTAAAGATTATCAGATTTATCTTATATATATGTATATATATAGATAGATAGATATAGATATAGATATAGATATATATAGATATAGATACCTATACTAACTAAATAATTAAATAAATAAATAAATCTTGTGAAATTTCCGAATAGAAGATGTAAATTATGCATGAGTGTAATCAATTAAGAGATGGGCGAATCATGAAAAGAAACGTATTAAGACTAGTAACTAAAAGTAAAACTATAAAGTTAACCTTAATCATCAAAATGTTACTCCTTTCATTAAATTCAATTTGCTTTATAGTCCAGTCAATAAATACATTGTACCTTGCAAAAGGTGGGGTAGAAGATTTTGTTTTTTTAATTTGTACATATTAATACTAATATGCAAAAAACGAGTTATCCAAAATGGTCGTTCCCGGGAGAATTTTTGTCGGGTGAAAAAACTTCGAAAATTTACTAGTTTTTTGGCTTTTTTCGAAATATCTCAGAAATGGCTGAATTTAGCGATATTTTTCTATTGTAATGTTTGAAGAGGATAAAATTTCCTACAATTTCCTTCATTACACATTTTTTGTAGTACTAATAGCAAGCGCGTAATAGCTTCTTCAAAATAAACAGTTTTCTCAACTTCGTAAAAAAAGCGTATTACTCCTTATAAATAAAATGTATAGTAATTACTCGAATAAGAAGCTTTATTTACAGAAAGCGTAACAACTTTTAATGGTATAGCTCTGATATCTGTCGTCCTTGGGATTTTTGGATTTGGTGATCAAAAACGTAATACGGAAATACACACGCCAGATGTAATTTTTTTACAATATATATTGTAAGAAACACTGTTTTATATTCTTGATTGTTCTCTTAACATATACTTTGTTAAAATAATCGTTATTTTTGAAAGGAAGTAAATATGTTCGCCAGATAAATTGGCAATTTTTTCTTTATTTTCACTAAGGATAACAGATAATAAATCTGCTCCCTTCTAATGTTTCCCTTCCCCTTTTTACTACCCCCCCCCCGGCCACGCACTGACAATTCTGGCCTAACAACAGTAGTCATCATCAGACTTCAATAACTGTCGATGTATAGTATTCTATCACTGCAACACATAATGCACACTCAAACACATACAAAGTAAAATAAATGAAAAAAAAAATATTTGTATATAAATATAAATGAATAAATATTAGGGTGCTAATAAGCAAAAACTCAATGCATTGATACATAAATATTTTAATTCTACTATTTATTAAATTATAAAACATTGATGCTATTTAGATATAATACATAATGTTGTAATAAACATTAATTACTGCTATATTAATATTGATGATAATAATAATATACAATCTTAATTTTTAATGAACTTCATAAATAGGCAAACTTTTTTGAAGTACAATAGCAAATAAATACAAAAGTAAATTGTAGAAATTTAACTTTATATATAAATTATAGGGAGATTCATTTAGCCTTGGAAAAAAAATAAAGAAACACACATTAATGTATAAGATACATGTTCATTTTCTTCGTAGTTGTTTTGAAAACCCGAGTTCTTAAATTGCAAAAGTCATCAGAAGTAGAAGGAAGGTGTGTCGTTCTCAAATTGTTCCTCTCCGTCTTGCAGTAACTATATAAGCTCTTAGAATAGCTTATCACCTTCTTCAGCCTCGTCTAATGATGAAATTAGTACGACATTTTCCTCTTGAGGATCAGAGTCCTTGTTACTATACCACTTTCACTGAGTATTTTATAGCCAACATTTTGGAGGCAAACTGCTTTCTTGTTGGCAGTTTCGGCTATTAAAACAGCTTCACCATATTTTTTGCAAAGGCGTGATGTAACCGTTCTGATGCCAGGACGAAAATCACCCTCTATTTTATTCATCAAATACTTTATGAGACTGGCACTGATCCGAGTCGTTTTCAGGATAGGAGTAAATTGAATCCATTGCATCATCAGTGTCACTTGCAGGGTAGTATCCTCGTTTCATCTAACTTTTAAGCCTCCATTGCAGTTTTTGAAGACAAAACCTGTGATACCCAGCATTTATAGCAACTAAATCTTTTACATTTCCGATGCAATCAAGTACTTTTTTTCTTCTCTCATTCCCACGATTTTCAGCACCATTTACAATTGTTTCTTTCACACCCAGTTTCATAGCATTGTGAATAAAATTCTTTTTATGCTCAGGAAGTCGTTCCTGTTTTTTAAAGAAATCTTCAAATATCCCCTCTCCACACAAGAAACACTGATCTTTAAAATTGAAACCTTCAGTTCTTGATGGAAGGTATGGAGCCGCACTATTTGGACCAGCTCCATCACCAGTTGTATGACGCCGTACATATGCTGCAATCATTCGCTCATTGATGTATCGTTTGTGATAGGCATTGCGAATTCTTACTTGTTTTAGGTTCTTCAAAAAACACTAATGTTCTTCATTTTGACGTTTTGCATTGCACTTTTACAGATTTTTTGTATACCTTTCTCCTTCAGAATATTTACTTAAACTTCATTCAAACTGATTTCGAAAATAAAACAAACACTCCGGTTATTGTAATAGAAAACACTCACGGGTAGAATCAGTACGTTCCCACGTTCGAACTGAACTGAATAACATAGATAGTTGTTCAGCCGAGACAGCGAACTACAGGATGAGAAGAATCGGGAAGGAAGAGAGAGCTTTTTAATTAAGAAGGGAAGGGGGGGGGGGGTTAATACCTCCTTTGCTACGAAGCAGATGTCATTTCCTAAGGTCAGACAGCTGAATATGTCCCTTCCTTTCTTTCCGTTTTCTAATGAACGTTCATGCACCGATCCATATCTTTGAGTTGTATTTTATTAGCTTGAGAAAAAATGTTGACTTTCAAGAGGCTGTAACACACTTGCTATTAGTACTACAAAAAAGTTGTAATGAAGAAAATTGTAGGAAATTTAATCTTCTTTAAAGTTTATAATAGAAAAATATCGTTAAATTTAGCCATTTCTGAGATATTTCAAAAAAAAAAAAAGCCAAAAAGGTAGTAAATTTTCGAGGTTTTTCAGCCGACAAAAATTCTCCCGGGATCGATCATGTTGGATTTCATTTTGACACTAATATGTACAAATTAAAAAAGAAAAATCTTCTGCCCCACCTTTTGTTAGGTAAGCCCTTTTTTTACATACCTATTGACTAGACTATTAGTAAAGATTAAGAAAAAATACAAAAACCAGAAAAAAATTAGTCAGTAGAGAAATAACTTACAAATAAAAACTCCCTTTTCAAATGATCTTATTTTAGATAATTGTGTTGATAATTACTACCAGATGGCGTTAAACTAATCAAACTAAAAGCAGTTTAAAGCCTATAAACCGCTGGAGTTGTGTTCACACAACACCAGAAATAATTGCGTTTAACAGTTAACTATAAAAGATATTTTATATTAAGTATTGTTTTTAAGTAAGAAAATTGCAAATATTTACTTTATTACAAAAAATAATTTGATCTGAAAAATAATTTTATATTTAAGAATGAATTTCAAAATTGAAACACATTTAAAACCAAAACTTTTGAAAATTTTCATATTTTAATGAGCTAAAATAACTTGTAAAAAAAAAAAAAAAAAAATCCACAATAAAATAATTACTGTTGAAACTATCTGTAGTTTTTGCTGTTTAATGCTCCATAAAGATAATTTCCATAAACATTTATTTGTATCCATTTTACAATCTTATACCTCTGGAGTTGTACAAATACGACACTCTATTTTTAGTAAGGTAAGACCAATTTTCATAATTTTATTTTAAATTATTGTTATGTATGATCAAAATAGTGAGTGTTAATGTTTTTATGCAGGAAATAATCATTATTTCTAGTTTTGGTGGTTAATGGGTTATAAATCAACGTTATTGCTGCGCTAATTAAAATTAAATTCAGTATAAATTTAAGTAATTATTTCGTACAGTGGATCAATTCTGCTAAAGTGAAACAAAATCGTTATCTAAGCTAATTAAAATAGTTTTGAAGTGTTTAATGTATGGTTAGACTCAATATTGTTGCTTGAATGGCTCATTATTTCTTCGTATGCTATGGACAACTAAAACCCTAATTTATTTTACTTGTTGTAATTCCCGTGAATGTAAATGCTTACTCCCGAGAGAAATTTTTGTGGTTATATTATTGTTATTTTATATTTTTATTTGATTATCTGATTTCTCGTACTTAGTAGTTTTTCCGCATTTTTCCTTACATTTATCTTCAATTGTTTTAATGTTCGATAAGGGACCCGCTTGTTTTGCTATTATAGCCACTAGAGAACGAAATCGTACAGCGGTGCTCAACGGTGTAAAAGGTCTCCCGTGAAGAATTGTTTTTGCCGGTCTGAGCTATTCCTAATTGAAAAATAATCTGTCAAAACATGTGTTTCAATTTTTTATTGTCTCATTGCTAGTTTGATTCCTTTGTTTTTGGGTTTCGTGTCGTTTTAACGCACAGACAGCATTATTTATTTAGCAACTATCTAGGAATAATATTAAGTTAAGTTTAAAGTTAAATAAAAAAAAAGCATTAATTAAAGACTATTGTTTCAAAAATCAAAAATCAAATTAATTGTTTTAATAATCAACAATCATTCTTCACAGGTAACTTCAATTTGATAAAATTTTATTCGTATTGTTCTATGTGGATTCAGTAGTCATAAATCTGTTGCTCGGCTTTTACTACGTTTTAAAAAATTATTTAAATGTATAAGTATACACAGGGCTCCTGGAATTTGAAAATAAATAAATAAATAAAAATAAAATAAATATATAAAACTTGTCGATAGGAAAAGCTTTTAGTAGCCATTAATAAATACCCCCCCCCTCCCCCATTTTTTTTTTTTTTTTTTTTTTTTTTTTTTTTTAATTATCATTTACTTAAAAGTATGTGTATAAAAATCAAATATTAACCAGAACTGGATTACATATCAACTAACACCTGTTTAAATCTAACATCCTCAAACCGGTTTTATTATATCCTCTGAACTGATACGCCGTTGGTATCGCCACATTATCAAACAGACGCAATGATTCAGCACTGGGTCGCAAACGAACGAACATGAGCGGTGTAAACAGTAAACTACTTCGATTCTAAACACAGTGTAACTTTCCTGTTGGTATATTGATTCAACACGACGGTATGGGAAACACACACAGATAACCATGAGTCACTGTTTTCCTTCTACTTGTTTCTTACACGAATTGACGTAAACTACACTGTAGTTAAGAATAGGTTTCAGCATTCGATCCAGGACCCATTTTTCTACAAAATATTATTATTATTTTTAAAGCTGAGTTTTCGTTTAAAACACAGTCGCCATATAAAATATATTGGTCGCCGATGGCGCCCGTATTTCATGAGCCATGTATATATAAATATATATCTATAATGTGGATTAAAAAAAAAAAAAAAAAAGAGAGAGAGAGAGAGAGAGAGAGAGGGAGAAATCTTTAAAACAGTATTAAAATGAATTTCTAGAAAAAAATAAAATTTTTGTTCTAAACACCAAATGACACAGTAAATAAATGTATTTATCTTAAAAGTGTAAATATAACAAAAAAAAAAAAAAAAAAAAAAAGAAACAATAAAAATATGCTTTCATCAAAATTTCCAAATATTATATTTATAGTTAATAAATTTATCTTGTATATTCAGTTACATTTTGCCTTCTTAGTTACAATTGCAGCTTAAGAAATATTTAATACTGAAGTATTTTCAAGGCTTTATTTTCTTTTTCAGTAAAGCAAAACAAACCTGTAAACAAACCAAGAAGATTAATCATTTAGCACTGTATTTGATGTAAGAAAAATAATACAACATTTTTACACAGCATAATATTCAAAAAAGTATTTCCAGAAAAAAAAAAGGGGGGGGGGAGTATATGATAAATGATTTTTTGAAGAGCAAAACGGAACTGAATTTTCATTCACGTCGCTTAGTGCCTCAGAAAATATTTGAAGTTATAAAAAGAGAAAGTCTTCATCTGTCATAAAAATTGAATTTTGTTCTGATAGAGTGAAAAACTCCAGTTCTAATAGTATTTCTTCTTCTATAAGAATTTGATCCTCTTATGTAACCATTTATATCTTAAAAACATGTGGTAAATAGCATAATGGAGTTAGAAATTTGAAATATTTTGAAAAATCCATAATGTACTTTTTCAAGTACAACCAAACCAAATTATTTTTTCAAGTAAAAGTATAACAAAATATAAAAGAGGTGTTTAAAAAAAAACATATATATATATATATATATATATATATATATATATATATATATATATATATATATAATCTTTTTCGTAGGTTTTATATAATGTAATAATTCTTAGAATTTTTGGTATCCATACTAAACAAATTTAAAGTATCAAATAATAAGCATACGAAATACATTTATTTGGGATATATATTTCATAAATTTTGTATAAACATGATATCTGCATGTATTTAATATGAAAAATGAATATATATATTTAATATAAGAGCTGAACACTATATAAAACAAAGGCAAAATCCAAATAAATGAAACTGAAATAAGAATAAGATGGAGCAGAGTCCATTAGAGCTTAAGGCGATTGGAGCGGGATAAAGTGGTTTGTCAGGCTCCCAACTCCCCCAAATTCTTTGTAAAACGATATGATGAGACAGGAAAAAGATAAAATGGTGTCATTTATATTATTAGATTAAAAATAAATTATTTTTTTATAGTATTGAAACCTATAAATCAATTTTATATAAACTAAATCAATCATATAAAAAATGATTAAAAATAATAACCGATATTGATAAATCAATTTATATAAACTAAATCAATCTTATAAAAAACGATTTTAAAATAATAACCGATATTGATAAATCAATTTACATAAACTAAATCACTCATATGTATTACATTTTTAAATATTATCCGCTCTATACAGCTGTCATAAAATATTGCAAGGATATTGGAAAAATGTAAAAATTTCCAGGATTACAATGTAAAAATAATAATAATAATAATAATAATAATAATAATAATAAAGTTACTCTCATTAAATGCGATTTTCCTTCTAGTACTTGTTTCTTTCTTTCTTTCTTTCTTTCTTTTTTTTTTTTTTTTTTTTTGTTGTTGTTGTTCATTTAGTTCCACCAACCCGCCCAACCAACTAAGACAAACAGCGCCTTCCTTTCTCCTTAATCATTTAACTTCTCACCTTTATCAATATACATATACCATATTTTAGCAATATTTTATACACTTTATTGCTGAAATAAGATAGTTTATCATTTATTATACCAAATAATGCATGAACTATGGATTTAATATAGGAATCCTCCCACACATTGAAGAAATGATTACATATATTTTATAAATTCAAATCTCATTTCCTGACGTAAACTTTACAACGATCATCTATCTTACAATATATGCATTATACATTTTGAAAGGAAACAACGTCTTTAACCTACTGAAAATACACATATATTAATGTTCATAGTCGAATTTATTTTGCGTATCAACAGTTATTAATTCTAATAATTCAATGTTAGGTTTAATGATTTAGCAAGTCCTTTTTTAGGTAGTATAAAACATTTCTTAACACTCAAAGAACATTTCTTTTTTAAATTAAAATTATTCAAGCCAACTGTATAATAAGACTAATCTATTTTAATACAAACAACAAACTACTATGGAGAAAAATGTTAATATATGGATACACATACAAAAAATCCATTAGAGCATTAGCTAATATTAAAAAAAAAAAAAAAAAAAAAAAGATATATTATTGAAAAATAATTATTTACATAAAAAATGATCCGTTAAGTTAAATGTTTCACAATTTAAAAAAGAAGTATTTTAAGTAGAATAAATATAAGCTATATTGCCTCTAAATTAACTTATCGATAATATTGAATTTATTGAATGCTTTTAAAACTTTAATGTTATAAAAATGAAATAACTAAATAATTTAATAAGAACGGTTCAATTTAGCGCTTGCTGTGAAATTCATTTGATAAGACGATATTTTAATAATTTGTTTATTGTAAAATAAAAACCATTAATAACTTTTATCAGTTTTCATTCTTTTTTTACTAAAAAGGAGAAATGGAAGGAAGGAAGGAAGGAAGAAATTAGAAAATATGTAGGATATGTTCCGAAAGACTCTAAACTGCATTCCATTTCCTCAGCGGAAATTACACTTTAGGATTCAGAATATATCATAAGAATGAAAAACTGTGTAAAATATATCAGGAACATATAAATAGAGAAAAAAAAAAGTTTTCAACACACATATATATATATTACTTGTAATATAATGAATAAAGATGTAAAGTGAATAAGAGATAAGCAAACTAATATTCTTAAATTTATTTAAATAAATATAATAACGTAACCTCTTTTATAATGTCAACACTGAACAGCCTATTAAAGCTCTTTTAACAAAGATTAGGCTATTATTTATCTAAGGAAATGCTTATGAAAAAAGAAAAAAAAGCACTTAGAAATTTTTAAGAAGGTTTTTATTGAAAGTTTTCGAATATTAAATGGTAGTGTACAATTAAAGGGATATTCATAAAGTAGTTATTTCTAAATAATTATGATCGTTATATTGAAACAATACTTTTTAAGAAAAAATATTATTGTAGTAACTTTCACATTCCGAACATGCTATGTAATGAAAGTATTGTAATCGTGACAAAAATTCGACTTTGAAATTTTGGTATAGAGGAGACCGGGGCACAGTGGACCTAGAGGTACAGTGGACCTAGGGGTACAGTGGACCACCCATATTTAAATCTATTAATATTCAACTCTTTTAGTTCATATGGATACTCATGTATGGCAGCATAGTACTAGTTGTATTAAGCCAAAAAAAACCACATGGAAAATAGTAAGGTAACCATTTTGAGCAGTTTTTATGTTTTGAGTTGCACAAAGTAATTTTTATAAATTGAACTTTTTGAAATTTTATAAAGATTCAACTAGTGACTATAAGTACCATAATAGCTGTTAAAGGAACGCAATATACTGCTGTTTTTAAAATCCTAAAATCATTAGCATATATACAGTCTGTATATTTTTTACTATTTTTTGTTTTACTCTGGCATGGGACACACTGCACCGCCTCTATATGGGGTACAGTGGACCATCTCCCAGTGTGCCTAAAAGTACAAATTAGATTTAATACTTATATTTGTTTTAGTTAAATTTATAGATACAAATATAATGTAATCTCAAAGTAATAAATATTTTAATGATATAATAAAATAAAAAGAACAATAAATTTCTGAAAAGAATAAATATTTGAATAGTAATATAATAATTAATAATATCTAAATTTATTAACCATTTGAATTATATAGCATTAATAAAAGAAAAAAATAATATCTAATTTAATAAACAGTAGGAAAAATTTATTATTATTGATGTTTTTAGAGATCACGTGTAAAAAGTAAAATAAGTAACTTAATACATTTTAGTTAAATTTATCCTACAAATGTAATGCAAATTAATTATTTCTCAGAATAATTAAAACTACTTGGCATAGGTGGACTCTGCTCAGTTCCCTATCATATATATATATTCATAAATTTCTAGAGCAGGACATTCTTTTAACATAGTTATCATGTTAAGAGAAATGAATAAAAAAAAAAAAAAAAAAAAAAACGCTTGACACAGTGACAGAATGAAACCCCCGCCTAATAGGCTATCCACTGTTAACTTCGATATATTTATCTTATTCTAATCTATTAATTTATTTTATCATGGTCAATTTCGTAGTTTAGTTTTCATTCTACTATTTCCAATGCAACAATCCTCAAAATGCATATTTATATGGAAAATTTTCAATTTTGTTATGTTGATAAAATCTTAAATAACGAATAGATTACGAAATTTTCATATTAGAATATTTGTCATCAGTCATGTTCATACAAGTATCATAAATGTTGTTTTGAAGTTGTCTGATATATTTATGATCCTCAAAATGGCCGTTTATGCTCAATTTTGTATTCTTCTGCCATTTTAAGAAGATCGTAAATTACAAATAACTTACGAATTTCTTACATTAGAAAATTCATACTCTATGGTATTCATGTCAGTATCCTAAATAATATTTCAAAAGTGGTCTGACGCCTTTACGATGAAAATATCCCTCAAGATTGACGCATGTGTGAAATTTTGACCTATTCTGCCATGTTAAGAAATTCGTAAATTTCTAATAACTTACGAAATTTTTATATTGGAAAATTCATAGTCACTGATATTCATGCCAGTATCCTAAATAATATTTCAGAAGTAGTCTGACATCTTTACAATGAAAATATCTCTCAAAATTGACGTTTATGTGAAATTTTGCCCTATACTGCCATGTTAAGAAATTCGTAAATTTCCAATAATTTCCGAAATTTTCAAAGTAGCATATTTATAGTTACTGATGTTCATTCTGGCATCAAAACTGATATTTTAAAACTGGTCTGACGCCTTTACAATAAAAAGCTTTCATTTAATGATCGTTTAAATGAAATTTTATCCAATTCTCCCATGTTAAGAAAATCGTAAACTTTTAATAACTTACGAAGTTTTTTAATTCGAATGTTGTAAATGAATAGGGTTCTTGCCAGTATCGGAAGTAATATTTTAAAACTGG
Organism: Salticus scenicus; assembly: GCA_963930645.1. Classification (NCBI taxonomy): domain Eukaryota; kingdom Metazoa; phylum Arthropoda; class Arachnida; order Araneae; family Salticidae; genus Salticus; species Salticus scenicus. Next base: position 20,197,921 of record OZ005661.1, read on the forward strand.
TCTGACCTCTCTGCGACAATTTGTTCTTGAGATATCGTGTACACAGTCTAACAAACTAACGGACTAACGGATTAACAGACGAACACACTAACAGACACCCTACAGGCAGACACCATACAAATTTTATCATTTTGTATTCCTCACACCTTAAAACGTGTAAAAAAGTCAAAAAACCGAGGTCGAAAATTTTCACGATTACCTAAGTTCCCCATACCTATAGTATGATGGGGAACTAAAAATATTAAATATTTGAATAACAATATAATAATAATTAATATATGAATTTATATATACATATGATTTATATAATATTAATAAAAGAATAAAAAACAATTATCTATTTTAACATACAAAGTTTCTTACTGAGATTTGACTTCTTATTTGTTTATTTTATTTTAATTTTGTTTATTTTATTTCATGAAAATGCTTGAATTATAATCTATAGACTGGAATATTATAAGAAACTAATTTTAGAACGGAAAATAAAGTAATTTATATTAATTTAATATAAACAAAAGAGGCTGGTCCACTGTACCCCGGTCTTGGGATACAGTGGTTCACTTTTTGAGTGCTCACAATTTATTTTTTCATTCGTAATGTATTGGTAATTTTGTTACAAAAAATTAAGTCATGTCAAGAAGAGCTTACAGATTGTTTGCTATTTTTTTAAGTACATTTCTTTTCTGTTTTTTGTGAAATAAAATTAAAAATGTGAAAGTGGTTGACTGTGCCCCGGTCTCCCCTATCTATGCGTTTCGAGGCCGACTGGGTTCATTTTAGGTATTTTTACGTTGATGTATGTATGAGTTTATGTGCATGCGTATGTACGTGTATGTGTGTGAGTAAACGCAATAGCTTTCAAATGCTTTGGAAGAATGATCTGAAAATAGGTACATATTTTGTGGGTTACCATAGAACGAATCCTACTGATTTTTGTGAATCTAGCCCTTATAGTTCTTTTACAGGGACACAAAGTAAAGCATTTTATCATTATGGCCTATGGGCTCAAAATATTTAAAGTACGATAGCGTCTGAATGACTTATTTGATTAATTTGAAAATCCATGTACTTGTTATGGATCACAGTCGCTCATATTCTGTACATTTTGCTGAATCTTGCAATTAAATTTTATACAGAGACACAGATTATTTACCTTTATGGTCTATGAGTTCAAATTATTTAATGCGTGATAGCATCTAAACGCCTTTTTGAATGAACTTAAAATTTATATATGTATTATAGATCACCATCACATAAATTATATAAGTGTTGGAGAATCTAGCATTTATAGTTTTTTGGGTCACAACAAAAAGCTCTTTATCTTTATGGACATATATGGACTCAAATTATTTAAAATGAGATAGTATCTAAATTCCTTTTCCCACTGAGCTGAAAATTTACATTCATATTATAGATCAACCATTGCGCGAACTGTATGGATTTTGTTTAATATAGCATTTATAGATTTTTACACAACGAAAATTTTTTATCATTATGATTCATCTCTTTGTTCAAATTATTTGAAATACAAGTTAAAGAATATATTATATGAAGAAAAATACACATACACCCAATTATAATTTTCTCTTTTGTTTATTTAACGACTTCTCTTACTGTTAATTATTTACACAACGATTAATTTTCTAGTTTTCGAAATGTTTAGTAGAATCATTCCAGATTTTTAAGTAAGTAAAAACGTTGTTAACTGCGTTTAGCATAGTATTTCCAAATTTACATGCAAATAATGTAAAACGTTCTAAGTGAAAACAATCCATTTTATAAAAAAATGACAGTGTTAAAAGAAAGAAAAAAAAAAAAGATATATAATCTTCTTCATCTTCTTCTTCTTTTTTTTTTTTTTTTTTTTTTTTTTTTTAAATAAGATCGTTAAAGCATAAAACTAAATGTGAAAAGTTACACACAAAATGAAAGGATTTTACTAATTAAATATATCACACGCATGCGTATATATCAGTGTAAATAATGCTATGAAAATTGAATCACAACTATACATATATTATGTGTGTATGAATAAACTCCTATAAATAATGTTTATCCAGTTTCTCGAAAAACATTTAATATATATTTTAAAAATTCCTGTTTGGAATATTTTATGTAATGCATAAAAATAAATGCATATAAATGTGAATGCTTCACTTCATTTCAGAGGTTTTAGGTTTAAGTTAATGTACCAGAAAGGTTTAGTAGCATTATTTTGAATGTACTTAGTCGAATATTTTCCAGGCTATGAAATTTTCAGCGTTATTATGATACAAAATAAGATTGTTTTTGTATAATAGATTGCATAAAATATACAAAGAATTTCAGATTTAGCATGTTGTTATGCAGAACGTGTTGTAAAATTTCCAGTATCCAGCAGTTGCTTAGTTTTATGTTTTTCAATTTCCAAATTTTACTTACTGTAACAAGAAGGTAAAGAAAATGAAGTTTTTAGCAAGAACAATTTAAAAATTTCACTGTAAATTAATAGGGTAATTTAGATTTTATTATTATTATTATTATTATTATTATTATAAGAGATTTTATATTTAAACACGTAGTCCACTTTTCTATTTATATTTATACTCGCTTGAAATAAAATTGCGCAACATTTAAATATGAAACTAATATGTTTGTACTTTCCAGAGGAAGTTGCCCTGATGATGAAAACATGATGTAGCATGGCTGAATTCATCACAATATGAAATTTATTGTTAAATTCAACATAAATATATTTTTTCATAATAATAATAATAAAGAGATGTTTTTCAATTTTTATATGCACTTTTATACATTGTTTTACTTGTATTTTCGCAATGTTTACTTTTCAATATATGTAGAATAATTCAAATATCACTGTTTACAATATTAATTGCTTTCATGTAAATATATATGTAGGTAAAGTTGGATAAAACCGGGTAGGTGGATAAAACCGGGACACAGCAGTTTTAGCTTGATTAGTATTGCCATCTGTCGGAAAACGCTTGAAACTAGTCTCAAACAACCGCCATGTTATTTAGAGTTAAATGAAAGGCAGTGTTGTTTCTTTGTTTGTCAACGCCGATGTTTCGAAAAATTCGAGTAGAAAAGTTTTGATTTTTACACCACCGATTTCACCCTGTAGTTTCTAATTGCTTAGAGATTTGTTTTAGGTAAGTACAACATTTGATAACACCTTTTTCAGCAGTTATTTTAAATTATTAAATCAGGTTTTGCATCATGTTTGAAATAAGCTAAGCCTTCTTTTCTGATTAATGGCGTTGTCGGATAAAACCGGGACCTTGGCCCGGTTTTGGACGTCCTTTTTTTTTTTTTTTTTTTTTTTTTTGAAGGTTTGAAGAAGACAGGGATCTACCCATTCAACAATGATGTATTTCCAGATCACCTCTTTGCACCCTCTGATACAACTGAAAGACCAATGGAGATTGAGGATAATCTTTTATCTGAACAACCTCAAGTTGAATCAACAATCATCGACAACCCTTTGCCTGAACAACTTCAAGTTGAATCACTAATCACTGACAATCCCTTGCCTAAACAATCTGCAGTTCAAGTGTGTTTGGAACCTGCGATTTCTTCGCAAACAAATGGTCGCAGAAAGGCTGAAATACTAAAAGTCGATGATCAGCAACCTTCAACTTCTACACATGATCCAGGTAAGGCTATCGTGTCTTCTTTCTCAGTATCCCCAAGAGAAATAAGGCCTCCTCCAGAGCAAAAAGAGCCAAGAATTGTGAAGAAGCCCGACAAGCGGCGAGGGAAGACAGTAATTCTTACTTCTTCACCTTATAAGTTAGAGCTGGAGCTTGAAGAACAAGGAAAAACTAAGAAAAACGAAAAGAAAACCATAAAACAGAAACTGTTTAAGGTCCCTAAGCAAAAAACTGTCCAAACACGGAAGAAAAGGAAGTTCAGCATTAAAACAGATTCCTTGTCATCAGATGAAGACGAGGAGGAAAGTGACGAAGCCTGTATCTTTTGTAATGAATTGTATTCCAAGTCAAAATCTCTGGAAGGTTGGATACAGTGTCTCCACTGTAAAGGTTGGGCACACGAAGCCTGTAGCAATGCAGAGGAGCATGATCAACATTTTATTTGTGATTTCTGTTCTTAAAATTTCTTTTAAATCTGATCAATTAACTGAATTCACGATAAATTACAAATATATTAAATTCAAACTTACTTATGTTCCGTTATTTTTTAACCCACCTATGTTCCTCAGTATAGGAGGGTCATTGTACCAATTTATTGTTATAAATAAATATTTCAGTAGTATTTTTTAAGTGTTTCTAAACATACCCGGTTTTATCCAACCTGGTTGGATAAAACCGGGTACTTTTATATATCCAAAAAAAAAATTATTTACCCTCCAAAATATTGTTCTTCCACATTGCAAAATATTTGTTTCTGTAACTAAAGAACTAATTTATCATTCAAATAGAAATTTAAGCAATTTTATTCACTTAACTGCTTAGGAAAAAAAAAAAAAAAAAAAACTTTGGGACCCGGTTTTGTCCAACTTTTCCCTACATAAATTGTTCTCGGCTTTCAGAATAAATCATTCATTTAAATTATATTATGATTCTCAGTATTTTTAATGCAATCTTCCTTTAGAATATCGAAAATTGTGCAATATAGCTGTAATTACTTTTTCATTTACGGTCTCTCAGTCTTTTCGACTCCCATATTCTTCGCTTTTTGAGTCAGCCAAGAACTAGGTTAATGTATGATAACGGCCTCTCCGAAATTTAAAATTCCCTATTTTTTTTTATATTAGAGACAAAGAAACTTTATTTGGCGCACTTGGCTGGTATTTTCGCAGCGCTACCATATCTGGCGATAAACAGGTGATAATTGAATGATGCTCATTTCATCAATCCAATTAATATCGCGGACCACGCAATATGTAATTTGATAAACAAGAAATCGTAATCCCACCTTCACCACCTTTTGCATAGCGAAGTCTTAACAGAATCGATTCGTACTTGGTTGTCCTTTGCTGTTTATTCATCTACTCAATAAACTTTTATAGTGATCTTCATGATTTTTGTTGCCTACTATCTTTGACTTTACTTTTCTAGAGGATTGTGGTATTCGAAATCACAACAATGGAAGTAGAAAGCGCAAAGCCAAACATTATTACTATAATTGTTACTTCTTTTCTATTAATAAGGAAAAATATTTCTTGTAAAACTATGTATATATTAAAATGTTCTTCATCTATATAGTAAACTATTATACTACTAGCTAAAGTATTATAATATTAAAAGAATAATTTAATTTTCAATAAATTGCTTTCCCATCTAATTAATTATACAAGTATAAATAAATGTATTCGTTTTTGAGTCGAAAAAATCTGAAATTACGGGATTCTGTTGTACTAATAAAAGGTTCAGACGAATTTATGCTGAAAGAAAAAAATTATCAAGTTTATCATATGATAGGGTAGGTGTTCCAGTGATTGACATGCTCCAGTAATTGTCATCTATCCCGAAATAATTAATAAATAAGAAAAATAAGAAAATCATATACTTTACATATAAGAATTTTATTTTATGTTAAACACTGGAGCTAATAACTGGTAAAATGAATAACTAGCAGTGTCAAACACTGGAACATAGGGGAACAATTACTGATAAAATGAAAAACTGGCAGTGTCAATTACTGGAACATTGATTGGGTGTCAAATAAAAATTCATAAAAAAAAATAATTGCTATCAAATGTATATATTTTAACATATATGAGCTTCTGAATGTCTTTCATACCATATGTACTAACTTAAGATTTCTAAAAATATTTTCTGATGCCTAGAACATAAAAAACATCAGATATTGCTCTAAAAGTGTCAATCACTGGTGCACTTAAACTATGAGAAAATAAATATTATTCCGAAGCAGTTTTACTGGGTTTAAAAGCACTCGCATTATCACGTTAATCGCCACGATAATATCAGAAAAATTTTCACATGGGCCATGGTAACTTTATTAGATAATTTAGTTAAAAATGTATCAAGGAAATTCAACGACGCTTGGCAGGAATTTAGGTCTTCACGCAACTTAAAATTATATCTATCAACTTTTCAGAAAATCCTCCCCGTTCCCCCCTGGGGGGTAAAAGACTAAAACACGTTTGTCCGGGCATCACTCGAGAACGGTTGGACGGAATTCAACGGCGCTTGGCAGAAACTTAGGTCTTCACCCAACCTGAAATTATATCTATAGAAATTTTCAAAATTATGATTAGTGTTTAAATTGTGTGTAAAAAACGATTGCGCATGCGCCATAAATATTTTTTCACTAAAACGCTTTGAATGGAAAAATAAAATATAAAAATAAATTTATAAGTCAAAGACTTTTTTATTCACGTGATTCGCACTACAAATTATGAAAAGATTGAAATGAAGTGTTGCCATCAAAGTTTCATACTTTAGTTAATTTTAAAAAATCTAATTGTCGTATCGAAAAACTGTTTACACCCCAGGATTCAGAAAAATCACCACTTTCATTTGGTACTGAATTTGTAACGATAGGTCTGATACTTCTAATTTATTTTTCCCATTTTACGTTTTTCCGTTGCCACTTAAATTTCATACTTTAGTTATTTTTTTAAAATCTAATTGTCGCATCGAAAAACTGTTAGCACCCCTGGATTCAGAAAAATCGCCCCTTTCATTTGGTATCAAATTTATAAATATAGGTCTGATATTTCTAATTTATTTTACCCTTTTTCCGTTTTTAACCCAGATTCGGTAAAAGGTTTTATATTTATATATAGGCATTTATATATTTTTTTATTTTCCAGAAATAAAATGAAATATTTTTAATTTCACGTGAATAATAAAAATTAGAGAGAAAAATACCTACAAAAGTTGTTGATTTTTTTTTTTTTTTAAATGAGGAATTTGCACGTGGATAAATATTTTCATGGAGATATTTGGCATTAGTTTAATATTTTTATTTAATTAAGCAGTACTTTTCTTTCCTGCAGTAAAACAAAATTTTTTGTTGTTATTATGTACCTTATGAGGGTTTTTTTATGTTCTCCCTTAATTGTAAATGATTATAATTTGGATTTTATTAAGATTTTTTATTTTTATTTTGTAAATATCAGAAAAGAGTTTTTATTTTATTTTATTTTATTTATTTATTTATTTAGTGTATGGAACAGCTTTAGTATTGGAACCCTTTGGCAAAATTTGAAATTCGGAACCGAAGTAGCTCGGACGTTTCTCGCCAAGATCTTTGATTGCACAATTGAGATAGCCAATTCAGTTCATCGCAAAAATGGCTTAAAATATTTAAAGTCACCAAAGGGTTCCCATACTAAAACTGTGCGTTTTGGACTTATTTATTTATATTTTCTATTAAAGACTTCTGTGGTCACGAAATTTGGTGCGTAAATTGTTTGTTTGCATCCGGCACTTATTGTAACTGGATTTCACGAAATTCGAAACCCCCCCCCCTTCTCGGAGTCGGAGGGCAATAAACGGTATAACTTCAGTATAACCCAACAGCTGAATTTGGCGATTTTTCTTAAGCGTCGTTTTGAAGGATAACGATGTCGTTCTGGACTGTTTGCGACATAATATGGCAGCCTAATATATTGCTTATTTTGGATTTATGATTTATGATTTAGATTATGATTTTATCATTTATCATATATGATTTATGATTTTTAGATTTATGATTTAGCCATAATCGCCAACAAAAAAATCGCCAAATATCGTTGTGGGTTTATACTGAAGTCGTTCCCAATAAACATGTGAAAAGACATGTTTTTCCGTTTGAATTCGCTTTGAATTATCTTAGAATGGCGAATTTTGGTGTGCGGATATTGATTAAGTGTACGCATTATGTACATTAATGTGATTTTGCAAAATTTCGAACTCATCTGCTGAGGAAGGGGAAGTCAGAAGTGGGTAAGTTGTGCCGAAGACAGTGGAGACCTAGACTCCTCACTTTGCGAGCGAGAAAACCTCTAACAATCACAGCGAGAACTTAGGTTATTAATAAAGTATGGGATTTTGATAACTCATTTAAGTTTAATGTCCAGCGAAGCGGGCAAAGCCTGCTAGTAAATGTATAATATAAATGTATAATATAAAATATGGAGATTGTTTTACAGGTATTTTAATGTATTATGAATATTCAATATATTCATACCTAAACTGAATTTTATAATTATAGACATTTCTAATCGAGTATATATATTGTTTCCATTTAATTAATAGTAATTATAAATTTTTAAAACTAGCAAGCAAAGGAAGACAATATGTTGACTATTTTATAAAACATTCAAACATAATGATCATCTGAAATTTATTCACATAGTTATTAATAAATCAAAGCAACATACATTATTCTGAAAACTAATATCAATATATGAAATTGGTTAGAAGCATGTCCCTTTACTGTACGTAAATCAGGTATAGATTGCTATGACATAGTTCTGGAATTTGCAAATTTAATGAAAGACAGGATTAGTTGTATGTTGAAATCTTGTCAATGTTGTTTACGCGATGCATAATCGTAAACACAAGATCGTGTTATTCTGATGAAAATGCTTTATCTAACTATTAATCACGATATATAACTGAAACGAGAATGGTTGTTTTAAAAGTAGCGCGTTTAACTTAATATGAAGTTTCTAACTCCGTAATAAAATAAATATTTGATTCCCTATAGATTTCCACGGACGAATTTAGCGCTAAAAGAGGGGGTCAAATTTTCCCCCTTGTAACTCCCCGCCCCCCCTTTCAATATCAAAAATCGGAAAAAATCAAAAGTTTTTGGAAATATCCTCAAGAAGAATCTTGGCGATTTTCTATACATTTGGGCTATTATTGGTAGAGTTTGACTTGAAAATCCGTATTTTGCTAAGTTTGCCTCCGAAAATCTATTTTACTTCCTCCTCCCCCCCCCTTAAATCCAAAACTCAAATCGCAGAAAATACATTTTTTGCACTAAGTCTAGTCTCCCTCTTTCCAATTTCTTCACCGTGAAGCAATTTAGAGCCGAATTATGCTTACAAGGAGGATTTTGTTTTCTGCTCCTCCCAGGGGGAGCGGGGGATATTTCGCCACGTCTCGCCTTAATGGGTGTCTTGGTCCTAAAACCAACGTGCTCATCAAAATTTGCGAATCTATCTCCCATAGAATCCCCCCGGCTCTATTGAGTCAGTGAATAAGCTATTTTACTTTTTTATTCCCCACCCCCAAAGGGGTAAGGGGGGGGGCTTTCACAAAATCCCGTTAGAATGAGTGTTGGACACACGTAAATAAGCCACACACTAAAATTTGTGACCTCAGCATGATTTTTTTTGTACTTAAGTCTAGTCTCCCCATCTGTAATTTTTTTTTCATCATGAAGTAATTTGGAGCCGAGTTATGCTTATAAAGGTGTTTTTGCCTCCTGCGCCTCCGAAAATTATTTTCAACCCTTTCCCTCCTTAAAAATGCAAAATTTCAAAAAATGATTTTTTTTGTATTTTAGTCTAGTCTTCCCATCTGCAATTTCTTCACTGTGAAGTAATTTGGAGCTGACTTATGCTTATAAAGGTGTTTTTGCCTCTGCACCTCCGAGAATCCTGTTCACTCCTCCTCCCCTTAAAAATCCAAAAATCCCAAATCGCAGAAAATGATTTTTTGTATTCAAGTCCAGTCTCCCCATCCGCAATTTCTTCACTGTAAAGTAGTTTGGAGCCGAGTTATACTTATAAATCTGCCTTTGCCTTATGCGCCTCAGAAAATCTCGTTTTTACCCCCTACCTCCCCTTAAAATCCAAAATTCCAAAATCGCAGAAAATGATTTTTTTTTTTTTTTTTTTTTTTAATTCAGATCTAGTCTCCCCATCTGCAATTTTTTCACTGTGAAGTAATTTGAAGCCGAGTTATTCTTATAAAGTTGGTTTTTGCCTTCTGACCTCTCCTTCTGACCTTGTTGGTTTTTGCCTTCTGGCAGTATTTCGCAAAATATCGTATTAGTGAGCGTCAGGGTCCTAAAATCAACCTGCTCACCAAAAATTGTGACTCTATCTCCCATAGGATCACCACAGCCGTGTTGAATCAGTGAGTGAATCAGTGAGTTTACTCTTTTATATATGTAGATTAAGACATTTACAAGTGCTTTGTGTTTTATTATTTTTAAATATTTTTATAAAAAACATTTTATATAGTATAATATTTAGATCCATAGTTGCCACAAAATAATTATTTAACAGTAAAGTATTTTACTAATAATATATACATATTTAATAATAACATACACAGTTATACAACATATTTAGATTAAGAATCTACTATAAAATTCAACAAAATGAATGGTAACTCTGCAATGAACAATTCTAAAGAGTCTTAATTATGCAAACTTAAATTGAAAATACTCTTGCTTGGGGGTGCATTTTCCAATATGAGGGATTTTTTCGTAAGTGGCTCAGTCAGAACTTTAAGTTATCAAACATGAACACCTTTTGAATAGTTGGTGATCCTCCTTTGTGAGATGTTTCTAAAGATAGCAATGGTTTTAAATTCCGAAATATCGCTATTAATATTCGTTACATCTCAGTAGAAAAAGCAATGAAACCAAAACAAAAATAATTACTAATAAATGAATAAAAAGTCATCACGAAATTAAACAAAAAATTTGAAAAAATATGCAATTACAATCTTTAAACAAAAGTGGGTGATCACTAATTTTTAAATGGTTTGAAACACGAAGAGAAACTATAGTTGTACGATAATAAATCGATTAAACGATATTTTAATTAAAGCAAAATATTATATTTTAATTAACTATTCTACGATAAATAGATATTAATTAAATAAGACTCGTTTTAAATTTTAAAATGTATGTTATATGTAGAATAGCTATAGTTATATTATGAGTAGCTATTGCAATATTTTAGTAACCATAGTTATTATTTTTGCTCGAAGAGAAATGCCATGTAATGGAAAAATTTTATGTATATATATATACAAATAGACAGATAGACAGATAGATAGTATACACGCATTTGTGTATGTATATATTCATGTGTGTGGTTTGTAATTAGTTATATATAATTTTCAGTAGAGGTTACTTACAACAGAATTCATTGGAATAAATTATTTTGATTTATTTCTAAATTAAAATAATAATAATAGAAAGCCCCGAAAATTATAATAAGAAAGAAGAAAAAATCAATAAAAATTAAAAATTCTGTCAAAGACAGAATTTAGTTTAGAACGGAGGACTGCTAATTTCAATCTGTAAAATTTTTATTATTACTATTTTTTTTAATTTTTGATTTATTTTTTAATCTTATTTTTTGACAGTAAAACTGTACGACGTATATTTTTCAAAATGACAGAAACGAATTAAAATTAAGTGTTATCATCTAAATTTCATACTTTAGTTAATTTTAAAAAAATCTAATTGTTATGCTGTGAAACTTTTTGCACCCCTGGATTCAGAAAAATTGTCTCTTTTATTTGGTACTAAATTTATAACGATAGGAGTGATATTTCTAATGTATTTTGGTGTTACACAAAACTGGTCTACAAAAAACTCCGGATTGAAACTAATAGTCCTCCGTCCTAATAACAAATAAATTATTTATTATTTTATAAAAAAATAAATAAATAAATAAATAAAACAGCAATTTTCAAGATAAATAGCATTATTGCAAAAGGAATAAAATACTACATATAAATTAACCATATTTTTAGTGTGCTATAAGATATATCTAAAAACAAATTTATATGACGTTAAAAAAAAAAAAAAAAAAAAAAAACGAATATAGTTTCTGAAAATTTTTGAACATGAAAGGGAGCAAAAAATAAAGCATCATTTAAAACTTTAATTTGATCAAAAGCATTTTTTGAACAGCACTCATCTCATTTTTATATTACCTTAGATGAAAGAGCCTGGCTTTTTTTTTTTTTTTTTTTTTTTTTTTTTTTTTTTTAATTTGGAAGAAAATATAAAAAATTCTTCACAGTTTTCTAAAGTAGTTTGTGTTCATAATATTGAAAATACAGTAAAATTATATTTCAAATAAAATTTATTTTAGAATTGTGCATAAAATTTTATTTTAAAATAACTAGAATAAAAATATTAATGTAAAAATACTGTAAGATATAGTAAGAATACTATTAATACTATCAATATTAATATATAAATTAATATATCTACAAGAATATTTCCAATATAAAACCTGAATCTTAATAAAAAGAATCTATATATAATCTATATATATATATATATATATATATATATATATATATATATATATTCTATTATCCATGTAGGTAGAGAAAGTATTGCTTTGAGTCAAATTTTCGAAAATGAGTTTTTGTTATACTTGCAGGAAGTTGCTTTTGAGGTCCCTGAATCCGAAAATCAAGATTTTAGCAGTTCGTTTGTGCTTGTGTGTGTGTGTGTGCGTGCTTGTGTGTGTCTGTCTGATATCAACATATCTGAAGAACAAACAGCAGCAGGAAGTCCAAAGTCAGTATTCTAAATGTGTATCACATAGAGATACTACACTAAACATTTCATTGAGCAGTGATGACTGCTCTTTGTAATAGTCAGGACCAACATCTAGCTGAAGCTATTATTATTTTTAAATGCAACAATACAATCAATTATAAAGATTCAGCATTTTTATACAAAATATGTGAATGAAAATATTAATATGCTTATCTTTACAGTTTACTTTGTATTAATAAGTTCCCTGCTGCCTAGTGCAACCTGTCTTAGAACTTCCTAGTCCTGGCGTAAGACAAAGAATCTCCTATAGATATTTTTCTGAAAGTATTTCTGGTGCTACCATGTTTAATGTCAACCAAACCTACGAATTCAAGGAACAAGTTGTCTTATCTACAAGGCTTTCTCTATTCAGTTCCTAGCAACGCAATTCAAGAAGTCTTTGCTGTAATAATTATAACCGCCAACGATCCTGTGATATATAAAAACCTGTCTCATTTGTTTTATAAATGCACCTTATATATCTGATGATGCCATAAATTAATAACTAAAAGCTTAGTATTATGTATAATACTAATTTTAATAACATTTTATGACGTGTTTTAAAAGTGTTGTCCCAATTTTTGATATGTTTTTAATTATAATTATAGTATGTGGACTTTGTGAGGAATCTCAGCTTTTGGAAATTCCAGTTTTAACTAGAATATAAAAATAATATATACATAGTGAAATATGTCAAATTTTTCTTTATAAGATTTAACTGCAAATGCGTTAATCGTTAACGAAACTTTATTTGGATAATTTATCAGCCAACTATTTTAGCTGTTAATAAGAAAACGCCAAACATGCATCTTGAAAAATAATAATAATGATAATAAAATAATAATAATAAAAGATCTCGTTTTTACTATAAACTGAATTTCAGTTATTCTACACAAAGAAAAAAAATTACAATGCGTTTCACACCAAAGTTTTATTTTTATTCAGTGAATGATAATTTGTATATTCTAAAGAAATATCGGCAAAAATCCTTATCGTTTATTTCCTTTTATTTTTATTATATTATTTATTTTTTAAGATGAAATGTTTAGGTAATTTATTCGACTATAACATTTTGAATTTCCCCGATATTTGCTTGAAGTTTTTATATAAGTAGTACAATATATTTGGCTAATAAATTACACACAAAACATAAATAAATAAATAAATAAATAAACTTTGTTAAGGTCTACGCATTCGCTTCTATTTCACAATTAAAAATCATTTTGTAAAACTGTTTATATTTCAATATGTATGTAAGATTTTTGATTCTTACAGAAGAAACTTTTGTAACGCTTTGTGTGAAATTTCCTAAAATGGTTTTTACACGTTTAATATACTCTGAATTTTATAATCAAAAACGAATTTTTTATTTTCTTATTTATTTTAAAGAAAACTTTTTATCTCTAGGAGTATATGCGCCAGCCTCATATAAATGAATGCAGATAATTGGAAATAACCTCATAATCACATGATGCATCCAAAAAGTATTTCAAGCATTATATTTTACAGGGTACAGTCGGTAACAAAAGTGTCCGAACACTAGCAAAAATTCCTATGTAAAAAAAAATACACTTCATACGTTTTTTTTTTTTTTTTTTTTTAAATAAATCGTTGTCGAATCCTGTTCTTAGACTGACTAAGAACACGATTCGACAAGGGTTTATTTAACAAAACCTTATGAAGTGTATTTTTTTTACATATGAATTTTTGCTAGTGTTCGGACACTTTTGTTACCGACTGTAATTCAAAGCATAATTTTATTCTTTAATTTTTTACTTGTCTCCTCTTCGCTTTCGTGGCGAATCTTCTTTGTGAAATATGTGAAGTATACTATGTTTTTTACTTGCCAAAATTTTCAAAATATTTCGTCAATATGTTTTTAGATATTTAACAAAACGTCTGATATAGGAATTTTCCTGTCATTATGGAAAGGTATTTTATACATATATATATATATATATATATATATTAATATGTTACTGATTTTTCGAAACTTTTTTTTTTTTTTTTGCAAATATATATCGTCTCTAAGCCACACACAGAGGAAACAGTTTCTTAAATATCATTTTAAAGTTAAAACTATGATTAAAAGGACGGCCGATTTCGTTCACTGAAAATATTTCTTCTTGATTTTACTAATGTAATAAATACTCTAGAATGAAAAACCTTTTAAGTAATAAAAAATAAAATAATATTATTATTCTGTCATGGAGTTCGAACCAAATACTATCGATAGGAAGTAGGAGCGATACAACCAGCTTACTCAGTTTAGCTAAATTCTCATGGTATATTGTCCTTAAGGCAGTGATGTTAAATTACTTCTGTTTCGATCACATAATTCACGCGCTATAATTTTAAATCATATCTCTAAAGTCGTAAAATCTGACTTAAAAATATATATATATATATATATATATATATATATTCAATTTTCTTTTAATATAAGACTGTTTTTGTTTAATATTAGGCATGTTAGTTATGTCGCCATAATTTTATGGGTAATTAGAAGCCATTTATTTTTTATACTTAAGTGAAGATAGAGGTCACTTATTTTTCATTGCTCCGCTATATAAATCGTCCCATTCTATCCTTAATTAAGAGATTTAATGAAAGTTTTTGTTAAATTTAAATTTCTCTTTCCATTACATTTCTTGAATAAGCGGCAGCTACGGAAAGATATGACGGAGTCTCACCAGGCCATTCATCACAAGTGAAATAATACAAATTTAATTTTTATTGAGTGATAACATAAATAATAAAGTTCAATAAAAATTCACAATTGTAAGATTAATTAAGTTTTCTTTTTCTTTTTCTTTCTAATAATTTCCATTGATAACAATAAAAGCTGCTTTTGTATTAAATAAGTTTAACTCTCTCATTTAAATTATCGCATTGTATTAATTTATTTGTATTTTTTTAATTCTCTATAAATTCTCGCGTTCACATAATAAATTAAACCGAGTTAGAGCAAAATATATTATACCAGCTTATAATCCGTATTGAATTTTATATATTACAGCAATAAAAAAATAATGTTCTCTTTCAATAATAAAAACAATAAAAATTTATTGAAACTGAACAAGGCAACAACATTTGATCAGTATAGCTTTGCAATTCGTTTACTGGGAGCAAAGAACATTCATAAGATTAAAATTTAAGATTATGAAATTCATGAAAAAAAAAGAAAAGAAGAAACTCTGCTGATATAACTGGTAAACATATAAATATAATCTTAAAACATGCAAATTATTCTTTAATTTGCATAAGAAAATTCTAAGCAAATAAGTTTATATTCAATTGGAATCCAATAATTGAATAAATTTTGTTGAACAGTGTTAACAGTACACAATTCTTCATAAAACAACATAAAAATATTCTTAAACATTACATGTACATAAGTAAATAGATTATCTTAAAATTATAGGCTACTTGATGATCATTACAAAATACAAAATCATACAGAGTTAAAATGCGAAGCCTCCAGCTCACACTCATTTTGCTCCTTCCGATTGTTCCAGTATATCTTTCCGAAAAACAATTTGAACGACGGAAATATTAATTATGTTAGTATAATGCACATACTTATATATATATATATATATATATATATATATATATATATAATGCAATTTTTTCAAAGATAGATTGCGACAAATTGTAAAGAAAGGCTCTTTCTTATAGAAAAAGAAGAAGAGTATACCCACATAGCAATTTCAATTTGCAGCAAAATTGCAGCAATCTTGCTTTGTAAGCCAACAAACTTGCAGCAAGTTCACTGTGACAAGCTGTAAGTTCATAACAAGATTGAAGCAAGTTAACGCAAACTCCGAAGTCACCATACGCCAAATTTGCAGCAAACTTGTCGTGCAAGTTGCGCTCTTACTGTATCACATTTGCTGCAAATTCGTTGCAAACTAGTAGAAAAGTTAGGTTTGTAGTATTAAGAGTACAGCAAATCCATTGCAATAGGCAAGCTTGTCATGTCACACCAACTGTTAATGCATTGAAAAAACTCAGATTCTTATCACGTCACATTATCTGCAAATACACATAGAAACGTGTAAATATAGCTTATATTTCGCATAAGACTTGTCGACACGAGAATTCGAGCCCCACGGATAACGTCACGCTTCTTCCACAAGTAAACGACACGAGCAAGAAAACGTTGCGAAACAGCTTCATATCAGTCTTTGGTTCAGCTTCAAATACTTACATAGCAATTTTAGTTTGCAACAGAAATGGTGTGAAAGAAAATAATTAATTACAACGAAAGATAGATTTATGTTGTGTCTACTTTGCGGCAATTTCACGGCAAATTTATCGCATCAAATTTGTCAAGGCAAGATAATATCAAGAAAAATCAAACTTGCTGCAAATGTGCTTGTTATCCGGGTATTATATAAAATTATTTTGTTTTTAAATTAAAAAAAAAAAAAAAAAAAAAAAAAAAAAAAACGCGGACTTCATTATAGTGTTAAACATTTTTTTTAAATGTTTTTATGAAAAAAATGAAAAATAGTTTTTCTAGGAATTAATACAATCTCGATTAGACATACATATAATTGTTTATAAGTATAATCGATTATTGTATTTAAATATATATATATATATATATATATATATATATACACATATATATATAATAAAATGAAAATAAAAAATACACATTTGAATTATATTTAACTTAAATGAAATAGTCACCATTATTTACATAAAAATATTCCAAGCAATTTTACTTTGATTTTACACGTAAAATCTGAGTTATAAAATTTTTTACTGCGCTACATGAAAAAATTAAGTTCTATAGTAAATGAAAAAACTTCAGTAAAATAATATATTTTAATAAATTCGACTTTTAAAAAGAAACTACAGTATTTAATTTAACTGGATAGTAATATGATGATTTTTTTTTTTCTACTTTGTCTTTTCTCCCTCTTCCAGGATTAATATTCATGAGAAAAAGGAGTTTCCTTAATATAAAAGTTCATTAAGTCATACATAAATTTTTATGTATTGAACTTAAAAACCGCTTTTAAAATTACAGAAAAAGTTTTCATTTAACATATAGTACATAGTGTTTTATAAAATATTACGAAATGCTTATTGCAGAAAATGTAAATTGTTTCCAGAAATTAAATATTTATTAATTTATTTCTACAAAATGTTATGAATTTTACTATACAAACATTACTTTACGTTGAAGTGAAGAAATAAAATTTAAAATTATTCTTAAATTAGTATTTTAATTAAATGCCTGATACTTTTTTGAGGCTCATAGCATCAGGATTTTTATTAAGGAATTGTTTTATATGTTCATGTTTTAAAATATCTTACAAAGTTTCTACATACTTTACATCATTTTACATTTTAATTTACAGGTATTTGTAATGGTGAAAGAAAAGTTTATTTATTGCAGCAGATCAAATTAACAAACTATACAGTTTAACAAATCTGGAGTGACTCCAGACTAAAATAAAAGCAGCCGTTAAACAAACCAAAGAGGATATTATAATAGGGTGTTTGAACAGTTTTTTGAGCATGGTGTGTTGTTTGATTTAATTGCTATTGCCCTTTAAATATTTTGAGCCATGGATCATAATTATAAATAAGTTTTCGTTGTGTTCCTGTAAAAATGTGTAAGCGTTAGACTTATCAAAATCCACACAGTTTGTTTGTCGGTGACCTATAACATATATATAAATTTTCGGCTCATTAGAATGAAGATCTTAGATGTTATAGCACTTTAAATAATTTGAATCCTTAAACCAAAATGATAAATAACTTTCTTTGTGTCACTATAAAATATATTAGTGCTAGATTCTCCAAAAATGATATTGTTCGTGTGATGGTGATCTATAACATGTATATAAATTTTCAGCTCAAATGAATAAGGAATTTAATCGCTATTGCACTTTTCATAATCTGAGCCCATAAGCCACAATGATAAAGATTTTTTTCTTCTTTTTTTGTGTGTGCGTGAGTGTGTGTTCCTGTTAAAAAAAAAAAAAAAAAAAAAAAAAAAAAAAACTATAATTTCTAGCTCTCCAAAATGTATTCAGTTTGTTTGACAGTGATCTATAACATGTATATAAATTTTCAGTTCATTCGGATAAGACGTTCAGAAGCTATCACACTTTAAAGAATTTGAGCCCATAGGGAATAATGATAATGAATTTTTCATTGTGTCCCTGTAGAAAAAAAAAAATAAATAAATAGATAAATCTAGATTTAGCACAATCTGTACAGTTCCTACAATGGTGAAATGTAATGGCATGTAATATGTGTAGAAAGTTTTAATCTCAATCGAATGTGGCGTTTAGACGCAATCACATAAAAAAAAAAAAATTCAAAATGAGGAGCGTGTCCCTGTAAAATACCTACAACTTCTAGATTCAACAAATTGTATACATTTTCTACGACGTTAATTTATAACATCTCTATAAATTTTTAGTTCAATCAAATGAGGTATTTAGACGCTATCGCACTTTAAAGAAATTGGGACCATAAGCCATTTTCATAAATTATGTTTTTTCATCTCTGTAAAAATCTATAAGTGCTAGATTTACCCAATTCAATAAGGTTAGTACTACGATGACCTACAAAATATGTATCTATTTCCAGCTCATTGAAACAAAGCGTTTAGATGCTATCGTGTTTACGCACATACATACACACATACATACATACATCACCGTAAAAATAGCAAAAATGAACTGAAGGGACCTCAAAAAGGGAAGATACACCAAAATCTCAAAACTGGGTTTATATCATGATTACAATACTTTCCTAAAGTTCGAAAAGTAACAATAGGAAGGCAATTGTTTGAATGTAAATTCCCTATTTCACAGTGTATGTTTTCAGAGGTATAATATTAATAATAATAATTTAATGAAATTAAACATAATACATACGTCTTATTAATATATTAAAACCAATGTAACATTTAAAATAAGATAATGGATAGAAAAATTTTAAAACTTTAAAAAATACATTTTAATTAAAATTATTAAAATACACGACAGACGTTTCGGCTAGAACACTAGCCCTCCTCAGTGACAAACCTACAAGCGCATTTACAAAAAAATTCATAATACATCATAACAAGATTCAGGAGGAATAGCTTTAGCCTCGTTCAAGGCAGAATGTTGCATTTTAGTAAAAGCGCCCTCTAGAAAAATACGGGATTCATATGTATATTTACATTAGAGGCTAAAAATTTAAAGTTATCAAAATCAGGAATATGATCACTATTGAGAGAATGGGTTACGAGTTTCGATCTTAAATCTCCCGTTTTATATGTGAGTTTATGTTTCTTTAATCTAATTTCACCTGTTCTGTCAGTTTCAGCGATGTATGTAGAATCACAATTTTTACAGGGGATACTGTAGATTACACCTAGACGTTATGTGAGTGGTGGTGGTGGGGGGGGGGGGGTGTTAAAGCGGATGAAAGTTTGTAAAGGGGGGACAAAATAGATAGAAAACAGGCGAACTTTCCCGTTTTCTATTAAATTTATCAAAACACCTCATTACTTCTTCTAATTACAGAACATTCTACCTTTCAGTTCCTAGATGCCTTAAAATTGATTCAAGTCCCCTCTAGTTGCATTATGATATCATTAGATGTTGTATATTTTTTACTTCTATTCCTATATCATTTGCATGTGATATTATTCAAGACGTTTATCCTAATTTCAACGTTGACACTAATTTAAATTTAAATACTGTAATTGATCTTACCACTTTTTGTTTATCATCTAATTGTTTTCTTTTTAATGATTCTTACTATCGTCAAATTAACGGGACTGATACGGGTCCCCTATATCTGTCGTTATAGCTAAAATTGTAATGCAACACTTAGAAAACAAAATTAATTCCCAGTTACATGATTTTTTTTCTTGAAAAAATATGTGAATAATATTTTTATAATTACTAAGCAACATTATGTTAACGATATTTTAGATTTCGCTAACTCTTTATGTACTAATATCCAGTTTACCCTTGAAATTGGAATTAATAATGAACTATCTTTTCTAGACATCCTTGTAATACATAAAACAGTCAATGATTTTTTACATTTTTCAATTTCAGTTTATAGAAAACCTACCTTTACTGGTTAATATCTTAATTTCAATTTTGCTTATCCTTTATCTCATAAACTTGCAGTCATTCGTACTCTTTTACATCATGCAAAGCATTATTGTAGCAATTCTGAATTTTTAAATATTGAACTAGCCAAAATTTTTTCTGATTTAAAAAATGATGGTTACCCCCTTCGTTTTATTTAAATAATTTATAAAGAAGGGTTCTATTTTTCATCTAAATCAGTTTATCCTAATGTTAAAAATTCTACTCACCGTACTTCTATCCCATATTATAAAGGTATTTCCGAAAATATCTCTAAATTCCTTAGAACAGTTAATATCTCTACTAGCTTTAAACCTCAACTTCGTATTAGTAATTTTCTCTCAAACTTTAAACCTACTGCGCCCTCCCCCCTCCCCTTAAACATCTAGGTGTAATCTATAGTATCCCCTGTAAAAATTGTGATTCTACGTATATCGGTGAAACTGGCAGAACCGCTGAAATTAGATTAAAGGGACATAAACGCTCATATAAGACAGGAGATTTAAGATCGAAACTCGTAATCCACTTTCTCAATTGTGATCATATTCCTGATTTTGACAACTTTAAATTTTTAGCCTATAATGTAAATATATGAGGGCTATTTTTTTTTTCAACCTCCAATAGGCTATAAAAGAAAAACGGGTCACTATAAAAATAAAGATTTTATAGCCAAAAGTAATGTAGATTAAAGGTTACTTCTCTACATAATCCCCTTGATGATTGAGGCATTTGTTATATCTGTGAATAAGCTTTGAAATACCCTCTTCATAAAATGTTGCCGCCAGTGACTTCAAGTGAGTTATGACGGTTTCTTTGAGCTCCTCGTCAGTTTGGAAGCGTTGCCCTCCAAGCCACTTCTTTAGTTTCGTGAAAAGATGGTAATCACTGGGCGCTTGATCGGGACTATATCGTGGGTGTTCGAAAATGTCCCATTTGTAGCGACAGACTTGCGTCCTTGACCTCATTCATCATGCACATCAGTTCGGCCATCTTTAAATTTTGGACACCATTCACTCATAAAGTTGTCTCCATACTCTCGACTCATTCTTCGATATATTTTCGCTGCACTATTCCCTTCTGCCTGCAAGAAACGAATAACACTTCGCAATTCACACTTGGCGGGAGAATCAATAAAGTCAGCCATGTTTACTTGACTGCAGCTGAAAACGAATTAGCGTGTTGCACTCGACAGTGACAGAGCGTGTAGAAGAGGAGATGCGCTGTCACATGCTGCGCACGCCAGTCACCTGCCGCATGTCTGGCCGTCATACCGTGCGATCGGAGGTTGAAAAAAAAAAAACAGCCCTCGTACATATGAATCCCGTATTTTTCTAGAGAGCGCTTTTACTAAAGTGCAACATTCTGCCTTGAACGAGGCTAAATCTATTCCTCCTGAATATATAATCTTGTTATGATATATTATGAATTTTTGTAAATGTTGTGCTCGTATGATTGACACTGAAGAGGGCTGGTGTTCTAGCCGAAACGTCTGTCGTGTATTTTAATGTTTTTTAATTAAAATGTATTTTTTAAAGTTTTAAAATGTTTGTATTTATTATCTCATTTTAAATGTCACACTGGTTTGATTAATAATAATAATAATGCTTTTATTCATAAATTATCTGTGTGTTCTTATTCTTATTTGTACCATTTAATTATTTATTTGTTTATTTATCGAAATTGAACTGAAAAATGAAAGGAATATATAAAAACAAAAAAGCATGTGGCACAAATGCGCTTTTTCTCAAGAAAATATATGTATAAATGGACACTAAAATAAATGATTACTATTAATAAATAAAGTTGCAAGAAAAAAAACTGAATGCGAAATAGTATGTTGTAATTTAAATTTGTGTATTATTTGTCAATAATTATACTTGTTTTACACCGATTAGAAACTTTTAATGCAAGAAAAAAAAGATCTTGTGCATGTGAAAGGTTTATTTTGTCAAAACATAATTATTTTATTAGAACTTAAAATTCTAATATTTTATAACTATTAATTATCTTTTTTGTTTCTCCTATAAAGTGTAAACATAGTTGTAATAGATGTTATTTTCTGGGTAAAAGAGTATATTTTTTTCTTAATTTTTATCATTTCTATATATGCCTTGACAAGTTTATTTTTAATTCTCGTTACTTGCATGAATCTGAACAACTAGAAATATTATGGTACACCTATAAGTGTAATAACTGTGAAATAAGCGTATACTAGTAACATATTCATTTTTTCTAAACTTGTTCCTGTAAAAAATAAATAAATAAAAAATAATAATAATAATAATTAAATAAATAAATAAAATTATGCCGAAAGGTAGGCGGCATATTCCCTATTCATGTTGTACTGCTTACTTTGTATATGCATTCTTTGATGGGAATCTAAAATATATAAATAAATATATATATATATATATATATATATATATATATATATATATATATATATATATATATATATATATATATATATATACATTAAGAAAATCAGACTTTTGCCTGCAAATTTGTCAGAACAAAAAAATACGCGATATCTTCGCGTTTCACACACCATGAAAGCCAAAAATGAGTTCAGAAAATTTTGTGTTTGTGTGCATGTGTGTTTGTGTCGTTACATCCACATGTCGGTTACGCTAAATTTGTCCGTGTCACACAAGAACAGACGCACAGAGACTTGACAAGAATTTTGGTTATTACCTAACTTAAAATTATACACAATGAAACTTTCAAATTTTTGATTAGATTTGAGATATGTTTAACAAACAGCCTGCGCATGTGTCATAATGTCAGTAAAACGCATTAAAACTGGGGGAGGGGGGGGTGTATTATTTACGTTTTAAATATCAGGGAACACTAAAATAATTTCAAAAAATTTTCTCTGTGCTCATGGGAGGGGTGGAGGTATATAGAACATTTTTTATTCTACAGGATATCACGGAAAAACGGCTGGACAGAATGCAATGACACTTGGTTCAGGTTTAGGTCTGTACGAAACTTAAAATTATAGCTGTCGAACGTTATATGAGCGAAAACCCTCCTTTAACCAATTAAAAAATATCCATAGGTATTTAGATACTTTAAAATGACTATATATCACAAACACTCGACTCTTTTTTGTTATTATTTTGTTTTTTCGTCTCCGAAAGCATAAGCCAATGCTATTCTATGTGAAATTTTGCCCCATTATAATCAATTAAGGAATACATATTTTTAAATTCCGTTTTCACTTTCCGAATATTCACAACTATTAAACAATTTATTGCTTTCTAAAAATATAACTTTTTTATTTTTAAGATTTCAATTTTAATCTCAAAAATAAAAAATATCACATTGTGAAATTTCGCATTTTACAGCCTCAAAATAAAATATTAAAAATTAAAAAAAAATTTAAAAATTTAAAAAGCGATAAATTGTTTAATAGTTGTGAAGTTTCGGAATGTGAAAACGGAATTTAAAAATATATGTTACTTAATAAGTTATAATGGGGCGAAATTCCCCATAGAATAACATTGGCTCTGGCATCTGTGGATGATACGTGAAGAGGCCTCTTAAGCAAACGATACCTTTCCTAATTTCTGAAAGTTCTTTTTAAAATTTTTGTTTAAAAAAAAAAAAAAACAGAAAATTTTGCTTACATTCTTTGTAAATATAATTTAATTTAGTACTACAGGGGTTATTTTAATCTATTCTTTAATTTAAATGCATGCAGTAACTCTGTTTCATTCACTAGGATCACTCACTGTATTCATTTCTTAAAATTCATTTGGTATAGATGTACCATAGGATCCCCTTGGCGGCTTTTATCTTTTTGTTGTCGTTTCGACGATCAATTAAAATGGTCATCGGAATTGCGTAAGTAAATGTCTTGGCGAGAGTCATCCGAGCTATTTCGGTGCCAAATTTGAAATTTCACCAAGGGGTTCTATAATGAATCTGTTCCATTTCTTTAGATTGACTTTTCTCAATAATGTTTTAATTATTAAAAAAAAAAGTCTGAAGAACATTGGAAACACTTGGTTAAATACCCGTCCCAACATTTAACCGAATGTTTTCAGTATTTTCCTGTTTCGGTTTGTTCTATTTCCTCATTAAAGGGCGATATTTAAGTACCGATGAGTAGCCTCGTCGGCTGAAGAGGATTTGTTTATCAGGTAGAGGTTTATTTCATACATTTTATTTGCTTTCTTGTATACATTCTGAAATTATTTATGTTATTGTATTTTTTATATACATTAGGTTGTTGTATTTTTATGCCCTTTTTAGAATTTTTGCATTATATATGTCAGATTTCTATTCAGTTAAAGGTGGTTTTCTGTTTGGTGAGAAGTTGGGGGATAAGGATAGTTATTAGCTAACTGGTACTATCCTTTTAGACACTTCTCTTTCACCCCTACACGGATGGGTCTCCTTGATGAAGACATCTGTGCCTTTTGAGGTTTTATTTCATTTCATTCATTTGTTAATGTATTACTATATTTACGTTTTGCATTTCCCTTTGCAGCAATTTTGCGCATAGGTTTGTAATTTCCCTGTTGGTGTTTCTAATCTTCAAACTTTTATTTTAATTTTATATCATACACATATCCGTTTCAAAAGTTTCCTATAAATATACGCGGTGGCATTAATAAAATTGTCAATACTTTCCGTGATTACTGTTTTCTGCAGCTTGGTAATCTAATTTCGAGAATTCTTTACCACTAGGAAAATATGTGGCACTGTGTAACAGAAAGAAGAGTTTTAAAAAGTAGGAAATTGAGGACTAAAGAGCACGATGTCTAACATTTCAAAATAAGAAATGGAAATAAAAGCATTACTTAGAAAAAAGGTACAATCATCAGTTTTAAATTATAAATTGAGACAAGAGTATTTCATGGAAAAACAAAGCCACATCTTCCCTACACTGAGAAAAAATTCTGCAACTGACATCTAGAATCTATGTTGTGGTTCTAGGAAAAATAATTCCATGTCATCCTTATGAATTGTAGTCCCCTTGGAAAGTGAGTTCTAGAAGCCCCTATTAGAATTCTAGAGCGTTTGCCTATATTCTCGAGGACAAAATAATTTAAAAATATCTGTAAATAAATGAGACTAGAAAAGGTGGGTTTCAGCGACTATAATCTTGGTTTTTTACCCAATTCTAGAAAATCAAGCGAGAATTTCTCGCAATACAAATGATTCAGAATACTTAGAGTATTCAGAATATTGTTTCACATCTAGAAATGTGTACACTAGAAATTCTCGATAATTTCATCTATTCAGTTTATTGGCGTGCCTTACGCGCATAGCTCGGAAATCTGTATCTCTGGTTAATGTGTTTAGAAAATGTTAACTTATTCATTCTAGAGGAAGGCGGTATATATTTTTTTCTCAGTGTAGTGTTGACTTTTAGAACATTTCTTTTTTCAAGAAAATTCTTCATTCCCCGTCTCTTTTAACCTTCCAATAAAATTTGACGTCTTCTCGTAATTAGATCGCGCAACAGAACACTGCTATCACTTCCAGTTTAATTTTGGCCAGGGTTGTTTTAAAATCCTGCCCAAATGGCACGTGGGGGGGGGGGGGTGTCAGCTCAAGAGGATTCAGAATTATATAGGAGCTTGACAGGGATCGGAAACGCTATCGAGAGAATGCAATTGCATCGGGACCGTCACACAACGAAAATATAACAAATGGTATAAAAAGTCATTTATTTTACAAAAAAAAAAAAACGTAATAGAAGTACAAGATACAAATGAAAAATGTCAAATCTCATTAGAAAGGTTCAAAATGATCCACATTAGACTCGTTGCTTAGTCACTTGTGTATTTTTGTTTGCGGTCAATTTGGTAAGATCATATCGCCCTATAGCAGATTACAATACTGTTTTCGACCTCCAGTTCCCATTAATTCTCACTCCTCAGAACCTGATAAGCCCATATATGTCATTCGGTCATGATATTTTGAACCCCCCTGTATTATATCAATGCATGTACAATTATATGTGTAGATCGGATTTATGTAAATAATCAGGACAAAAAATAATTTTTACAAGGCTTAATTAGGAATGATACAAGTTACGGTATCAGTCGAAGAAGGGTAACTCTGCCTGCTTACACTAAGGTTAAACCTATTCTTTCCTTTAGCTGGTATCGTTGACCTTTTCAGTGGTCAATAGAATTGTTTGCTGTATTTACTTTCAAAACTATAAAAATATATTTATGAGAATTGGTATTGGCGTTGAAAAACTTATCATTTTATCTAGGTTTTTGCTTTAATTTAAAGAATTCACTTTTATTTTATTTTATTTTATTTTATTTTAATTTATTTTTTATAAGCAACTTAAATTTTATAAATCAAATATTAACTCTCCTTGAATTTCTTTATAGATAAATTTCATGCCAGTTACAAATAACTTATATGCCCATAAGTATATAACGAAAAGAAAATAACGCGTAAAATATATCTTTGTGATGCTCTTAGACACTTAAATTATATTATTTATACATATTCATTCATTTTCTGACAAAATATTTACCTCAAATTATTTGTTACTTAAATGTACACTTTATTTCTTTTAAATGAGTAAAAGATACTTCCGGAAAATTAAATTATCCTTTCAGTTATGTATAACTGAAATCATTTTCCCTCAGAGATGAAATTTTGTTATTCCAGGAAGTGATGACATAAGGAAATCGAGAGATATTAAGATAGATAGTCAACATACGTAAGTATTGAGAATAGTTGCGCAAAGGATGTTTGCAAATCACTTCACTTACATTCTCATAGATAATTATTTCGCTCAGTTAATTATTTCATGCCAGAGGGGAAATTTAAGCGAATTTCTAGCCTTTGTTTTCTTTCAAAAAACAAAAGAACGAATTATGAAATTTTGTGCAATGTGTTGTTGTTAGTTAATTTATTTTTATTTTTATGGTAGGTAATAATGATTTTTGTATCAGATTAAAATTTTCAGAGGTAGACACTTAAGAAAAAAATCTTATATATATATATATATATCATTTGCATAATATATATATATATTTTTTTCTTCTTTTTTAATTACCAAGTATTTAATAGCGTATATAGTTTTCTTACAAGAAAAACAAAAACAATAAACTCAATCAAGTATAACATTTGTAATTACGTTTTTATTTATATGCTATATATTATAGAGTAGGTATTCGAAAAAAGTCAGAGAAGTTTAATAATTAAAAAAATAAGTTATGCTTACTAGTTTAAGAAATATCTTTACTATGTACATATCATTACTTAAGTACCGAACGTAAATTATTTTAATTTGAGTACTTTTAATTTCAAAATTTATTGTATTAACCATGAACAGAAATAAAAGGCATAATTGTAATTAATTTATTTTTTTAAGTCTTATAGTCCAAAAATAAAATAATAAAAAAATAAAATAACGAAAAAAAAACTCAAATTTATCGTTTAAACCTAGAGAATTACCCATCATTCAGTACAACTTGCTTTTGTAATAACAAATCATTAGTAATGCAATGTTTGCAATTTTATAATATACTCGTGGCTATTAAGTTTTGCCTGCTTATTTTGCATTGTATCGTGCTTAATTATTTTTACTCGAAACATTTTTCCATTTAAATTTGCTTTATTTTTATTTTTATAATAACTATATAGAAACTGAATTACTGCGAGGGATTTAACCAGTGGCGGCTCGTGCACCGAAAATAGGTGAAGAGGCACACTCTATTTTACACTGTATTCATTTATAGAATATAAATTTACATTTAAATAAGTATTTTTAGTTAATTTTAGTTAAGACCATGATTAATAAAAATTATGCATTGAAAATACTTAAATATTATTTTTGAGCTCTTCACCTATTTTCGGTTCACGACCCGCCACTAGATTTAACCTGTTTATAATAAAGACAGAATTGCTTCTACTGAAAGATATTTTATTAATACAGTCTTTTAACATTTAGTGAGTAGAAGAAAGTGGGTGAATATGGAATGCAATCTCTATTTGAATTCACCATAAGTATTTTGGAACATTTTGGATTTAGAACAATGTGGAACTATTGGAAATTTTCAAGTGTTTTTAATGTTTTTTGATGTTTTTATGATACAAAAAAAAAAAAAAAAAAAAAAAAAAAAAGAGTATACGTGAAAAAGTTATAGTTAAAAAAAATAAATAAATAAAAAATAAAATAAAATAAGCTGCTTTCAGTTAATATGGATTTAATAGGTAATATTGAATAGTTATTAAGGAAAATGTGGAATATACACATTTCCTTAAAGGATAATACGGAATCGGGTATATATTTATATATAGTCATAAATAATAACAATATAAACATTTTATTTTTAACTTGTTATTGAAACTAAACTGTATTGAAAAAATTGTCAACATGCAAGTTTTAAAAATCACAAATAATATGGCATTATTGGTATTTAATATTACCCAAATAGCCATCTTCGGGAATAAATCAACCTCAACCACTTATTGGAAGAAATAAGTTCATGTGGATTAAATTACTACCTAAATCAACTATTTTACCGGGAATGGCACTAGGTTTTTACTCATTTCACTGCTTTCTAAACAGATCACAGAAATTGTAATAAGGTAACTGCAGGTAATATAGCCAACATAAGGATAAAAAATTTTTGGCGATAGTAGTAATCGATTAAAATAAATAAATAAATAAAGTAAAAATAAATAAAATAAAGTAAAAATTCTCTAAAACAGAGGACTTTTTTTAGCACTCGATTTTTTTTTTTTTTTAATTACAATAATCATGATTTAAACATGCAAGAATTATTAAAAAAAAAAAAAAAAAAAAAAAAAAAGAGTAGCTGATGAAGGCAATATACCCATATGCAGGTGATAGGCCCATAGGTGATATATAGTGAAAAGATTCATATTTAAAGCATAAAAACACATCACTTATTACAAAACAAAGTTTAATTTTTGAATCATAACAAGTATTAATGAAAAGAAATACAAGAAGAAAATTTAGAAAATTATGTTAAACAATTTTAAACAATTTTTGGGAATTTTTTAAGCAATTTTAAACATTAGCGGTCAAAAATGTTTTTAATTTATTTTGACTTCACATGAAATCGAAGTGCAAGCTTCCTTAACTTTTTTGGTAAGTCCTACATCTTCCTCCTGCACCTAATTATAACACACAACACATAATATCATATCCACAACTTTTCCTTTGTTGTAAATACCGCTAAAACAACTTTCATTATCAGTTTTCCGCTGTTATTCGAAGACTGATTTTTTTAATCGCTGTTGTGATGTTTGAGTATATTCAGCATTATTTTCAAAAGCTCTGGGAAAAAATCTATAAAAGCCGGTGCGATTTTTGCCTTTATTGTAAAGTTTTTTCTGAACTTTTTTTTTTTTGAAATTTCTGTGGTTTTCTGTAAAATCCCTTGAAAATCTTACTAGGCTTAGTGAAGATTTTGTTGCGACCTCATTAATCGAAAGAACTGTACCTTACAATTCCAATAAATTCCTATTTCAATCGAGCCTATTATTTGTTCATTGAAAAATCTTCAAACCAGTTTCATTCAACTCTTGGGAATTTGATCATCTCCACGGAAAAAGACTTCTAATAAGAATAGAAAACTAAGGACATCAACTATTCTAACCTTTTGTCTTTACAAACATTTGAAAGCCAATGCTACTGCTAAATAAAGGCCAGAAGCGACAAAGAATTTGAAAAAAAAATAATAAACCAAATACCTCCTGACAGAAAAAGAAAATTTCTAAAAATTCCGACACTAATTCTACGGACGGTTAGAGCACTGATGAGGGAAATTTCTATTTTGATGTATCATCTGAATTTCATTTTGTGTACTCAGATGATACGGGTGCATAATGTTCCTTTCCTTTTTTTTCCTCTAAAGGGAGATTTTATGTACAAGACAGTCGAGAGATTTGAGTAAAATGTGCTGTTTTGTTATCCGGGCCCACCTTGATTGCACTGGTTGCACTGACGCAGCGACAGATCTATACATTTTTAATCTACGCAGATGAACTGAACATTATTTTTTGTATATCTTAGTAGGTACAAATAAATTTGTAGGCTTTTAGCAAATTTTGTTATACATCTATCTATATATATATCATGAATACCTTTTTAGATATTGCACAAGAAGAGATGCTATCGCATGGAGAACAGAAACAATTTGAAAAAGGTGAACAATTATTAGAAAAATTAACGTAAAAAGAGGGTTCTTAAATTATTCCCTCGTATATCTACCACATTTCCATAACAAAAATAAATAAATAAATAAATAAAAGTGGGTTTTGTAAATATGTTCCAGAAGACCCACATGCGTTTTGAACTTATATGCGCCATTTTTGGTAGAGACCTGGAAAATTGGGTTTTTACAAAATTTTCCACCTTCCAAAAAACTGTTTCCCCATTCACCTCTGTGAAGGAGTATCTTCACATACATTAGTTTTAATTGCATTCTCAAATAAATTTAATAATTAATTACTATATTTTCAATAAATTAAATGTCTATTAAAATATCTAACGAAATTCTAAATTATCTTTTATATTAATCGCATTTATCTCACTATAATAAAATATCTTACCCTCACTCCTAAAATCGGAATTTCGAATACACGCACATATACATATATATACTTTATTATTATTTTTTTTTTGAACTCCAATCTAGTCTCTCCATATACAATTTCTCCATCATGATGCATTTCTTAGACGAATTATGTCCAGAACAATGTTTTTGCCGACTGGCACCCAAAGAGGGTATGGGTGGAATTTTACAAAATCTGGTTTTAATGCCTGTCGGTGCTCTAGAACAAACCTTTAGGCCAAAATCGGTGACCCATAAGATTACACCTAGACATGGATGTACAATTTATAAAAAGGTTGTGGGAAAACGCGTTTCGACCACTCCCTCTATTGGAGACCGAATTTCCAAAATTACAGAAATTAGTTTTTAGATATTTGTGTCTCTTACATTTTAAAGCAAGAATGTTACGGATATTCTTTTTATTTTATTTTATTTTTTTCTTTTTTTATATCAAGAATTCTGTAAAAACCCGTTTTGTTCATGTGAAAATATCAGGGTTTTGTCCCTTTCACTTTTCTTGAAGGCTGAATTTTGAAATTTATAATTAAAGTTAAAACTTCTTCACACAATATGAAATTAATGAAAGCTACCGACTCTTCTTTTTCAAGTCAAAACACGTGTTTATTTTATCTATTTATTTTTCCATCAGTTATTTATTTATTTACTTTTTTTTTAATCAGTTAACAAAAATCTGTTATTTTTAAACAAAATTTAAATGAACAAAACATTTTGTGTATTTGCAACACTAAAGATCCAATATTCACATTAAATTTAGAGAAAATTCAGTTCTGGTTTGTTAAAAAAACTGCCAACTCCAAAGTAAATAGTCCGAAGCGGGGGAGCCAACCCCTTCGTAGAGGAACAAAATTGTGATGGCATATCTCCGAACAATTCTTAGGGGTGAGTTCCAGACCGTCGCCTTTTACCCATAGCGCAGTACTAATGCGAATTTAAACCCAGCCTCCCACTTAAAAAGAAAGTTGCAAAGGCGGCCAAATCTGAAATAAAAACTTAAATAAACCCTTCCTTCATGTACTCCTGTCACACTAGTTCGAGTTTTCAAACATACCGCCCTAATGTCTCTAAAACTAAAGAGTTTTGATTCCAATCTTATTTAGGCTAAATGTGGCAAGGAAATCATCTTTTCCCAAATATTTTATTTATTCTAGATGGCGGATTATTTAACTAGACGACGCATATAACATTTGTTTACAAGTTCTTATTCTTTGTTCAACGCTTATTTACATAAATTTATGCATATATATGTATGAGTATTTAATTCAGTCTTCTGTTTTGATTTCGTGGCTCTACTTTTATTCGTTGCACACACACGGTGTATTTACCATTAACTTCAACTCCCGGTCCAACGCAAAATCTTGAAAAGCATCTCAAGTCAGATGCAGCTCTCCAACAAAATTTGGCACTCTGGTTTTGCCATCTAGCGTTGAAGTTTTATGTAAACTTTGATTGGCTATATTCTGCTAAAATATCGAAAAATAACAATGTCACTAAATGGCAGAAGCAGCGTGGCAAAATTACACCTATACTTTATACATTTTGAAAGTGTCCGAGTTCAACCGAGAGTTGAAGTTATTGGTGAATACGGGCTATACGCCCGTATCTATATACGCCCGTATCTATATACGCCCGTAGCTATACGCCCGTAGCTATACGCCCGTCAGCAGTAAAAGTATCCGAGCATTAGCCAATAATTACAATACATAAAAAAAGTACACTTAATACTGTTTTGTTAAATAAATCCTTGTCAAATCATGTTCTTAGACTGACTAAGAACTTGACTCGATAAAGATTTATTTAACAAAGCAGTATTAAGTGTACTTTTTTAGACATGGATTATTGCTAGTGCTCGGATACTTTTGCTACCTTCTGTAACTCTAATGTAATCGGACCTACTGCTTAAAATTACAGTCGGCTGCAAAATTATTCGAGCACTAGCAATAATCCTTGCCAAAAAAAAGTACACTTAATACAGCCTTGTTAAATAAATCCTTGTCGAGTCATGTTCTTAATCAGTCTAAGAACATGATTCGACAAGGATTTACTTAGCAAAACAGTCTTAAGTGTACTTTTTAAATATAGGAATTATTGGCTAGTGCTCGAATAATTTTGCAGCTGACTATAATTCTGTGCTATTTCAATATTCCTGCCTGAATCGTAAATTCAAATTTGCTATCAATCAAATGAAGATGGGAGTGTTAGGACTATTAAGATCTAAAATGTATAACTTTACTTCTTAAACTGTGATAAATATTCATCCCGGTTTTTTAATGGTGCTTTAAATATATTTGCAGTAATCTTTTTTTAGTGCGAATATATTTCTAGATTGTAAGTTCTTTACCTAATTAATCTACACCAGTGCTCGCCACTCTTAACACCTTACTTTCAAAATACTTATTTGTTTTTTCTTTGCGTGGTAATCTCGCGATATTCGTGTCTCATTATTGTACTGCCGTCTATTTTATACACTGATCTTTCTAGTTGCCGATAGCCACTTTCAATCTTTCAATACATTAAGCCAGTTTCGCAAAATAGATAAAAATTGAACCTACAAAATTGAGAGAGTTCACCAAAGTTCGCCATTAAAAAAACGGATTTCACCAGTAGTCGCCAGTTGCTGCACCAGTAATAACCATATCAATAAAACGTAAAAATTCGTTAAATAATTCAATTTTAAATAGTGTTTTCACAATAATTTTATAAAACAAAATGTCTTTGGCACATACTTATTTCCTGAATTTACCCTTAGGCTGTGAAACACTGGGCATATAGCAGTCCCTTAATTAAATACCCCCTTTTTAAATAGAAAAATTCAATAATAGTTTACTTTTTTTCTTCTTTAATTCTCTAATTTCTTTTTTTTTTTTTTTTTTTTAATGTCGCCGTATTATTTGCGATACTCTCCCCAAGGAATTCGGTGGTATCTGTAAAGGATCCTTTTCCATTAATTGCAGCTGTAAAATCTATATAAATTTTTTCACAACTTATTGTGCCAATGAAGGGGGGGGGAGGACCAAAGAAATTTCAGCCCTGATTCCTCTTCAGTTACAGAAGCGGCGGCGTTTTGTGGTTTCTTCCATATTTCAAATACAGATGCATCTTCTATATTACCTTTTCAGAAATTAGACAGTTTAAGCAAGTGTAGTTTTATTTGGCCAATCACATCTTCTGAATCTTCTAAGGCAACAGTTGCTATTTTGCCCTCTGTTACTGTCCCTTGTTAACTGTAAATATTTTCTGTGAAAACATATATATTTTTAATAATTCAAGTAATATAAAAATATATATGCTAGACTGGCAAAGTACAGTCCCTTTAGCCCTTTTACTT
Organism: Salticus scenicus; assembly: GCA_963930645.1. Taxonomy (NCBI): domain Eukaryota; kingdom Metazoa; phylum Arthropoda; class Arachnida; order Araneae; family Salticidae; genus Salticus; species Salticus scenicus. The sequence continues at coordinate 20,232,471 of OZ005661.1, forward strand.
TATTTTTTTTATACAGGCGAGTTTAATTTTTTTTTTCCACCTCTAGTCCTTTTACTCCCCCCCCCCTTTTTCGGTGACTGAAAAGCAGGCCTGTTTTCATAAACAACTTTCACTTCAAATTATACTCTATATTAGTGTTAAACAGTAGCAGTTAGGCTACTACTACTTAATATATCACACCGTCCTATCCCCCCCCACACACACACAAAATAATAATAGTAATAATAAATAAATAAATAAATAAAAATAAATTTTTAAAAATGCACAATAAAAATCTTATGTAAATAATATAATTTATAAATAGAAATCTTGCAAAATAAATATTTTTATGTTTAATATTTTCTGCATAAATTATTATTCGCCTATATTTATTATTACAAGTTACCTTAGAATTTCAATGACCTGGCTCAAAGTTATGCTTAAAATGAAGTTAAACCTTTGTATTTTAAAAGTTCGCAAATGCAAATGAGCAAAAAATAAATTAGACGCAATCAAAAATTAACATTTCTATATGTTAAATGCATAATAAAGTAGTGAAGTGATGTTTACAATTTGAGGCAACTAATTAATATGAATAAACTTCAAAATATCATTTAAATGATTCATGCCAATACCAAGACATCACAAATATTTAAAAAAATCTGGAGTGACTCCACTCGACTTTCCGAACATTGAGTAACTAACAGTTTTGTTGATAAAATAAAGAAAGAGGAGTTGCTAAACAAACAAAAAAGAGAAAACCATAACAGAGTGTTTGAGTATTTTTCTTCATATATCACACGAGGTTTTATTTAACGCTACTGAACTTTGAGCCCTTAGATCATAAGAATAAAGAATTTTTCGTTGTGTCCCTGTAAAAATCTATAAATGCTAGATTCACCAAAATGCTTATAGTTAGTGCAACAGTGATTTATAATATTCATACAAATTTTCAGCTCAATTGAATAAGGCGTTTAGATGCTATCGCTGGTCTCACAGGCCATAAAGATAAAGAATTTTTCTTTGTGTCCCTGTAAAAAATCTGTAAGTGCTAGATTCACCAAAATCTATACAGTTGGTTCAAATGTGACCTATAACATGTGTACAAATTCTTTGCTGAGATTAATGAGGCGTTTAGACGCTATCACACTTTTAAAAATTTGGCAAAGAATTTTTCTTTGAGTCCCTGTAAAAAAACTATAAGTGCTAGATTCTCCAAAATCTATACAGATTGAGTATATGTGGCCTATAATATGTGTATAAAGTTTTTGCTTAATTGAATAAGGCGTTTAGATGCTATCGCACTTTTAAGATTTTGGTCCCTTCGCCTTAATGATAAAGAATTTTTCTTTGTGTCCCTGTAAAAAAACTATAAGTGCTAGATTCACCAAAATCTATAGGGTTCGTACTATGGTGACTTACAATATACGTACCAACTTTCAGCTTATTCGAACAAAGCGTTTAGACGCTAGCGTGTTCACTCACAGACATACACACATACATACACACATACATACACACATACATACACACATACATACACACACACATACATACATCATCGTAAAAATAGTGAAAACGGACTCGTTGGACCTCGAAACGTATAGAAACATCAAAATCTCGAATTTGGATTTTTGACATGATTACAATACTTTCCTCACTATAGTGTTCGGAAAGTAAAAAAGTAACTAGATGTACACACTGATCACATTATTTTTTTTTCTAAAATAAATAGCACAAATTGTAAAGAGACTCATAATAGCTAAATATGATTATGTGTCATAGATTAATTTTTCCAGCAAAATACAATGGAGATTTGTAGGTGGTTCAATGTTAGCTCCAGTAGATTAAAAATACTATACCACAGCACTGACGTTTAAAAGTAATAAGTACAAAACTTTGAATAAGTCCATAAAATGCAAAAACTCGCAAAAATTGTTTCTGTTCTAAAGAATGCACGACCCTTCGCCAGGATAACAAGAAGGCATGAATACCGAGTTATTTGCAGAACTTGAACCTGTGTTATTCGGTTAACGAAGGGTCGTGGTTTTTTTTTTTTTTTTTTTTTTTTTTTTTTTTTTTTACCCTTCCAGACCCAAGACAATTGTTGCAAATTCTTTAATTTTATGGTGTTTATTGAAAATGTCGTACTTATTCCTGATTGAATGTAATTACACTGGCTAAAGAAAATTACAAGTGTTGTACACGACACGTTCATACGGTTAAAATGTGTTTGTTTACATTTACGAATACCCCTGGAGACTACTAGTCCTATCTCAGGTAGCATATAATGCTGTTATAACGTTGTTATAAATATTTTCTCACTGTTCAGATTTATTTTCAACGCTAAAGCAACGTTATGAGCTACCTGGGATTGAAGTCAAAACCATACCATTACAATTATAAACGAAAATATAGTATATTTTATCAAAAAATTTACCCAGTTAAAAAATAAATAGATAAATAAATGAATAAAACACCAGTAATCGCCAGAGATGTTGAACACTGATAAAATCTGTAAATTAGGAAACAGTAGACGCCACACATTAATTATCACTATAGTATGATAAATTTTAAAAAGTCTCACCTAAATCGCATTCTACATTTCACAAACTTCACATGCAATGCTTTAGAGGCAATATCAAGCACAGCAAATAATGAAATGTATCAACTAATTTATACCAACATCCTTAATAATTTTATTTACGCTGATACCGTTCAATTGTTGTTAAGTGCAGAGGTTGTTTATTTTAATTTCCTCACTCTTCCCCAAAGATTTGAAAATAAACTATTTACATGATAAGGAACAGAAGGTTTAGGAGATTGTTGTGATTTAAAATCATAGATGTCATTAAACGCCTATTTTAACACTTCTTTTACGAGGGTGTCGACTACTGGTACAAATTTTAGGTGTGGTGTACACTGGTGTCTTTACCTTATATTTTCAGTTTCGAATAAGTAGCGATTTTTATATGACGTCATTGAAAATATAAGAGTTTACATTTGAAGGGATTTGACCATCAAAATACAACAAAAGGCAGATTTTTGCGAATTACGTAAATTAACGGCTTTTTTCCAGTAAAAATATGCCAGTACTCGATAATTATATTTTTATGACATCAATTTACAAATTTATTTCAGCTTCTATACATTTGACGTGCATTAAAATATAAATAAATAAATGAATAAAAAATACATTTCCAAAAATTTATGTTTTATTAACAGGGTATAACCTTTATATGATAAGAAAAGAGATACTTAAATATTAAGAACAATGTTCTACAAAAATATACTCATTTTCTTCAACAGAGTATTTTAATTCAATAATCCTCTTCTACTAAATATGGCTTCTAAGTATTAATATTCATGAGAATGTAAAAATTTTTCAGTTTTAAATTGTATTACCATTCTTTTGAGATATATTATGCTTTTCAAAAACAAGTTTGCTATTAAAATTGAAACGTTAAAGAGAATGCTAGCTATTCATTAAATAATCATATTTCATTTTTAAAAAAATCGTTAACACTTATTTTTCATCGAATATTTTTGCATTTTAAATTTTGGTTACATGTATGCATAAAACTTGTTAATATTTTGAAACGAATATTTATTTTAAAGCTCTACATTTTTATGTAAAGAAGAATGAGTATTTGTTTTGAATGCAATAATATAGGTAATGAGTGTAAAACATACTAATGAATATTTATATGTAAAGTCACTATATATTTAATCATATTTTTACATGTAAGTAATAAAAGTATCAATTAATACAAAATTATCTATTTTCAACTAATAAAAATCGTAAAACTGAAGAAAATATACTGCCATTTTTTGTATTTTTCTTAGAATACACTTATACAAATGTTATTGAAAAAAATTTTAACTTTCTGATCACTGGCTACGGATATATTCTTTTTATATAGAAAGTATATAAAGGATGTATATAACAGAATCTGTAAAGACCGAATTATTCATTCACTGATTTGTTGTTTTTACTGCAATACATCTATAATTTGAAATTCTTAATTAATCTGCTTTGCTTGTATTAAAGTGTGAAATCTATATAATAATAGCCATGGAGTTTACCTTCATATATATACCGTGATGTTTTAAATGGTAAAAGGCTATAAACTTTATTTTAGTACATTGTAAAACTTTGCATTGATTACAACATTACAATTAATCACTTTTCTAAGGCATTCATGTGAATAAAGAAAATCATTTCAACTAAGTATAATAGAAACATTTCTTGCATACATAGTACCTTCATAAAATCTTTTGATCGTGTTTATTAAAAGAGTTTTCCAACAAAAACTCAAATCGAATTTGTTTAAAATAATAATTTTAATTTGAGCGATCATGATGCTTCTGAATTTTAAAAATATTATTTCTTTGAAATATATATAAATATTTATTTTCTGGGGATCAAAATGATTTTGAAAGAAAAAAAAAGTTTTGTAAGATTATTTGAAATAATATTTTAAATTTGTACGCTCATGGTACACTGTAAACGAAAACGTCTTAAATTCAGTTAAAAAAGTGTCTTAAACGGATGGTCATTTTTTAAGCGAAAAAAAAGTGTCTTACTTTTTTAGACAACTTTCCGCATCTGAAATTGAGACATTGCAGATGTTTTAAAACTACGCCATCTTTTTTATGTTTTGAAACACCGCCATGTTAGACTTAAAAGGTCTGCCATTTTTAAGGCTTTTTAATAAATAAATAAATGAAGGTGGTGGTGGCGTGGTGATTCTGATTTTCTGTTTAAAACATATTTTATAATATTTTAGAGCATTAATAAAATATAATAATAATAAAAAAAAATACATATATATACACACCAGCCCCTGGAATCGAACTCACTATCTTCGCTACCGTAGACGGACGATCTTGCCAATTGTGCCACGACTTCACACAGAAATTTTCGATAATATATACTGTAATATTCGCGAAATGGATTGTAGTGTTATAATATAACTTGTATTTTATCATTTTTTTATTAACTTCGATTCTTGTTTGTATGTTTGTTTGTTTGTGTGTTTGTCAGGGACAAATCTTGCAATCGATTTTTAACTAACTTCTTGACTAGCTAACTTTCTCTATTAAAATTTGTTTTCTTATCGGTCACCACGCTCAAAAAATGTAACTTGAATTAACATCAAAGAAAAAACTTGAATATCCCCATTCGACTTGCAGGCCTTTAAAACCTATTAAATACCTTTTCTCTATTAAAATTTGTTTTCTTATCGGTCACTACGCTCAAAAAGTGTAACTTGAATTAATATCAAAGAAAAAACTTGAATATCCCCATTCGACATACAGGCCTTTAAAACCTATTAAAATACCTTTTCTCTATTAAAATTTGTTTTCTTATCATTATTGTTATCTTATTCATTAATATCAAAGAAAAAACTTGAATATCCCCATTCGACTTGCAGGCCTTTAAAACCTATTAAATACCTTTTCTCTATTAAAATTTGTTTTCTTATCGGTCACCACGCTCAAAAAGAGTAACTTGAATTAATATCAAAGAAAAAACTTGAATATCCCCATTCGACTTACAGGCCTTTAAAACCTATTAACTACCTTTTCTCTATCAAAATTTGTTTTCTTATCATTATTGTTATCTTATCATTATTGTTATCTTATTCATTAATATCAAAGATAAAACTTCAATATCCTCATTCGACTTGCAGGCCTTTAAAACCTATTAAATACATTTTCTCTATTAAAATTTGTTTTCTTATCGGTCACCCCGCTCAAAAAGTGTAACTTGAATTAAAATCACAGAAAAAACTTGAATATCCCCATTCGACTTGCAGGCCTTTAAAACCTATTAAATACCTTTTCTCTATTAAAATTTGTTTTCTTATCGGTCACCACGTTCAAAAAGTGTAACTTGAATTAATATCAAAGAAAAAACTTGAATATCCCCATTCGACTTACAGGCCTTTAAAACCTATTAAAATACCTTTTCTCTATTAAAATTTGTTTTCTTAACATTATTGTTATCTTATTCATTAATATCAAAGAAAATCCTTGAATATCCCCATTCGACTTGCAGGTCTTTAAAACCTATTAAATACCTTTTCTCTATTAAAATTTGTTTTCATATCTGTCACCACGCTCAAAAAATGTAACTTGAATTAACATCAAAGAAAAAACTTGAATATCCCCATTCGACTTGCAGGCCTTTAAAACCTATTAAATGCCTTTTCTTTATTAAAATTTGTTTTCTTATCGGTCACCACGCTCAAAAAGTGTAACTTGAATTAATATCAAAGAAAAAAACTTGAATTTCCCCATTCGACTTACAGGCCTTTAATACCATTTCTAAAACTACCTTTTCTCTATTAAAATTTGTTTTATTATGATTATTGTTATCTTATCATTATTGTTATCTTATTCATTAATATCAAAGAAAAAACTTCAATATCCCCATTCGACTTGCAGGCCTTTAAAGTCTATTAAATACCTTTTCTCTATTAAAATTTGTTTTCTTATCATTATTGTTATCTTATCATTATTGTTATCTTATTCATTAATATAAAGAAAAAACTTGAATATCCCCATTCGACTTGCAGGCCTTTAAAACTTATTAATTACCTTTTCTCTATTAAAATTTGTTTTGTTATCGGTCACCACGCTCAAAAAGTGTAACTTGAATTAATATCAAAGAAAAAACTTGAATATCCCCATTCGACTGGCAGGTCTTTAAAACCTATTAAATACCTTTTCTCTATTAAAATTCGTTTTCTTATCGGTCACCACGCTCAAAAAGTGTAACTTGAATTAATATCAAAGAAAAAACTTGAATATCCCCATTCGACTTGCAGGCCTTTAAAACCTATTAATTACCTTTGCTCTATTAAAATTTGTTTTCTTATCGGTCACCGCGCTCAAAATGTGTAACTTGAATTAATATCAAAGAAAAAACATGAATATCCCCATTCGACTTGCAGGCCTTTAAAACCTATTAAAATACCTTTTCTCTATTAAAATTTGTATTCTTATCATTATTGTTATCTTATCATTATTGTTATCTTATTCATTAATATCATAGAAAAAACTTGAATATCCCCATTCGACTTGCAGGCCTTTAAAACCTATTAAATACCATTTCTCTATTAAAATTCGTTTTCTTATCGGTCACCACGCTCAAAAACTGTAACTTGAATTAATATCAAAGAAAAAATTTGAATTTTCCCATTCGACTTGCAGGCCTTTAAAACCTATTAAAATACCTTTTCTCTATTAAAATTTGTTTTCTTATCATTATTGTTATCTTATTCATTAATATCAAAGAAAATCCTTGAATATCCCCATTCGACTTGCAGGCCTTTAAAACCTATTAAATACCTTTTCTCTATTAAAATTTGTTTTCTTATCGGTCACTACGCTCAAAAAATGTAACTTGAATTAACATCAAAGAAAAAACTTGAATATGCCCATTCGACTTACAGGCCTTTAAAACCTATTAAAATACCTTTTCTCTATTAAAATTTGTTTTCTTATCATTATTGTTATCTTATTCATTAATATCAAAGAAAATCCTTGAATATCCCCATTCGACTTGCAGGCCTTTAAAACCTATTAAATACCTTTTTTCTATTAAAATTTGTTTTCTTATCGGTCACCACGCTCAAAAAATGTAACTAGAATTAACATCAAAGAAAAAACTTGAATATCCCCATTCGACTTGCAGGCCTTTAAAACCTATTAAATACCTTTTCTCTATTAAAATATGTTTTCTTATCGGTCACCACGCTCAAAAAGTGTAACTTGAATTAATATCAAAGAAAAAACTTGAATATCCCCATTCGACTTGCAGGCCTTTAAAACCTATTAAATACCTTTTCTCTATTAAAATATGTTTTCTTATCGGTCACCACGCTCAAAAAGTGTAACTTGAATTAATATCAAAGAAAAAACTTGAATATCCCCATTCGACTTACAGGCCTTTAAAACCTATTAATTACCTTTTCTCTATTAAAATTTGTTTTCTTATCATTATTGTTATCTTATTCATTAATATCAAAGAAAATACTTGAATATCCCCATTCGACTTGCAGGCCTTTAAAACCTATTAAATACCTTTTCTCTATTAAAATTTGTTTTCTTATCGGTCACCACGCTCAAAAAATGTAACTAGAATTAACATCAAAGAAAAAACTTGAATATCCCCATTCGACTTGCAGGCCTTTAAAACCTATTAAATACCTTTTCTCTATTAAAATTTGTTTTCTTATCGGTCACCACGCTCAAAAAGTGTAACTTGAATTAATATCAAAAAAAAAACTTGAATATCCCCATTCGACTTACAGGCCTTTAAAACCTATTAACTACCCTTTCTCTATCAAAATTTGTTTTCTTATCATTATTGTTATCTTATTCATTAATATCAAAGATAAAACTTCAATATCCTCATTCGACTTGCAGGCCTTTAAAACCTATTAAATACATTTTCTCTATTAAAATTTGTTTTCTTATCGGTCACCCCGCTCAAAAAGTGTAACTTGAATTAAAATCACAGAAAAAACTTGAATATCCCCATTCGACTTGCAGGCCTTTAAAACCTATTAAATACCTTTTCTCTATTAAAATTTGTTTTCTTATCGGTCACCACGCTCAAAACGTGTAACTTGAATTAATATCAAAGAAAAAACTTGAATATCCCCATTCGACTTACAGGCCTTTAAAACCTATTAAAATACCTTTTCTCTATTAAAATTTGTTTTCTTATCATTATTGTTATCTTATCATTATTGTTATCTTATTCATTAATATCATAGAAAAAACTTGAATATCCCCATTCGACTTGCAGGCCTTTAAAACCTATTAAATACCATTTCTCTATTAAAATTCGTTTTCTTATCGGTCACCACGCTCAAAAACTGTAACTTGAATTAATATCAAAGAAAAAATTTGAATATCCCCATTCGACTTGCAGGCCTTTAAAACCTATTAATATACCTTTTCTCTATTAAAATTTGTTTTCTTATCATTATTGTTATCTTATTCATTAATATCAAAGAAAATACTTGAATATCCCCATTCGACTTGCAGACCTTTAAAACCTATTAAATACCTTTTCTCTATTAAAATTTGTTTTCTTATCGGTCACTACGCTCAAAAAATGTAACTTGAATTAACATCAAAGAAAAAACTTGAATATCCCCATTCGACTTGCAGGCCTTTAAAACCTATTAAATACCTTTTCTCTATTAAAATTTGTTTTCTTATCGGTCACCACGCTCAAAAAGTGTAACTTGAATTAATATCAAAGAAAAAACTTGAATATCCCCATTCGACTTACAGGCCTTTAAAACCTATTAAAATACCTTTTCTCTATTAAAATTTGTTTTCTTATCATTATTGTTGTCTTATTCATTAATATCAAAGAAAATCCTTGAATATCCCCATTCGACTTGCAGGCCTTTAAAACCTATTAAATACCTTTTCTCTATTAAAATTTGTTTTCTTATCGGTCACCACGCTCAAAAAGTGTAACTTGAATTAATATCAAATAAAAAACTTGAATATCCCCATTCGACTGGCAGGTCTTTAAAACCTATTAAATACCTTTTCTCTATTAAAATTCGTTTTCTTATCGGTCACCACGCTCAAAAAGTGTAACTTGAATTAATATCAAAGAAAAAACTTGAATATCCCCATTCGACTTGCAGGCCTTTAAAACCTATTAATTACCTTTGCTCTATTAAAATTTGTTTTCTTATCGGTCACCGCGCTCAAAATGTGTAACTTGAATTAATATCAAAGAAAAAACATGAATATCCCCATTCGACTTGCAGGCCTTTAAAACCTATTAAATACCATTTCTCTATTAAAATTCGTTTTCTTATCGGTCACCACGCTCAAAAACTGTAACTTGAATTAATATCAAAGAAAAAATTTGAATATCCCCATTCGACTTGCAGGCCTTTAAAACCTATTAAAATACCTTTTCTCTATTAAAATTTGTTTTCTTATCAGTATTGTTATCTTATTCATTAATATCAAAGAAAATCCTTGAATATCCCCATTCGACTTGCAGGTCTTTAAAACCTATTAAATACCTTTTCTCTATTAAAATTTGTTTTCTTATCGGTCACTACGCTCAAAAAATGTAACTTGAATTAACATCAAAGAAAAAACTTGAATATCCCCATTCGACTTGCAGGCCTTTAAAACCTATTAAATACCTTTTCTCTATTAAAATTTGTTTTCTTATCGGTCACCACGCTCAAAAAGTGTAACTTGAATTAATATCAAAGAAAAAACTTGAATATCCCCATTCGACTTACAGGCCTTTAAAACCTATTAACTACCTTTTCTCTATTAAAATTTGTTTTCTTATCATTATTGTTATCTTATTCATTAATATCAAAGAAAATCCTTGAATATCCCCATTCGACTTGCAGGCCTTTAAAACCTATTAGATACCTTTTCTCTATTAAAATTTGTTTTTTTATCGGTCACCACGCTCAAAAAATGTAACTTGAATTAACATCAAAGAAAAAACTTGAATATCCCCATTCGACTTGCAGGCCTTTAAAACCTATTAAATACCTTTTCTCTATTAAAATTTGTTTTCTTATCGGTCACCACGCTCAAAAAGTGTAACTTGAATTAATATCAAAGAAAAAACTTGAATATCCCCATTCGACTGGCAGGTCTTTAAAACCTATTAAATACCTTTTCTCTATTAAAATTCGTTTTCTTATCGGTCACCACGCTCAAAAAGTGTAACTTGAATTAATATCAAAGAAAAAACTTGAATATCCACATTCGACTTGCAGGCCTTTAAAACCTATTAATTACCTTTGCTCTATTAAAATTTGTTTTCTTATCGGTCACCGCGCTCAAAATGTGTAACTTGAATTAATATCAAAGAAAAAACATGAATATCCCCATTCGACTTGCAGGCCTTTAAAACCTATTAAATACCATTTCTCTATTAAAATTCGTTTTCTTATCGGTCACCACGCTCAAAAACTGTAACTTGAATTAATATCAAAGAAAAAATTTGAATATCCCCATTCGACTTGCAGGCCTTTAAAACCTATTAAAATACCTTTTCTCTATTAAAATTTGTTTTCTTATCATTATTGTTATCTTATTCATTAATATCAAAGAAAATCCTTGAATATCCCCATTCGACTTGCAGGCCTTTAAAACCTATTAAATACCTTTTCTCTATTAAAATTTGTTTTCTTATCGGTCACTACGCTCAAAAAATGTAACTTGAATTAACATCAAAGAAAAAACTTGAATATCCCCATTCGACTTGCAGGCCTTTAAAACCTATTAAATACCTTTTCTCTATTAAAATTTGTTTTCTTATCGGTCACCACGCTCAAAAAGTGTAACTTGAATTAATATCAAAGAAAAAACTTGAATATCCCCATTCGACTTACAGGCCTTTAAAACCTATTAAAATACCTTTTCTCTATTAAAATTTGTTTTCTTATCATTATTGTTATCTTATTCATTAATATCAAAGAAAATCCTTTAATATCCCCATTCGACTTACAGGCCTTTAAAACCTATTAGATACCTTTTCTCTATTAAAATTTGTTTTTTTATCGGTCACCACGCTCAAAAAATGTAACTTGAATTAACATCAAAGAAAAAACTTGAATATCCCCATTCGACTTGCAGGCCTTTAAAACCTATTAAATACCTTTTCTCTATTAAAATTTGTTTTCTTATCGGTCACCACGCTCAAAAAGTGTAACTTGAATTAATATCAAAGAAAAAACTTGAATATCCCCATTCGACTTACAGGCCTTTAAAACCTATTAACTACCTTTTCTCTATTAAAATTTGTTTTCTTATCATTATTGTTATCTTATCATTATTGTTATCTTATTCATTAATATCAAAGATAAAACTTCAATATCCCCATTCGACTTGCAGGCCTTTAAAACCTATTAAATACCTTTTCACTATTAAAATTTGTTTTCTTATCGGTCACCCCGCTCAAAAAGTGTAACTTGAATTAATATCAAAGAAAAAACTTGAATATCCCTATTCGACTTGCAGGCCTTTAAAACCTATTAAATACCTTTTCTCTATTAAAATTTGTTTTCTTATCATTATTGTTATCTTATTCATTAATATGAAAGAAAATCCTTGAATATCCCCATTCGACTTGCAGGCCTTTAAAACCTATTAGATACCTTTTCTCTATTAAAATTTGTTTTTTTATCGGTCACCACGCTCAAAAAATGTAACTTGAATTAACATCAAAGAAAAAACTTGAATATCCCCATTCGACTTGCAGGCCTTTAAAACCTATTAAATACCTTTTCTCTATTAAAATATGTTTTCTTATCGGTCACCACGCTCAAAAAGTGTAACTTGAATTAATATCAAAGAAAAAACTTGAATATCCCCATTCGACTTACAGGCCTTTAAAACCTATTAATTACCTTTTCTCTATTAAAATTTGTTTTCTTATCATTATTGTTATCTTATTCATTAATATCAAAGAAAATACTTGAATATCCCCATTCGACTTGCAGGCCTTTAAAACCTATTAAATACCTTTTCTCTATTAAAATTTGTTTTCTTATCGGTCACCACGCTCAAAAAATGTAACTAGAATTAACATCAAAGAAAAAACTTGAATATCCCCATTCGACTTGCAGGCCTTTAAAACCTATTAAATACCTTTTCTCTATTAAAATTTGTTTTCTTATCGGTCACCACGCTCAAAAAGTGTAACTTGAATTAATATCAAAGAAAAAACTTGAATATCCCCATTCGACTTACAGGCCTTTAAAACCTATTAACTACCCTTTCTCTATCAAAATTTGTTTTCTTATCATTATTGTTATCTTATCATTATTGTTATCTTATTCATTAATATCAAAGATAAAACTTCAATATCCTCATTCGACTTGCAGGCCTTTAAAACCTATTAAATACATTTTCTCTATTAAAATTTGTTTTCTTATCGGTCACCCCGCTCAAAAAGTGTAACTTGAATTAAAATCACAGAAAAAACTTGAATATCCCCATTCGACTTGCAGGCCTTTAAAACCTATTAAATACCTTTTCTCTATTAAAATTTGTTTTCTTATCGGTCACCACGCTCAAAAAGTGTAACTTGAATTAATATCAAAGAAAAAACTTGAATATCCCCATTCGACTTACAGCTCTTTAAAACCTATTAAAATACCTTTTCTCTATTAAAATTTGTTTTCTTATCATTATTGTTATCTTATCATTATTGTTATCTTATTCATTAATATCATAGAAAAAACTTGAATATCCCCATTCGACTTGCAGGCCTTTAAAACCTATTAAATACCATTTCTCTATTAAAATTCGTTTTCTTATCGGTCACCACGCTCAAAAACTGTAACTTGAATTAATATCAAAGAAAAAATTTGAATATCCCCATTCGACTTGCAGGCCTTTAAAACCTATTAATATACCTTTTCTCTATTAAAATTTGTTTTCTTATCATTATTGTTATCTTATTCATTAATATCAAAGAAAATACTTGAATATCCCCATTCGACTTGCAGACCTTTAAAACCTATTAAATACCTTTTCTCTATTAAAATTTGTTTTCTTATCGGTCACTACGCTCAAAAAATGTAACTTGAATTAACATCAAAGAAAAAACTTGAATATCCCCATTCGACTTGCAGGCCTTTAAAACCTATTAAATACCTTTTCTCTATTAAAATTTGTTTTCTTATCGGTCACCACGCTCAAAAAGTGTAACTTGAATTAATATCAAAGAAAAAACTTGAATATCCCCATTCGACTTACAGGCCTTTAAAACCTATTAAAATACCTTTTCTCTATTAAAATTTGTTTTCTTATCATTATTGTTGTCTTATTCATTAATATCAAAGAAAATCCTTGAATATCCCCATTCGACTTGCAGGCCTTTAAAACCTATTAGATACCTTTTCTCTATTAAAATTTGTTTTTTTATCGGTCACCACGCTCAAAAAATGTAACTTGAATTAACATCAAAGAAAAAACTTGAATATCCCCATTCGACTTGCAGGCCTTTAAAACCTATTAAATACCTTTTCTCTATTAAAATTTGTTTTCTTATCGGTCACCACGCTCAAAAAGTGTAACTTGAATTAATATCAAAGAAAAAACTTGAATATCCCCATTCGACTGGCAGGTCTTTAAAACCTATTAAATACCTTTTCTCTATTAAAATTCGTTTTCTTATCGGTCACCACGCTCAAAAAGTGTAACTTGAATTAATATCAAAGAAAAAACTTGAATATCCCCATTCGACTTGCAGGCCTTTAAAACCTATTAATTACCTTTGCTCTATTAAAATTTGTTTTCTTATCGGTCACCGCGCTCAAAATGTGTAACTTGAATTAATATCAAAGAAAAAACATGAATATCCCCATTCGACTTGCAGGCCTTTAAAACCTATTAAATACCATTTCTCTATTAAAATTCGTTTTCTTATCGGTCACCACGCTCAAAAACTGTAACTTGAATTAATATCAAAGAAAAAATTTGAATATCCCCATTCGACTTGCAGGCCTTTAAAACCTATTAAAATACCTTTTCTCTATTAAAATTTGTTTTCTTATCATTATTGTTATCTTATTCATTAATATCAAAGAAAATCCTTGAATATCCCCATTCGACTTGCAGGCCTTTAAAACCTATTAAATACCTTTTCTCTATTAAAATTTGTTTTCTTATCGGTCACTACGCTCAAAAAATGTAACTTGAATTAACATCAAAGAAAAAACTTGAATATCCCCATTCGACTTGCAGGCCTTTAAAACCTATTAAATACCTTTTCTCTATTAAAATTTGTTTTCTTATCGGTCACCACGCTCAAAAAGTGTAACTTGAATTAATATCAAAGAAAAAACTTGAATATCCCCATTCGACTTACAGGCCTTTAAAACCTATTAAAATACCTTTTCTCTATTAAAATTTGTTTTCTTATCATTATTGTTATCTTATTCATTAATATCAAAGAAAATCCTTGAATATCCCCATTCGACTTACAGGCCTTTAAAACCTATTAGATACCTTTTCTCTATTAAAATTTGTTTTTTTATCGGTCACCACGCTCAAAAAATGTAACTTGAATTAACATCAAAGAAAAAACTTGAATATCCCCATTCGACTTGCAGGCCTTTAAAACCTATTAAATACCTTTTCTCTATTAAAATTTGTTTTCTTATCGGTCACCACGCTCAAAAAGTGTAACTTGAATTAATATCAAAGAAAAAACTTGAATATCCCCATTCGACTTACAGGCCTTTAAAACCTATTAACTACCTTTTCTCTATTAAAATTTGTTTTCTTATCATTATTGTTATCTTATCATTATTGTTATCTTATTCATTAATATCAAAGATAAAACTTCAATATCCCCATTCGACTTGCAGGCCTTTAAAACCTATTAAATACCTTTTCACTATTAAAATTTGTTTTCTTATCGGTCACCCCGCTCAAAAAGTGTAACTTGAATTAATATCAAAGAAAAAACTTGAATATCCCTATTCGACTTGCAGGCCTTTAAAACCTATTAAATACCTTTTCTCTATTAAAATTTGTTTTCTTACCGGTCACCACGCTCAAAAAGTGTAACTTGAATTAATATCAAAGAAAAAACTTGAATATCCCCATTCGACTTGCAGGCCTTTAAAACCTATTAAATACCTTTTCTCTATTAAAATTTGTTTTCTTATCATTATTGTTATCTTATTCATTAATATCAAAGAAAAAACTTGAATATCCCCATTCGACTTGCAGGCCTTTAAAACCTATTAAATACCTTTTCTCTATTAAAATTTGTTTTCTTATCGGTCACCACGCTCAAAAAGTGTAACTTGAAATTATATCAAAGAAAAAACTTGAATATCCCCATTCGACTTGCAGGTCTTTAAAAACCTATTAAAATGCCTTTCCTCAAAAAATAGAGTTATATCATTCAAATTTGGTACATCGAGGTTTTCGATACTTACAAATCGATTGCGGATATTTTTGATATATTCTTATTGCGGATACATTCTCATTTATTCAATAAGAAAAAAATTTGTTTTCTTATCGGTCACCACGCTCAAAAAGTGTAACTTGAATTAATATCAAAAAAAAAAAAAAAACTTGAATTAATATCAAAGAAAAAAAAATACTGCATAAATAAATTAAATAAATAATTATAATTGCATAAGTTGATAAAAAATGCTATGTAATAGCTTTACCGCGGCAGTCCTCGAGTGCCACACGTATTTTTTTTTTTTTTTATTATTATTTTTAATTTTATAATATTTATTTATATAAACATAAAAAATATATTAAAATATAAATAGATTTCACTAAATAAGTCTAAACATCAATTTAGTGTCACGCTGCTTTCAGTAGAGGCTTTCCTAGCAGTACAATCCTGACAATACTGCATGCGGCAGCAACTCAGGGATACAGAATTTCGCCAGATCTTTCTTCACTCTGTAAGTTATATGTGTACGAAATTTTATATGTTGTTTTAGGCCTTCAATAATTACAATGAAACGAGCAAAAATACATCGAATACACACTTACAGATATGCGAATGTGTGTGTTTGTTGTGATTAAATAGTATGATTAATAGATATGGGAAGTTTAAATAATATATTAATGATTCATGTTTATCTTACATTTTTTTGAATGAAAAATATAAAAGAAAACTTGTGAAAGAATATGTAATTTATTCATTACTAAGGTAACTTGCAAATGCTAAACCTTTCATTTTTTTTTTCTGTGTATTGCTTGAGGTAAAGACTCTACTTACTGTTTTAAAAAATATATTAAATTTGATTTTATAACAATGACGAAAAACAGTTGCACTTTTATGAGAAATTTATGAATAGCCAATGATTTCATCCCTGGTGGTTTGACTGAATTAACTGTTACAAAATTGAAAATTACAAAGCAACTAATTGAACATTGATTTTAAAAAAGCAACATAGAAGTGCTGTTTAAAATTAATAAGTATAAAACTGAATAAACACCATAAAATGCATGATATCACAACACTTGTTTCGGGTCGAAAGAAGAGATGTGTTTCGTCATGCGAACGACGTAGGTACGAGTGCTGCAAACAAACAAGGGGTACTGAGGCTTGCTTTGAAATACTCGTGTTTACTTTTCTTCGCCTGACGAAGGATCGTGTCTTTTCCCAACCCAAGCAATCGTAGCAAGTTCTTGTATTTTATGATGTTTATTCAAAATTATGTACTTATCAATCGAGCATGGGACATTTAAGTTTCCTCCCGAACCTCCTAAGCCTTAAATATCACGATAGGTATGTATTTAGCAAAATGGTGGTACATTGCACATATTTACTTTTTCTTGTATAATAACTTTAATAGTTATTGTAATTGAGTGTATTGTGGAATCATAACTTCAAGAATTCAGCTGCTCTAACAACACGAAACATTTATTACATATATTTACATAGCGGAACAACCACCAGCTCAAGGACATTATATACACTGATACATTCTTAGGAGAGAGCGGCGAATAGCTATCTCGCTGTCACGTGACATCGTTATCTAGGCAGCAGTTCTGATTACTATGGACTCGTTACGTCATCTTGTATCTTATTGGGATATCACACCCCTTCCCTCATAGTTCAAACAAGAGACTTTCTTCTTTTGCCGAGAGCTACATTTTACTGGTGGAGTAGTATGCTTATGAATATTTAATTTGAAGTTTAATGCAACAAGTTATTAAATTTAATGTTCAAACGAGGCAAAGTGAATACATAGTTGTTCATTGAAAAAGTATCATTCTTAATATTATTATTGTTATTGTCTATATTTGTGTGTTTGTTTTGATTGCATGATAAGAATGTTTTAGAGGTCTTTAAAATGTAAGACTGTTATGTTCTGTGAAAAATATCATTCGGTTAAAAGGATCATAATTCACTCACTTTTATAGAAAGAATGATGGTGACTAATTCATGTCTTATTCAAGGGTTCTGTGTTTACCCAAATATTACTTTTCGGCAGAACATAAGCCTGGGAAAAAAACATTCTACTGCAGATGGGTTGAGCAGACTGAATTAATCCGATTGAAAATGTAATTCAGTAAAGAGAAATCCTTTGTAAATAAATTTAAAGATTAATAATTTTTTTTTTTTTTTTTTTTTAATTTTTTATAATTTTTAATTGGAATAAATGTACCTAATATTTAGAAATGGATTCATTGAATATGGTTTAGTGAAAAATAAATTATTTCTTCTTATTTTTATTTTATTTTTAGTGAACGGTATAAAACAATTCTATTTTGAATCTCATGAGAATTTTAATAGTGCATTCTAGGTATGTCTCATAGATTGTAATTTTTCACTTAAAACTGAGTATATGGGTCAAATTTTTGTTTTATTTTTCTCTTAAATGATAATTTTTAAGTTTATGGTGTAAATTTTGGGGCTTCATGACCTCTCCTTTGTAAGTGTAATTGGGGCCAAGTTTACAGGATGAAATTTCCTTCATATTAAGGAAATTCTTTTAGGGGGAAGGGCTGTGATGACCCCCCTTCCTTTACGGAATCTTGCATAGAGTTCTCACGGCCTTGATTGACGGCAGAGACAGGAAGTCTGGACTTTAGAAAGGAGTTGGTGGCTAGCGTGATTTTTGAGTACTACCGACACCATTCAATCCCGATTCCATGCTCTCGTTTGATGGTTCCGATGTCCAGCGATCGCATCAAGGTGTGGAAGACAGGATGGCGCCACGCTAACGGTCAAGCGACTGGCCGGCGAAAGTTCCTAGGTGTGGTCTAGAATCCTGAGGAGCCTATAGAGAGCCTGATTGCATCAAGGGGCTGACCCCCTCTCTCAAGCCCAGAAAGAGACGGGAGACGAGGAAGAGAGAAGACGGAGATGACCTCGAGAATTAAGAGGAGACAGATTGGATCTTGTAGATCTGGAAGGAGGCAGGAAGCCTTAAATGGACGATGAATTACAGTTTTTCTTCTTCAATATAAATATTGTAAATTTTTGTAAATATTTCTTTAGTCAACTAGAGAAATGTCCAAATGGCTCTTCATTCTTGCCCAATCTTTGAATTTTTAATTGTTCTTAGCTGTTTGTAAAGGTGGTCAAAATTTGAAATCCTTATTTACAGAGTATTGATTATATTTACTAAGAAATGAAACTTCTCACTGAAATAAATTTAACTGAGTTAACATTTTTGTAAGCTATATCTTTCACTTAGCATATTTATTTAAATATGTGAAATACAATTGCGCATAATAATAATAATAATAATAATAATAATAATAATAATAAAAATGAATGAGAAACTAAACGTAGTTTTAAAAGTTCTTAATAAGACGACAAGGTCTGAGACGTAGCATATGGAACTATCAGGTGACACTGAACAAAAATATTAATGAAAGTGACAAATAGATCTAAAAATCAGCGAGTTAAATATATAGTATATATATATATTAGGTGTGAGACAGTAAAAATAAGTTCTATTTTTAAAATCCGGTTCTATTCACTTTTTGCTGCTGTAAAATTTTGTGGGATTGAACTATCAAAAATCATTAGCAAAAGCTGTTAAAGTAATACATCCTGATTTACAGAAAATTCATTACAATTACTAGGAAATATAAATTTTCTCTGAAATAAATGTAACTGGATTAACTTTCCTGTAATCTATATCTGTCACTTAAGATACTCTAATGAAATTATTCCTTTATTCTATTATGTGAAATATAGTTTTTCGTTGAAAAAAGAAAAGAAAAAAAAAAGAAAGAAAGAAAGAAATAAGAAAAGAAATGGAGTTTTGGATGTTCTTTAAAAATAAAACTTCATTTGCTTTATAGTGCATTTAAAGCGAGAATACGTAAGCTTTTCAAAAGAGGTATCTAATTTTAAAAGAATTTTAAAATAAAAAAAATAAAATAAAATATCATCATATGCATCTCCAGGCACAATTGCAATTGCATTAAATCGAGAATTTAATGTTTAAGCAAATAAGTTTACTGTTGTTTCGCATTTTAGATTCACGACGAAGCAAATACGTATTATGTATGAATTAAATTGAAAAAAAAATCTATTCAATCTGTGTTTAATATTATTTTTTTCATTCATTTTACGTAAATGAAGAATTACATTTATAAAATGAGTTTTATTTCTTGCTAAAACTAAACATACATTTTAAAGGAAGTAATATGCGTAAATATTAATTACTTTAAAACAAAGTAACAGAAAATTCAATTTTTGTGAATAATTAATAAACAAAATACTTATTCGAAATGTAGTGAAGTTAAATAACTGAATGAAAATTCAGAATTAGAGAAAAATAAGGAATTAAATAAAAATTGTAAGTTAGTTATATTCAGCATAGTTGAAAGTTTTAAAATTGAAAATGTTGAGCATTTTAATTGACTTTATAAAAATTTTTATACATTTTTACGTAACTTTGGAATTTACGTCATACGTCTAAACACCTCAAAATTTAAGGAATGAATTCTATGATCAAGGTTTCCGAATCCACTAGTTGTATATAAAGTCGAACCCCGTTAACGTGAATTACTTTTAACATGAACTGTTTCTGCAATCCCTGTCAAAATGAAGATTAGTTTACTATATGAAAAGTAGTTGCTGATAGCATAAACTATTGATAACATGAACAATTTTTTTATCCCCCTTGAGATTCACATTAACGAGGTTCAACTGTATATATATATATATATATACTAGCAGACCCGGCCACGCGTTGCTGTGACTAAGTTATACGTTGAATTATACGGCTGTAAACTATTTAGTACAGTTAAATTATTATTTACGAACAAAGACGAAAACGTTGTAGCCGATGTAAAAACCCACAGGGTTGAGATTTGAAACTTAGGTCAAAATTTGGAAGCGATTGATAAAAATTTTCGTAGTGTTGATATTAAGCACAAATTAATTTTATTGTAGGGTCCTATAAATTTTAATGGAGAAGTGATATATATTATTTCTAATGCTACTTTGGATAAAATTGCTAAAATGACTAATATATAAATTAAATTCTATTAAAATTCTATTAAAATAAAAGTATAAAAGAAACAGACGATTTTAAAATCAATTTTTATGGAGGAGTGAAATATAATATATGCTATAATGGATAATTTTACTATTAAATGACCTCATCTTTTTAAATATTTTAAAGAGGGCAACAGCTGTAGTTATAAAAGGGAAAACAATAAGGCTAAACCAGAAAAATAAGTAAATTTGATAAATATTTTAAAACTTTAAAATTGGAAATCTTATGAAATATTGGACATTTAAAGTAAATACATGTATCATTTTAAATACAAAAAGATTTTGGAAAAGTTTAGTGTATTTTAACGAAGTGATGAGAAGTTTTTGAGTATGTTAAAATTTTAATAGTAAATTCAAGTCAATAAAGATGGGAAACATTGAGGATTAAGATAAGAATAATTATAAGATTTAAAAAAAAAAAAAAAAAAAAAAAAAAAAACTTTTTATATACCATGCTTTTAAATTTTAATATACTAATAATATACAAATTAAAAGGAAAATGATAAATATTCTATCATAGTTTGAAGTCAAATTTGTTTTCAAATGTCTAAATAAAATATCTGATGTAAGATACTAATATTTTGCAGCGGAATAGATTTCATTTCTGTCATCCTTGGCGAAAAAAAAAGAATATCGCCAAATTATCTGGCGAAAATATTTAATTCCTTTCAAAAATCATGGTTATTTTAACAACCTATATTAAAAGAGTAATGAATAATATGAAACAATATTTCGTACAATACATATTACATGTCATACATACGTACAATGAATAATACATATTACATTTCGTACAATGCATACATCTGGCATGTATATTTTCGTGTTACGCTTTTGATCGCCAAATAATAATAATAATAATAAAAAAAGCCAAGGGCGACAGAGTTTAAAAATTTAAAATTAAAATTTTGTCAATTTGACAGCAAAATAATTCAATCTAACACCCGCGATAACTAATACATATCTATACCCAAATATAAGGATTAAAATCGGGAAATAAATTTCCTCGATTTTTAATAATTTCTTACAAAAAATCCAGTGGGCAATTAACATAGGAAATCTTTTTCTTGGCTGCACAGACGGTCAGTGAGTCACACTTCGCTTGCGTATAGAACTCATAGATATAGTATAGCATCTATAGAATAGAGTGATCATTGGGGAGAAAAAAGTTATTCCTTTTCATTTGGGAAAAGACGACGTTTTTACCAAAATATGGCCGTCTTTCCCCGAGTGAATACACACGGGAATACATACTAATATTTTAGCAAATAAAATTTATGAATAATTTATTTGCTAAAGGGGAATGGAAGACTCCAGATACAGTTTCAAATTCATATTTCTTTCTTTCTTTTCTTTTTCTTTTTTTTTTTTTTTTTTTTTTTTTTTTTTTTCAATACCACTTAATGGCTGTTTCCAAAGCTTTTATTTTTTATCTTTTTTCGGCATCAAAAATCTCTCTACGATAACATGGGGATGAGAGATCTATATATATTACTATATCTATGATAGAACTACATAAGCACTTTATCAATGTGTATAAAATCTTTAAATTGATTATGACGTCAATTTTCGTGAGATGCATAATTTAACTTTTTATAATTTTTTAACGTTCACGTTTGATTAAATGTATTTATTTTTATGTCGAAAGAAAATGAACCCGTATTTTTTTTTTTTTTTTTTTTTTTTTTTTTGGCAACAATTAAATTAATGGAACTCACAGATATTTTGGAGCAACTTTAATAAAGGTCTATAATTAACAAATAATTGCAATAAAACAATATTGTGACAATAAATTGAGATAAAAACTATCCTATCTCTCAAGTTGGATCAAACTGCACACAGTGTGCAAAATTTCATCAAAATCAGTTCCTTAGTTTAGGAGTTTACCCCGGACAAACATCGTGACACGTAATTTATATATATATACAGATTAAATTATAAAGTTTTGATCAATGAAGCACAAATAAGTAAAAAACAGGATTAATTTCACTGTATTATCTTCATTATAATATGAATTCAATTTACACTTCAGTCTAAGTAACACGTGGCCGGCTATGCTAACACCAAAAATTTAAAAAGTGGAAATAATTGAATTATACGAAATTTATTAATAGGTTAAAAAGTTGAAGATTCTTTGTGTAGATGGCAGCACCAAATATATTTCAGCTTTCATTTCAACCCAGTCGAAAGGTATCGACATCTGTTAGAATCATTTGGAGTTATCAGATAATTGTGACTGTCAAATAATAACAGACAAATAATTAGCAATAAATTAAAATTGCGACTATAATTTGAGATTTAAACTATCCTATCTCTCAAGTTGGATCGAACTGCACATGGTGTGCAAATTTTATTATAATCGGTTAAGTGGTTTATGAGTCCATTGAGGACAAACATTGTGACACGAGATTTATATATATTAAGATATATAGTTTTGAAAAGAACGTAATAAATATATGTGTAAGAGTTAAGATAAGTGGGCGTAGTTAACAAGAAGAAATAATGTTAATAAATACAAAAACAACAAATTAGAGTAAACAAATAACATTTGTAAAAATAATACTTCATGGGAAAAACACCCTTCCGCTTCTTTTCAGTGGGTGGGGGCAGCTGACCAGACAATTAAGAAAATTAAAAAGGCCTAACAGGTTTCGAAAACATGGCGAAACCAGCGCACTCCCAAAAAAACAAATAACAACGAAATTCTAAAAGAAGAATAAATAAATAGTGAAATAGATATAACTGTAGCAATTATGCTTGATAAAAGCAACTCAATTGGAATAACAGTCAAAAAATATATAGCCGATATGCGTGATAAAAGTAAGTTAATAAAGGACATGCTAGCTCGCCATGTTCTATACTTCTCGTCATGTCCAGCTCTTGCATATATATATATATATACAGAGAGAGAGAGAGAGAGAGAACGGAATGAATCTGTTCCCACCTTTTTAACTACTGAATGCAAAAGGTATAGATATAAAAGTGATGTCTAGGAATAGGCCTCAGTGAGGTGATGTCAGGGCGTGACCAGGAGAAGGGGTCATGACCTGCCATCTGGTCCGAAAATCGGCGATGGAACCAGCTTTCCTATCTATAAAACGGTACGAGATAGGGTAAATTCGAAATATAAAAAAGTAGATCCTCATCGACTTAGTATGAAAGAACATATTGTACAGTACTTTTCTATACAATTCTGGACACTTTATATTTCAGATATTTTGTGAAATATCTCAAAAAGTACAAATGATCCATGATAAAACTTCAGGAGTGTGAAAACACATTACTGATATATTTCTGTGACACCTTTTTCCCCGAAATGAAATGAGGGATAAGTAAAAAAATAAAGAAAAAGAATAATATTTGGGATCTCCCCGTAAAAAGTAATTCGTGAAATGTGTTCTGACTGTAGTATTTGATTATTAATCTTCTTTTTTATTATCTGTATACATTTTTATGACTTGACTATGTGTATTCATGGTGATACAACGGTTTCTTTAAGAAAATATAAAAATATTTGTCGCTTTTTTTAAACTATAACACCTGAAATAACAAATCCAGTGCAAAGCTATTTTTTGGAAACTTGACATATAATATTAGACACAGAATACTGCAATTAGAATGCTTAAATATTAAATATCTAATGAAGTATAAGCACTTTTAATAAATATTTTTTAATTGCCCTTGGGAAGATTTGCCATAGAAAAGCCTATGGCAAGTATAGGAATTTGTATGGTATTTGTATGGTAATGCATCTTAAGCTTATGATTCTCTTATGGAAATATACCATACACATATGGCAAACTTATGGGAATGCACCATACAATTATGATAGGATTATTGCAAAGTGTCATATGATTATGTCGAGCTTACGGGGAAGCACCATAGATGTATGGTAAGCCTATGGGAACACATATGTTTATGGTAAGGTTACGGGAACCTACCATTCACATACAGCAAGAGTCTGGGAACACACTATAAATAAAAGTCATTTAAAGATAATGAGCCATAGATGTATGGTAACTGTAATTTACCAATGGTGTATGGGGACATATCATAGGTGGTAGTTTTCATTACAACACGCCATATTTCTACGATACTTTAATTGTAATCAACCGTAGCTGTATGGGAACATATTATAGATGTAGTGAAATTGTGCATGGTACTTGTACAATGTACCATATATATATTAGAGTGGGCCGAAAAATGGATATTTTCGAAAAGCAATTTCTAATAGCAAAAAAAAGTTGTACTTTGGCATGCTCAATTTGGGAAAAAAATTAAATATATACATATATATCTTATTTCGTGTATGACCTTCAAAGTTCGAAAAAATGGTGAAAAAAGGTCAAAATTCAAAAATGTTTATCGAAATACAAACATTATTACTTTTTGTTCTATACTGTGTAAAAAAGTAGAAGGACACTAGTTATTTTTAGTAAAAAAGGGAATATTTTATTTTTAATGAAATTATTTTTATGTGTAACATTTTGCAGCTCATTTAACAAGAAAATATCAGTACCATTATTATGATTTAAAAAAATGAATTATTAAGGACAACAAAAATAGTTTCTACGCTTTTGAACTCTGTAAAAAAAGTAGAAGGATAGTAATACGAAATATAAAATATAAGCGATACTCGTAAGGAATCCCCTTCCGAATAGCTTTTATGACTTCGAATACTATATTTGGTAGTTCATCATACAAAGATTGGATTTCTGTTTGGCAAAAATTAGCCTATGAGTTATTAAAAGCTTTTCGAAGCTCAGAAAGGAATTCAAACTTTTTCCTACTAGCATATACTTGACGAATAAGCATTGACCAGATGTTTTCCGCCTTTTTAAGCTCAGATCTTTTAGCTGACTTTGCTAAAACCTGCACATTATTTGCAGCAAACCAACTTTTAACTCCATTAGTGGTGTGAATGGAGGCTTCATCTTATTAAAACATCCACTCTTTTCCACCTAATTCAGAGCCATAAGGAAGAAGCTCAGAATTCAGCACTTCAATATAGTCCGTATGTTTCTGTCTGTTATTGAAAAGACCAGCCTTGTTCTTCTTCCATATCCAAATACTTAAAAAACAATCATCCCCCCCTCCCATTTCTCTAGTTGAATAAAACTCTTCTGCTTTACTCAGATAATGCCAGTATTATTGGTTGCCCTCTAAATAGTCTAAGTTAAACTTCTTCTCGTCAAAAAAAATATTGTAGAAGTCCCATCCGAGAACCAGGACATGTTTTCCTTGGTGCATGACAAACGGTTATGAACCTGTGTTTTTTCCACTTTGGATGATGCTTCCGCTTTTTGAAAATTAATTATTTGGATCGTATTATGTACTTGTAAACTGTTTGCTTTGACACATGAGTAAGTCCTGATTGATTTTGGACCTTTGCGATACTTCCATTGCTCTTTTTAAGCTCATGAGCAAGTTTTTTTCCATGGTAAGTCGTTAACGTTTTAGGTCTACCAGTATTCTGTCTTTTCCTATTTCTATCTGGCATTCTGATAAAGTTAGAAACTATACTGTAGCTGACGTGCAGTATACGAATAATCTGTCTAACAACTTTACCAATAACTTTATATGTAACAATTTCCCCCTTTGGAAATAATTTAAAGGTATTCTTCTAGGCAGTCTGAAAAAAAAAAATAGCAATGCAATTTTTACCAAAATACGTTTATCTCAACAAAAACAGTTAAAGAAAATTCATTATTTACTCTTTTATTCGTGCACAGCCCGCCAAATAACAAATTTGGGAAAGTTTCCTTCTACTTTTTTTACACTCTCGAAATCATGAATACTAGTTTTTCTACAATACGTTATTTAGCATTAGTAGTAGAGATTCTCTTACGTGAAATTAAAGAAGTTTTTGTTAAAAAACATCTATATAAAAATAAAATAGCCAGGATAAAAATACGAAAATAATTTACAAAAATCGACTGTCCTACTTTTTTTTACTCAGTGTAATACTTTTGAAATGCTTGCTTTTAACACTATTTCCATATATCTTTAAAAAAAAAAAGTGTATATATATATTATTTTACAGTTTTCAGATCGTGCATACGCCGTAAAATTTCGTAAAATTAACCAAAATTCGACTTTTTTTTATTGTTTTTAAAAAGCACATCCAGCTTGCTAGAAAACCTAATGAATCGAATATTTCGTTCCATATTTAGGCATTTCTTCCTTTATAGTTAATAAAAGCACTTGATAGTAACAGATAGTACGTTAATTTGGTTAGCAAATCATCAGACTCGATGGCACCGCATCTGGCTTTATCCACCGAGCCACACGAATTCACTTTTCGATTTCATTCTCCATTCTCATTCTAATATACCAGTCTGCTGCCAGCAAGCAGTGTGATCAGTTCATTTTATTTTAGTTTTATCATATTTAAGGAGGGTTAGATTAAAATATTACATTAAAATGCGAATTTACAGTAGCATTTTAAAAACTGTTTGGTGTTGCATTTGTGTTATTTTACCCTTACCGTTTTTAGTATTGGCGGCTACTATACAACATTTCGGGTATTAGCTTTTATTTTTACTTACTTTATTTATTTGTTTTTGGCGGGGCCTTACGAATAAATGAACTGGATACGAACATTTTTCGATCATATAAGTATAAAGAAGTTTTCTCTTTACTATAGAAGATGGCTCGTGATCAAAATGTAGTGGTACAGGTTCAAAATAACATCATTCAAAAATCACTCGAATACAGAATCGAGAAAATCACATTGGTTGAGATGGCATCTAATTTTATTAAATTTCAAAAAAATATAGTTGACAGAATATAAATTTCTTCATTGACTGTTTAAAATATTTAAAGGTTTTCAGGGATGTACTCCAATTAAAAATTCTGTGAGAGAGAGGTAATTTTTTTACGTCTTATCAAGTCAAAAACTTTCAGTAAAATCTCACGGGAGAGCAAACCGAGCGCACGACTTACCAAGCCAAATCTGGCAAGTCTGCAAATCACATGACCAAGCTGTCGCCAAAGAACCGCCAAGTGTAATTCTTTGTTCGTGAATTGAAATGCATGTAAACTTTTAAATTTTGAGAGGTGGTTAGAAAATATTAACCCTATCGTTGGCGCCCTTGTGTAGAGCCAAGAGGAAGAGGTGATTTATGAGTATTGTGAAACAGGAAATTCTTAATTACATCTATATGAGTAATTTCAAAAAAAACTATTGCGTCAGCTACTTTAGGAATAAATCTATTAGTGAATCTGAAACGAATTCTTTTTTAAAACATTGAGAACACTTTTTTTTCTTTTTTTTCAGAATATTAAGCTAATTTATATCTCAAAGGATAAGTTATTAATAAAGTATTACATTTCTAATAGAAATAAAAACAAAATCTTTAATTTATGGGTTCTATTAATAATTCCAAAATGAATGAAGTTTTGATTTAAGAAAGTTTCATTTTAAAATGGTTTACGTAATTTAATCTGTATTATAATTAATTTTTTTTATTTTTTACGAATCAAAAAGTAAAATAGATTAGGATTCGTAAACTAAGATGAAATAAAATTAATTTTTGTAATGAATTTTACTCATGAAAAAAGAAATAATTTAATTATTCAGATTTTAAAAGAAATAGATTAAAAGTGAATGTATGTGTGGAAGTATGTATGTGTGGAAGTATATGTATTCAATAAAGGTAGAGATTTTCTTTACATTTTATAAAAATGCCTGCATTTTTTACTTTTGCCGATTGAGTTAGTTCACAAATACAGGAATCCTACAGAAAAACTGCAATAACAACTGTGTTCCATACTAGAATTGTACAATTAATAAAACACTATCATAATCAATATTTCAAATTGAGAAAGTCTTATAACAGAAACAATGTTAAAAGCAGCTTAAAAAAAAAGAGGGGGGGGGGATGTTTAATCGCTAATGCTAAATCAAAGTTGTTGGATGCTACCGCATGTAAATGCACAATCTTATTTATTTATTTATTTTTTATTTATTTATTTTTTTTTTTTTTTTTTATGGTGTAAACCAGGAGTTCATGTGACTGTCCTGTAAACACTGATTGTGAATGGGAAAAAGAGAAAACAAACCCCGTATCGTACTGAAATTTTTGTATGGCCAACAAAATACTAGAAATACGTTAGTATTGTAGACAGGAAAGAAAATAAAGGCTGAGATAGAAGGAAAATAGAAAAATATTAGATCAATATTGAAGGAATAGTTTAATTAGTTCTTCCAACAAATATACATATTACAAAGCCATTTAAAGAAACAATAAAAGAAGGTGACGCATCTGTTGCTCCGACATATAAAACTTAAAGAAAAATTAAGTTATTTGTTACCGCTGTAAAAAGTGGCAGGTTCAGAAATTTTGACAGGAAAATAGCTTATTTTGCCTCTGCTATTCTAAAAGATGGTGGACTGATTAGTGGCGAAATGCCTTTTTTGCTTACCCCGAGAACTTGTTATTGGCCGTAGCAGTGGACGAAATTCAACATATAAGGGGTTGACCTACAGAATAATTTTCAGGGCAAGAGATCAACCGTCAGGAACACTCCGAGTTGTTTATGTAATAAATTATAATTGCACTGTAAACGAAAATTTGCGCAGTATGCATTTATTCTGAAAAGTGTAAAACTGGACTACAAAAAACGAAATACAGCAATTTGCGAAAAAAAAGAAAAATAAATAAATAAATAAAAATAAAAAAAATTCAAATTTTGATTACTTTCACATAATTTTATGGATTATCCGCGATCTAAAAACTGTAAAATAATATAAATATTTTTAAAGATATAAGGAAAGATTGTGACGAACGATTTCTCGTCGCGATCCTTTAACTTTAGGTTGAGATTGAAGCTGAAACTTATTTTAATTAGGTAATAAAGTTATGGAATAACACAAAGTCAGATATATAAAAATACATGAGCTTTTTATTGAGCTTAAATAAGATTGAGGGCGCTGGACTATAATGGCATTTAGTAACTTACGACTTAAAATGGGCAGTCCTCTTAAATACTTTGTTAGCAATAAATAACCACCGTTACTTTACTTTACTTAATTACTCGCAAATGATCTCAACTACTTTTATTTAACTTCATTAACCCGCGCGGCTCAGTAACCTTTCGACAGCAGGAGGATTCCCTGACACCGCTATCTACTCGACTTACATCCAAATAACATCTAGCCGCTAACAGCTAGCCTTCTACTAACTCTCCAACTAACTCACTCCAACTATGAAATACATCGCCTTTCAACTCCCTCTCCAACTAACACACCTTCCAGCTCTCTCTCCAACTAACACCTAAAAGCAATCTTCCTTCTACTTTTATACTATTCACTTTCCAAAATACTTTATAAAATTAACGTATTAAAATTTACAATTTTAGTTTAGTATAGGAACTAACTCCATTACTCAATCGAATCCTAAAACCTTCGCATTCATGTTTTACTCGCAAAGTGCGAATTTTAATCGTAGCACTTTGCTAGACAACACAGTTCCTCCCCAAAAGAAAAAAAAATTACGTAACAAACCCCAACGGGTTTTTACCCGTGAAAATTTTAAAGTTAATTTAAAACAATGCTATGTAAATTGAAAAATAGCCGCACTTACTTACTGCTAAAATTAAACAGTATTGTAAAGAAAAAAAAAAAACTGATCCATCAGATTTATACTTTTCTTCTTTAACATTGACTGTTAAAAACAACTTTTCAGAGCTCCGAGTATTGCGCAATACTATTTGTGAATTCTCCCCTCCCATCGAACTATGTCACGTGACTCACTCAAAAAAGAGAGCTACGATTAACTTTTGTTTTAGTTAGAAGTGTGGTATTGCGGTGTGCAAATATGTAGCAGTGGCTCTCTAGCCGTTTAACCAAAAATGTTAAAACTTATCAGTTTCATTTCTTTTGTAAATAGTTATTTCTTTTGTGTGCTGTGTATCATCGTAATGTGTCCGTGAAATTAAAAATTATGTTTTAAGTGTGACAATGAGGCGAGTCATCTTTATAAATTTTAAGAACATTCTATTCTGCATTCGTTGTTTAAATTGGCATCCCAACGTTGGGCCGAATGACTAAGTGATGTCGGCGGCTATAGAATGGAAAATAATTACAGATAAGTAAATTTTAATATTTATTTGATGATTGTTTGAACAGGAGCTAAAGGAATTTGGGCATTGTGCAGAGTGTGTTAATAAGTTAACACTTGAAAATATTGATTATCCTAATCAATGATTAGATATTTCTTAGAATCTTAATTCTAGATATGTTTAACAGATTATTCCGATCATCCTGATCTTAACGAATTTTAGATCGCCCAGATCTTATTATATTTCATACCAGTTTCCTTTAGTCTCTGGAAGTTATTTGTTGATTCATATTTATTGATATATTAAGAATTTTGATAATTAAACAAGAATGTAGAATGCTATTTCTTAAGAAATAAGTTGAAATAATTGTGTAATGATATTTAATAAAATATATTCTAATATAATTCTAACATAGAAAAATAAATTAAGTAAATCATAGCATCGAGTTGCTTAGAATAAATTAAGAACAACATTTCTGTTTTTCGGCGCCATTGCATTTTGCAAGGAAAAATAAACAAGTGAACTTTCATTATTATTGCGTAATCGCTTTCAGTAAAAGCGAAAAGAAAAAAGTTTTGTTTACTTTATGATTTATTATGGCATTTTAAAAGATTAAATAAAGGTTGTTGTATAAATATTTTGATCTTATTGAACAGATTTATTTCTGATAAATGAATATAGAATAAATATTATTTTCTCTTGAACACATTTACGAATTATAAAATAATAAGCAACTCATAATACATAATAATAATAATGAAAGAATGAATAAACAATTTTTTGTTGTTGAATAAAACGAATTTTACACAGATTTGTTTATAATAAAGGTATATTAAATAGAGATCTTGTTTGTTTTGTTGAATTGATAATTATATTTTTATCATTTGCATTAAAAATAAAATTTTGGTGGAATCTGTACATCAATTTGAAATATCTTGTATTTTCAATTACTCAGAAATGTTTCAGGAAGAGTATTTCTATTTACTTTGAAATAATTATTTGAAAATAGGGGTGAAAAGAGTTATTATTTCCTTTATATGTTCTTTATTACTTTAGTTTTGAATTTATTTATTGAATAAATTGGTTAATTTAAGTTGTTTAACATATAACAATAATATATATATATATATAAGTGATCTCTGTGATTTATATAAAATATTTTGGGCTATATACGTTCGCGTACTGCACATTTTTAGATATATTTTAAATTATTAAAATTCAGTTTAATCATGTCTTATATGGCTAGAGGGAAAAAAACAGATCTAATTGAATTAGCGGGTGAATTAGATATAAAAATAGATGAAAATTTAAAACTTTTAGACATTAGAAATGCTATAGTCGAAAGTCCAGATTATGATGCAGAATTCACAAAAGAATGTTTGAATCGCATCATACGGGATAGGAAAGAAAAAGAAGATTTTTCGCTGAAAGAAAAAGAATATGAAAGGTTATTTGAACTAGAGAAAACCAAATTACAGGCACAAGCTAGTAATGCTCCTGATGCAGTATTACCTACCATGGCCCTTTCTTCCGTAGACACAAGCATGCCAAAATTAGAAATAAGCAAATTAATCCCAAATTTCGATCCGAAAACCGCTGATATAACCTTATATTTAGATTTATTTGAAAAACAATTAACATTTTTGAAGGTACCAAAACCAAAGTGGGTCGTATATCTTGTAGGTCTTTTGCCAACTGATGTCGCCAAACTAATTGCAAAAGAATCAGTTGATGATGCTCAGAATTATGATAATGTTAAGGAAATTCTCTTAAAACGTTTTAAATTAAGTGCTGAGAAGTTTCGACAACTTTTTGCCCAACACCGTAAATGTCCAAAAAGTACATGGCGAGATTTTTATTTTGATTTGCAAAACTATTTTGATGGGTGGCTTAAAGAATCTAAAGTTTCATCGTTAGAAGAGTTAAAAGATTTAATATTGGCAGATCAAATAAAAAAGAAAGCTCCTCCCGAATACAAAGAGCATTTTTTGGACCACTGGAGCGAGTGGAACAATCCTCTTGAACTTGCCGATAAACTAGATTCATATGAAGAAATTAGACTAGTAAGAAATAAAAATGTTAGAAAGGAATCCCCTAAATTCCCACATGGAAATACTTCCCAAAATTTAAGAAATCACCCCCAAAATCCTAAAACTGCGTCATCGAGAGATTATACGAAAAATGAAGATCGACCACGTGTTAGTTGCTATGGTTGTGGCAAACCAGGTGTTATTAAGGCTAAATGCTCCGCCTGTTCCCCCTCTTCTAGGAAAAGTTCAGCTGAGTTCAAAACTATTCACCTTCAGTCATTATCTATCGAAGAACCTCAGTCGACACTTATAAGAGTAAAAATTAATGGAATAAATGGAATAGTGTGTGCTGACACTGGAGCCAGTCACACTATAGCTGGTGAAACATTATATCACCTCTTAACAAAACGAGGTGTAGAATTTGAGAAAACTTGTATGAATGTAACGTTAGCTGATGGTCTTCAAAAAGAAACTGAAATCTATTCAGCCGAAGTAGATGTACAAATTGAAGGACGATCTTTCCGAATAACTTTGTTTGCGTTACCTACTGCAAAGAATAACAGAACATTGTTGGGAAATGATTTTTTGCGTACTGCTGGAATCGTTTTGGATATTCGAAATAATATATGGTATTACCATGATAATCCAAAGCAGAAATTTGATTTCAGTGAAGATGATTTCAGGCCGTCTGAAAATCCAGTATATTCTGCTGAAGTTAACGAGCTTATCTTAAAAGAAAATGAAGGAGCCCATCTTTCTGATGAACAAAGGTCAGAACTGAATAATTTATTGAATGAATATGAAGATATCTTTGAACCAGGGGAAGAACCGACTAACAAAATTCAACACTATATTGACACTGGAAGTAGTCCTCCTGTCGCAGTACCGCCGTACCGCATGTCCCCAGCAAAGAAAGAGATGTTGAAGAAAGAGCTAGACGAGTTGTTAGCTAGCGGAACAATAGAAGAATGTGAATCTCCTTATGCTTCACCGGTGGTATTAGTACCTAAGCCTAATGGTCAAGTATGACTTTGCGTAGATTATAGAAAACTAAATTCTATTACAAAAACTGATAAATACCCATTACCCAGAATTGATGATCTTCTTCACGAAGCTAAACATACCCCTTTTATGTCAACCATTGACTTAAGGAATGGATACCATCAAATTGAAGTAAACCCTGCAGACCGTGACAAAACTGCTTTTATTTGTCCATTTGGAACTTTCCGATACCGGAAAATGCCTTTCGGCCTCAAGAACGCCCCATCAACATTTCAACGTATGATTGATAATTTTAGAAATTCCTTAAAGAACATATTAGTCCTTTCCTATTTAGATGATATTATCATCTTGTCTGAAACTTTTAATGAACATTTAGATAATTTGAGTGCAGTTTTTAGGAAATTACGAGAATTTAAGTTGCACGCTAACCGTGAAAAATGCAATTTCGCTTGTAACCGTGTAAAGTATCTGGGACATTACATTACTAGTAAAGGACTTGAAGCTGATCCTGATAAAATTGCTGCAATACAAGAAATACCAGCTCCAAAGAATGTAAAGCAACTGCAGTCCTTCCTGCAAACTTGCTCATGGTATAGAAGGTTTATCCCAAAATTCTCTGAAGTTGCTAGACCTTTGACTAATTTGACGAAGAAAAACGCTGTTTGGGTTTGGGGAGAAGAACAAGAAACATCTTTCAAAACCCTAAAACATCTTCTAATGAGTCCACCCATTCTCAGTCAAAATGATCCAACTAAACCATATATATTAAGAACAGACGCTAGTAACTATGCCCTTGGTGCAGTTTTGTTACAAGGCACTGGAGCAGAAGAACATCCAATTGAGTATGCAAGTAGGTTACTCACAAAGGCCGAAAGAAACTACTCCACGACTGAAAGAGAGGCCTTAGCCATCGTATGGGCTTTGGACAAGTTTCGTGCATATATTGACGGTCAAGAAGTCACTGTAGCAACCGACCATCAACCTCTTAGATGGTTAATGAACTTAAAGTCTCCAACAGGTCGCCTCGCGCGATGGGCACTACAGGTACAATCCTTCAACCTGAAGATAGAATACGTGCCTGGTAAGGCTAATGTTGTTGCTGATATGTTGTCCAGACCCTTCTGTCCACACGAAGAAGGAAAATGTGAAATTTGTTCAATTTCAATAGATATCCCTCCGCGAAGTCCAAGAGAAATACGAGAAGAACAATTAAAAGATGAAGATATAAAGAAAATTATCGAGTCTTTGGAAAGTATCGATAAGAATGAAGATTTCGCTAACTGGAGTAGTCGTGGTTACTTGATGAATCAAGGCGTTTTATATAGATATTCTCCCGAAACAGAATCAGAAGAAGCGCAATTAGTAGTCCCGGTTCAAGAGCGAGAAAGAGTGTTAAAAGAGCATCATGATGCACCCTCAGCTGGACATTACGGAATTGAAGGAACATTCGATAGAATCGCAAAGCGGTACTACTGGACTGGTATGCGAAGATATATTACAGAATATATTAAGAATTGCCCCGATTGCTGTCGTTATAAACCTAGTAACCAGAAGCCATCTGGATTATTACAAACACCGATCTATAATCAACGATTTGAATCACTTTCAATTGATTTATTCGGCCCTTTACCTAAAAGCAATGAAAAGAAATGGATCTTCATCATAGAAGATTGTGCCACCAAATGGGTGGAACTATTTGCATTAACTTCCGCAACTGCTAAAGAGTGTGCGATCACTCTAATAGAGGAAGTGTTCCTTAGGTATGGTTTGCCTAGAAGGGTAATAAGCGACAACGGGCCGCAGTTCGTAAGTGCTGTAATGCAACAAGTTTGTTACATCCTGGGAATCGCACAAACCCTAACTCCGGTTTATCATCCACAGGCAAACCCTGTGGAAAGGAAGAACAGAGATCTAAAACCCCGTCTGGCCATGTTGGTTGGGAATGATCATACTACCTGGAGTGAGAAGCTACCAATAATTAGATTTGCCCTTAACACAGCAAAATGTGATTCAACTGGCCAGACCGCTGCATATCTCATGTTTGGGCGAGAACTACGCACTACCGATGATATTGCGCATGATTTCCGAAGTGTTGTGCACAATGATAATTTCGTTCCCGAAATAACACCGTACTTGAAGAAATTTGCCAATTTCACTAAACAAGTACGAGATCGATTTGAAGAAAGACAAGACCAGCATAAACGCTATGCAGACAGAAAATTTAAAAAGGCTCCTTCTTTCAAGCAAGGTGACAAGGTATGGGTTAATACCCACCCCATTAGTGATTCTAGTAAGAAGCGAACTTCCAAATTCATGCCGAGGCGCGATGGCCCTTATACAATTCTATCACAGAGATCACCAGTTTCGTATACATTAAGTACTACAGATAATCCTTTTACTCCCATAGGGAATTACCATGTATCCGCTCTGCAACCATATACAGGTCAGGACACAACTCCTATTCGACCAATCCAAAGGAGAGGCCGACCGACGAGTACTACAACCTCAACTAGTAGGAAAGGTGGTCAACCACGCGAACAATTTTCCAAACGCCCTGCTGTGCCCACCAGGAAGCAACCCCCCAGAAAAGCAAGCTGTATACCGAGGACGACGTACACAGCTTGAGGGGAAGTCTGTAAAGAAAAAAAAAACTGATCCATTTATACTTTTCTTCTTTAACATTGACTGTTAAAAACAACTTTTCAGAGCTCCGAGTATTGCGCAATACTATTTGTGAATTCTCCCCTCCCATCGAACTATGTCACGTGACTCACTCAAAAAAGAGAGCTACGATTAACTTTTGTTTTAGTTAGAAGTGTGGTATTGCGGTGTGCAAATATGTAGCAGTGGCTCTCTAGCCGTTTAACCAAAAATGTTAAAACTTATCAGTTTCATTTCTTTTGTAAATAGTTATTTCTTTTGTGTGCTGTGTATCATCGTAATGTGTCCGTGAAATTAAAAATTATGTTTTAAGTGTGACAATGAGGCGAGTCATCTTTATAAATTTTAAGAACATTCTATTCTGCATTCGTTGTTTAAAGTATAAGACTTTAGAAAAAAAAAAAAAAAAAAGAGGGGGAAACTTAAATTTAAACTAGACTGCCCAAGAATAACTATTTGCTTTAAATCTAATAGTGAAAAATATGAATTTTAAGAGTGCCGAGCTAAAAACTGCCCACTCAGGATAGATTTATGATAAAAATACTTTTTTTAAGCTCATCTGAGGTGCTTTACGGCAGAAATTCTATGCACTAAACTTAGTTAACTTATTTAAAGTCCAGCGTTATTACAGCGGGGCTTACATTCATCTTTCCTTAAAACAAATGGAAAGGAAAAAAAATTCATTAATTTAAAAAAAAAAATCAGTACAAAAAGGATCGCTTAAAAAAATAAATGCGATAGTTATTCAATTTAAACTTGGTAACATTAAAAAATTTTT
This sequence comes from Salticus scenicus, assembly GCA_963930645.1. Lineage (NCBI taxonomy): Eukaryota > Metazoa > Arthropoda > Arachnida > Araneae > Salticidae > Salticus > Salticus scenicus. Next base: position 20,270,023 of record OZ005661.1, read on the forward strand.
ATTGACAAAAAACTTGAACTGTTGGTAGCCACTGCAGACCAGTCTAGGTCCAGTATCCTCGGCTAGGAAAAATACTTTAAAGTGCATCCGCAAAAAAGAAAAATTTCCAGTTGACCACTATCTGCTTGAATCTTGAAAGAAATCCGCTGTTGGCAAGCGTCCAGAAAAGCACCTTTGACTTGAGAAAAGAGAAACGCTGGCACAGTTCCAAAAATATCGGCTAGCATTAAAAGTAACAATTTATAGAAAACAGATTGGACTTCGGATTTAACGTGTATATTTCGGGTTTGAATCATCAGAGAACTTCTACAATATAAAAACTCATTTTACAGTATAAATTAAAAAAGGACGTGAACTACAACTTGTATAGAGATAAATGACATAATTTTCTAGATAAGCAATATTCCGGCTTGCTAATTGCATCCGGAAAAAACTAAATTGTTAGTGTATTAAGGCTAATTGTTAAACGCGAATTTACATGCAAAATAGCTTAAAAAAATTATTTTAACCCCATATTAATATATACATAAAACTCTTAGTGAAAAATTCAAGAGTTAAAAATAAGAAATATTCATTTTATACAATTTACGACATTTAGAAAAACATAGATAAGGATACAAAATTTTTCAAAACTGCAGTTGATCGCTGAGAAAGAAAAAAGATTCACGTACATACATATTTACATTACATTTACAAAACTATAGAGAAGAATGTTTATACACTTATAAAATTTCATTTTATACTATTTATAAGACATTGAGAGAAATATAGTTAAGGAATATATACAAAATATTTCAAAAAGTTTTTTTTTTTTTTTCAAACTGGCGTGGACGGCTACAAAATAGAAAAAGATTAGAGTATATACACATTGATCATGTAAAAAAAAACTAGAGAGAAAATTTATATACAAAAAGGTAAGAAAATTTATCGTACTAATTACTGCAGGTGATGGCTAAAACAGAAAACATTTAAGTACAGATATATATAGATCATTCACAAAACTAAAGAAGGGGAAAAGTTTATACAAAAGAAAAAAAAATTATCGTGCTAGTCACTGCTGGAGATGGCTAAAGGAACAGAAAACATTAACGTACATACATGAATATATTATATAACAGAAAAAAAAAATTATGACATGTAATCCAAAACATGAAATTTCGGTAGTTGAAAGTTCATGCAGCAAGATTAAATTTAGATTTGTGAAATTTTAAAAAGTTCATGGCTTTTAGCTCATAGTTAAAAGTCCAAAAGAAAGTCCAAAAGGCTTTACATGTCGTATATTTTGATACAGCACTACAAGAACTACACTTTATAATGGAAAAAACCATAGAGGACTATGGAGTAACCATAGCACCTGACAGATTGATTCCTAAATATCAGCAAAATTAGAGATGCGGTTCAGACAGGCCTGAAGAGTTGTTGCTTGCAGGTGCAGGTTAGACGTTCTAGGGTTGCTGTCCTGACGGGACTTCGGGCCTGGTGGCTTGTCACTCTCCGGAGGGGTTTTTTGACCCGGAACTTTGTCACAGTTCTGAGGAGGTTGTGAACTCTGAATCTGGTTCTTGTGGTGAGGGGGTTTCGGGCCCGTCACCTTGTCACTGCCCATAGTTATCACAGAGGACTGCGTTCGCTCCGTGCTTTCGAATGCAGGGCTGCTAGACTTTCTAGAAACATCACAATAGGTTACATGGCCTTTTGAAATTACCTTCTTTAAAATAACATCTTTTTCGTTTAGGCGGCATGTCATTTTGACAATTTAAGCTTACGTTCGCATTAGAAATACTTGACTGTGTCGGCTGTATAGATGCACAGCTGACATCTAAAGGTGAGTTACCAGGATTAACCGAACAATTTACTGATTTTACACTTTCGCTTAGTTTAACAGTTTCCGCAGCCACAGTAATTTTAAATGGATTTTCCGTCACAACCTCCGTCGCAATATCAGATAATTTTTCGGATTTCTTATCCGTAGGTAAGGGCTGAATAATAGACGTAGATTTTCTGTAGTGCTGGTGAAAGGTGTAGTTTGCTCATTTTCATTCACTTTTATTTGACTTTTGTCACTAGAAATAACGGCTTCATTGCCAGTTTTAGGTTGATCTGAATTACTCGAGCTTGTTTTCTGCGACTTAATAGCTTCTTGCGGTTTTTCCGCTGGATTTATTACTGCTTCCCACTGACGTTCGTGAGGGGGGAGGGAACGGTCATGTTGCAATCTGAGTCTGTCATACCGAGTGGCAAAGAGTTCGATGACCCGACTTTTTAAATCGTCATAGGTTGGATTTGGGCCAAGCGAATGGCAGGCGATTAATTTATGCCACTTCTAAGGAACATGCTAACCAAGCATATTTTTTTCGAATATCGATTTTATGAAAATGGAAAAAATATTCAAGCTTCTCAAAAAATTGAAGCACACTCGTGGTGCCGTCAAAAAATACTTGCTCGTGGGGGGGGGGATTCGAGCAGAGTTGGGCGCCAGTGTGACGAACGATTTCTCGTCGCCATCCTTTAACTTTAGGTTGAGATTGAAGCTGAAAGTTATTTTAATTACTTAATAAAGTTATGGAATAACACAAAGTCAGATATATAAAAACACATGAGATTTTTATTGAGCTTAAATAAGAATGAGGGCGCTGGACTATAATGGCATTTAGTAACTTACGACTTAAAATGGGCAGTCCTCTTAAATACTTTGACAGCAATAAATAACCACCGTTACTTTACTTTACTTAATTACTCGCAAATGATCTCAACTACTTTTATTTAACTTCATTAACCCGCGCGGCTCAGTAACCTTTCGACAGCAGGAGGATTCCCAGACACCGCTATCTACTCGACTTACATCCAAATAACATCTAGCCGCTAACAGCTAGCCTTCTACTAACTCTCCAACTAACTCACTCCAACTATGAAATACATCGCCTTTCAACTCCCTCTCCAACTAACACACCTTCCAGCTCTCTCTCCAACTAACACCTAAAAGCAATCTTCTTTCTACTTTTATACTATTCACTTTCCAAAATACTTAACATATTAAAATTTACAATTTTAGTTTAGGATAGGAACTAACTCCATTACTCAATCGAATCCTAAAACCTTCGCATTCATGTTTTACTCGCAAAGTGCGAATTTTAATCGTAGCACTTTGCTAGACCTCACAAGATTGTTAAAAGGAAGTATTTGAATTGTATTAGCACAAAAAATAATGATATTTGTATTCAATAAATACTTTTGAAATTTGATGTTTTTTCATCATTTTTTTTAACTCTGAAGGCCAAGCGCGAATTAAAGATATAAGTATTTATTTTATTTTATTTTTTAAATTATTTTTCCCAAATTGAGGATGTCAAAATCCAACTTTTTTTGCTATTAGAAATAGATTACCTAAAATATAACTTTTTCGGCCCGCCGAAATATATATATATATATATATATATGTGACTGGCACTCAATGTTTGTACGTTGTGCAGTATAGGAATCTGATCGCTTAATACTTTTGTCCCACCTTTATTCTTCGGGAGGGTTGGGTGTAATATGGCTAACTGAATGCTCTAGGTTCCTGGGTCCTTGGGGTGCAGTGCCCTCCATGAGGTCTTTCTAAGCGGTTCTAGCCCATATTTACACAATTTTCGGAGAAAAACCACGGAAAACTCCGAACAGTTTGGCTGACGAGTGTGGCCAGTTTAATGTTCGGGAATTTTTTAAACGAAATTTTGAGAAGAAATAGTTATAATTTAATTAATATAACTTACTATATGCTAGAAATATTTTATGTAAAAGCTGATTTAAAAGCTCGCAGAGTTGCCCGCTTAAATGACTAACACCCGGATCGAGTATCGGTATGCTTACTTCGCCATCTAGATTTTCCATTGTCACACATTATTTAATTGTTTTTACTTTCTCTTACTAAGGCACACGATAGAGAATGTATTGTTTTTGTATAACTATGTTGAAATTGAGTTTTCAATATATTTACACGTTTTGAATTCTCCTGAATTCAAAAATCATGTTTTTAGATGTTGGTCTGTGTGTCTGTGTGTCTGTCTCTGTCTATTATCATCAAATTTAAAAATAAATAAATAAATAAATAATAATAATAAAAATAATAATAATAAAAATAATAATAATAATAAAAGCACTAACTGCAAACTCGGTATTCTAAATCTGTATCATACAGTCATGCTACATTAAAATTTTCGTTGAGATCAAGCAAAGGGTTCATGTACAGCGCCATCCAAGAGAATTGAAATATATTACGTCTATGGGAGAAAAATCTGGTAAGTACAGTGCAACATCTATACAGGCTGCCCTAAACAAAATTGAATTAACATCATATTTTTTACAAATGATAAAAACATCTTTTATGTAGATTGTCATATGGAAATCATTCATCATTCGTTTACAGAGCTAACTAAATTATTTGGTTACATTAGGATAATACTTTGAAATTACTGGAGGTGTATTTCATTTTATGTTAGGTGTTTTTCATATAAAAATTAATTTAAGTACACAGTGTTGTGTGCATACAGTTTATAAACAGTATAAAGGGCTAAAAAAATTACAAAATTAAGCTAAACTCGCTTTTCTATTGAATATAATAGATGAAATGCTTTGTTACATTTTACTTTGTAAACATACTACATAGCTGAGGAAGGAAAATTAATTTTTCATACTCATACAGTTAAAAAAACTGTATTGCTTGAAGTTATATTTTCAACTATTATTCAACTATTATTTCTTAAAGTTATATTTTCAAAGTTTTATTTCTTAAAGTTATATGTTTTTTTTTTTTTTTTTTTTTTTTTTTTTTAATATCACGTTTTGTGGTGTATGAATACGAAAGTCTTCTATACTTAAACACAAATAACTTCAGGAAATTCAAATTTAGTGTTTTGAAGTTTTTTTTTAAGTTGTTACTAAAAAACTTCATTAAGAGATGCAAGTATGAAGGCAAGTTAATAATAATACTGAATAATAATAATTAAAAAAAAAATGTAGTTACTATAATTGAACAATGGCTTGAGGGAGGTAACCACCACCCCCATCAAAAAAAAAAAAAAAAAAAAAATTATATATATATATATATATATATATATATGTGTGTGTGTGTGTGTGTGTGTGTGTAAATAAAACTGTTCTCAAACTGATTTCAGATTTTATTTTTTATTTTATTTTATTTCTTTTTAAAGTAGATTAATCGTTATTATCTTACCTTATTATTATTACGTCGTAATTTGTAATTTATATTAGAATATTTTTATTGAAATTGGATATTATCATCACGTCACTGTGCCATGCTAAAAAAATACGCGCCTCCACTTTAAGGTAAATATTGGAATTCCTTTCGTCGCTTGTTGGCTCGGTTGGTTACAGCACCATCTTGATAACTCGATGGTCGTGAGTTTGATTCTTGAATTACACATGTGTTAATTTTCGCAGATAATTTACAGAAAAGGTGTCAATTGGTAAAAGAAAATTTTTCATTGTCTACACAGTTTCCCAAGAATTTTTTTTTTTTTTTTTTTTAATTAATTTATTATTATTTTTAAGAAGCGTCCTTTTAGTTACTAAAAAGCTTAAAATAAAAATTTAAGTACAAAAAAATAAAATAAAAAATAAATAAATAAATAAATAATATAAAAAATAAATAATTTTTTAGGAGCTTTTTATTAAAATTGGATTTTTGTCATCGTATGATAATGTAACGCTAAAACAAGGCGCCTCCAGTTTAATGTAAATGTAAGCAAGCTTTTCTGGTAGATTGTTTGCTCAGTTGGTGGGTTCGATCGTGGGTTCGATCCTCGAAGGACTGATGTGTTACTTTTTTGCAGATAATTAAAAGAAAAGATTTCAATTGATAAAATAAAATCTTTCATTGTCTGCACAGAATTCTAATATATATATATATATATATATATATATATATATATATATATATATATATATATATATATCTTTTTTAAGACGCTTTTTTATAGTTACTTATACGTACAAAATAAAAATTTACGTAAAAAAAAAAAAAAAAAAAAAAAAAAAAAAAAACTCTAGAAGTTTTTTAATGTTGAGCCATAAAAAGCATAAAATAAAAATTTATTCTTGCATAAACATGCTATAAAAAATAAAAGTTTAGCGGTAAAAAAATTTTAACGAAAAAAAAAAAATCATTTTTGCAAGAGATATTTTATTTATTTTATTTTATTTTATTTATTTATTTATTTATTTATTAATATTCTAAATATTTTAGTAACATTCGAGAACAGTTAGTCATTATTTTTTGTGTAAGTATTTGTTTGGATGTTCTAGCATATTCTATGAGTTTTCTTGACTGTTATTTGACTTTTGGTTAGAGCGTCATGCTGATACTGCGATGGTCGTGGATTCAATCCTTCAAGGGCCGATGTGTTAATTTTTGTAAATAATTAATAGAAAAAATCTCAGTTGATTAAAGAAAATCTTTCAATATCTATACAATATCCTAAGAATTTTTTATTAGTGCTTTCAGTTTTTTTTTTTTTTTTTTTTTTTTTTTTTTGTCTAACTAAAAAGCACAAAATAAAAATTTAAGTAAAAAAACATTTTTTAACATTAGAAGTTTTTATTGCGGAATCCTAAAAAGAATAAAAGAAAAGTTTATTCTTGAAACGGCATGCTATAAAAAAGAAATCCTTCAAGAATAAGAAAAATATAGAGAAAAATATAGATATTTCACTTTTTCGTGAGATGAAAATTTTTAAATATTCATAATATTTAGAAAACAATCGATACTAATATTCATAGTTATTAGTTTTTGTATCAGTATTCGTTAAGCCAGAAATTTAAAAAGTCTCGATATCTCACTAAATAAACTCTTTTAAATAGTCTCGATATCTTTTAAAATATTTTGAATAATTAAAAATTTTCATGTCTTGAAAAAGTGAATTATCTATATTTTTCGCTATAATATTCTTATTGTTGAAAGATTTCTTTATAGCATGTCTTTTCAAGAATAAAGTTTTGTTTTATGCTTTTTAGGACTCCACAATATAAAGCTTCTAATGTTAAGAAATGCTTTTTTACATAAATTTTTATTTATAGTATTGAAAAACGGGGTAACAGAAAGTCGAGTGAGGGACACACCAGATTCGTTTTTAGTTTCTAATTGCCTAAATATTTCTAATTAATTTATTTTCACATATTATCTCTTTTCATATCACCTTTTAGTCGCACATTTTTTTTTTTTTTTGAATATTTGCCTCTATGGTAGCCCAACTTTCCTGTATTAAGATATGCACTAATGTTTATAATATATGTATATATGATAGCACACCTTGCCCGCTTCTTTAAGCACTATTTAAATGAGTTGTCAAAATCCATATCATTATTATTAACCTAGGTTAGAGCTATCGCTTCTTTCGGTAGAGGGTTTTCCCGCTCGCAGCGTGATGAATCGGAGTCGCCAATGCCTTCGGCAGCAACTTACCAGCTTCTTACCTCCCCTTACCAAGTGGGAAAGTTCGAGGTTTTGCGAAATCCCGCAGATCCCATAGATTTCCCAAAACATATTTAGCACTGAAAAGGGGGAATGGGTTCGAATTTGCTGTTTCGTACCCCCCCCCCACCGGAAAATAAAAAAAAAAAAAAAAAAAAAAAAAAAAAAAAAAAAAAAAAACGAAAATCACACACACAAAATAATAATAATAATAAATAAAATACAATAAATAATAAAAAAAATAATAAAAAAATGAAAATTTGCTTTTGCAGATATCCTAAGGAATACACATGTCTGTTTTCAAAACCTTTGTACCATTTTTAGTAGAATTCTACTCAAATCCGGAATTTCTAAAACTTCCCCACGAAAAACGATTTCTGTCCTTCCTTCTGTAAGAATCAAGATTTGCAAAACATTACATAAGGATTTATTTATACTCATGTCAAGTCCTCTCATGTACAATTTCTTCATCGTGAAGTAATTTGGGGCCGAGTATACTTTCAAATGCTTTTTCGCTTCCTGCCCCCCAAGGGAAAAGGGGGGATTTCAATAAATCCCGTTACTTTAGGGATCGGATAAATATAAACAATCCAAGCACCAAACTTTGTGAACGCAGCTCACATAAATTTCCCAGGACAAATTTAGCACTAAAAGGGGTGTCTAGAATTTGCCCTTCGTAACACCCCCTCCAAAAAATGGCAGATCGCAAAATGTGAAAAACGTGTTTTGAAAATATCCTATAGAAGACGCATGGCTGTTTTCAACATCATTGCTCCATTTTTGGTAGAGTTTTACTCAAAAATCCAAAATTTGCAAATTTTCGCGCCAATTATTGATTTTTCCCTCCCTCCCCTTAAAAATAAACATATCCTAAATCGCATATAATGTTTTATTTATACTTATAACCAGTCTCCCCGTCTTTACTGCGAAGTAATTTGGAGACGAGTTATGCTTAGAAACGTGCTGAATTTCGAAAAAGTTGATAAATATAATTTTAAGTAGGATAACGATCTAAATTTCTGCCAATCGCCGTTGAATTACGTCCAGTCTTTTTCACGTGATACCCGGACAAAAATAGTTTTACAGACATACAGACACGATGACACACACACACACACGCACAGAGACAAAAATTTTGGTCATTTTCGGCTTTCATGGTGTGAAAAGTGAAGATATCGCAGAATTTTTTGATTCTGACAAATTTACAGACAAAAGTCTGATTTTTTAAATATAAATTAGATTAGACGCATGAAATATATTTTAACTATTCAACAAATAACAATTTTAAATGGAGAGTTTCAGTTACGAAAGAGGTTATATGTCTAATTTAAGCTTCATAACACATCTTTATCTTAATATTATTAAATTTTTTCCATATAATATTAAGATAGATATGCAAAGTTTTTTTTTTTTTTTTTTTTTTTTTTTTTTTACCTCTAAGGATAATACATATTTCCCATTATTATTTTTGACTTTATTATTTTTTTCCCTCTTTACTTAAAAGAGAACTTATTATTAATCAAAGAGAATAATTTTGTACAAATAAAAACGTTGCTTAGTTTCAATACAATCCTTTATTTAATTATTTCCTATATTAGAAAAAGATATAATGAACAGCTTATTTCAGATTAATTTAAAATAAATTTGCACTGTAATTATAAGATTTCTGTATATATATCTAAAAGTAATTTTTTCCTTTAAAATTACGAGTAAAATAAATCTAGTTATTATCTTGAACATGTTTAATCATTAGTAAATCAATACTTTGTGAAACTAATCAAAGAAAAACATTTCAGCACATGAATTATTTTGATAAGCTGTATTTAGCTCAATCTCTTTAGTAACGGAAATCGAATATTATTCATGACAAGAATTAATTAAAATTATTTTCCATATTATAAGACAAATAAATTAAAGGTCAAATACAAATGTTACTGATATTGATTTTATGTCTTTAATCATTCTTTTATTTAAAAAATACATATTATGCTAAATATTTCTAAGAAAAATGTAATAAATTGTAACATTGTAACTTCAAAAAGGACTTTTGCTTAGGAAAGTATTGTCATTATTATTTTTATTTTTCATTTGTTTGAAATTTCTATTATAAATAAGCAAGATCAGTTAATCAAGGCATTAGAATAAATCCAAGCTTTTATTATTATTATTATTGTTATTATCATTATTATTATTATTCTAAACATTTCCCAAACCTGCGGAAAACAAAGGTATCAATTCAGATATACATCGAAGGATACGTATTTATATCTTGTATTATTGGAATAAACAATTCCCATATGTAAAATGATTTTTTTATAATTTAAAAATAATCATTTTCGGTATTTATTTTTTAAGATTGTTTTAGAGTATTTTATAAGATTTTTTTTTTTTTAAAGATATGGGTATGAAAAAATTTAGAATTAAGTCTTTACATTATAGTTATATATGTGTGTGTGCGTGTGTGTGTATGCATAGGTGATTATAAAACTATTTTTCTTGAAAATTAATCCCCATAGCAAAAGACTATTCTATGAAACAGCATGTATGCTTCGATTTAGATATTTGTGTATATCTTCTCGAGGAAGAGGTAAAAGAGCATTATTCAGCTCCTTCGATTTCGGGCACAATGATAAATTTACGAAATTTTAGAATAACAACGTACATTTTTATTATTATTCAGTCATAATTTTCAGACTTTAAAATCAGAAATTGCACTCTTCCGTAAAATATGCCTGAAATAACAAGGGTTTGAAACATAATTAATAAAAGAACAGTTAACAATTAATACTTTGTAATGTAAAGCTATAGCCAAGCTTTCAGCCAGTTCTTTTTTGCTTAAAATATCTCAAATAATGAAAATTATTGCATGTATTACGGATCTATTTTAAAGAGGTTTCCAACATTCTGCATTGTGCAGTAAGCTGCGTGAAATGTTCCTTCACTATTTTAAAAGGCGACATAGAGAGAGCACAAAGTGATTTTTTTTTTCCTTCTTGAAACTCGTTTAATTCCATTTTCTGTGCTTATTCTTAATTCTAAACTTTGGTCAGTAGAGCTCTTCGATTATGCAGGAATGAGACACTTTCTAAGTTGGAAATTAAAACATTTTTTTCCGGATTTATTAAATAACGATTACCCTCTTAATCGGTTAAAACGAATTTATAGTGAAAAAAAATATCCGCTTCTTCTCTTTTCCCTTCCCTCCTATAATTTCCCCTTGTCTTCCAACGCAAACGAAAAATTCGCTAATTAATAGAAATAATCTGGTGTGTCACTCACACGACTTTCTCTTACCCTGAAATTTAATACAGGTTGCAGATTAATAGGTAAGATAACGAGTACTGTTATGTAAACCTATGTTAAACAATTCATATTAGGCTTCTGAAGAGTTTTATATGAAAATTAGTTCTGTGTGAGGGGGGCTACCGTCCCTCTCAACCCCCCGTTTCATTAATGCACCTATATTTATATAGAATTTAATTCGGTTATTAAAAAATAAGTCTGTTTTTAAAAAATAATTTATTAAAATTATTATTTAAAAAATTTATCTTTCATGATAATACAGACGATTTCCACATTAGAGAAGTAGTATAACACCAAATATCCAAAAAAAGTCCATTTTATTCTCAAAAAAAAAAAAGAAAAAGTACGATTTTTTTTCTAAGTTTTTTTTTTCGTTAAAAGTAAAAAAAAAATCGATAACTTTGCTTTAAATTATCGCAGATCGATGGTTCAACAATTCGTTTTAAAGGTATCGGAGAGTTCTTTTGAAAGATACCCATCATGAAAATTTACTCCCCTCGAGGGGGGGACTTCCCCCCAGGGGGGGAGGCGAGACTCCTACATACACAAAAAAAAATTTCCCAGTTAACTATCTCTATTAAAAAATATACATATTCGTTTCATTTGGTTTAGTGCAGTCTATAGACGTTAAACTCTATTTTCCTGCAATTTCACCCATAGACGTAATGTATTAGAATTCTCTTCATTGTCCCTGTACACAAACCATTAGCTTGATCTTAACTAAAAGCTTACTGTAGCATCCCTATATGATACACATTTAGAATACCAAGTTTGAACTGTCTACCATAATTTGTTTTTGAGATATGCTGATAACAGACAGACACACAGACCCACAGGCATGCACACAGACCATTTGCTAAAAACATGATTTTCGTATTCAGGGGGCCTCAAAACGTGTAAATATAACAAAATCTCGCGTTCGAAAATTTGACCCAAAAACAATACTTTCTCTACCTTATGGGTAAGAGAAAGTAAAAAATATGTCTATGCCGTATTTTGGTTTTTCTTCAGAACTTATTGGTAAATTACTTAAACGACATATATTTATACTGCTTTCCGGCCGTTTAAACAATTAATAACCTTCCTTTTTAACATTAAACCTGTAACCCTTTCTTTGGAACAAACTGGTGTAATATATTTAATTCCTTGTAAAAATTGTAAATATGTTTATATTGGTAAAACTGGCCGTACGGCATGAATTTGACAACAGGAGCACATAAGATCATATAAAAATTTTAACCAAAGTTCTAAAATTGTAATCCTTTCAATAGAAACTGATCATATTCTTGATTTCGATATTATAAAATATTTAAATTCTGGTACTGATAATTATAAGCCATGTATTTTCCTTGAGAATTGGCACACTGCCAGCCATCTCCACACTATTATGTACTTCTGTAAATGCCTTGGGCATTTATGTAATGCTTGCAAATTATGTTGTATTTATACTGATGAGGAAACTCGGACGAGTTTCAAAACGTCTAAAATTTTATTTATTCTTAAGTGTATTTTTTAATTGTTTTTAAATGTACTTTAACTAATGTTTTGTCTCGTAAATAAAAAAGTTTTTGATCTTAAGATATATAATTGAGACGGTTTGATGTTTGTGTACATTATATATATATATATATATATATATATATATAGCTTTACATTTAATTTTTATATAATACATGTTGTGTAAAGTATACTACAAAAAATAAAAAATAAAATAGCGGGTAGTTTCGTAAAAATCTTATTTGCAGAAGAAAGATAAATGTATTTTCGCAACAATGAAAAAAACAACATTCCTATTTTTGCTGTCATATTCTTCAAAAATATTACAAAGTATAAAATAGAAAGTGCTCATCTATCATACAAATTGAATTCCATTTTCCTGAATTCATCGTCTTCAGTATTGTATTACTATGTTTTCTCAAAAATGATTTGTTAGGAAAAAAAAAAGTATATTGCTTATCGCGAATCACAATTATTTTTTATGTGAAACTTTTAAATATATATCTGCAATATATAGTATTATTCATTTTTATAAAGAATTTACTCTTACAAATCCGAATCTTGCTCTAAAGAAATTTTAGATGAAGAAAAGAAACATACTGGGAAATATTGATTTTTTCCCCCTTAATCTAAAAGCATAACATTTTATTTTAATAATTTGTTCTTAGTTTATAAGGTATGCAGCATATTAGTACGTGAAAAAAAAATAAAGTTCCTTTTCAAAATACAGTTCTGTGCATTTGTCAAATATCTGACGAAGTACTTCCTACTTTAACATGAAAATTCAGGTGTAAAAAAAAAAAAAAAAAAAAAAAAAAAAAGTTTTACCTCATATAATCTATTTTTTTTTTTTTTTTTTTTTTTTTTTTTTTTAGACAACAAGAAGGGAACTAATGTAAAATTAAAGAACAAATTGGAAATCACACTGTTTGAAATAATACTTGAAATGTAATGTAACTGTAACACATGAATAACATGCTTATTTTATCTAAATATATTTTTTGTATGATAAAGGAAAATACTTTAACGGAAATGTACAGTCGGTAACAAAAGTTTCCGAACACTTGCAAAAATTCCTATGAAAAAAAAAAGTACACTTAATATGGTTTTGTTAAACAAATCCTTGTCGAATCCTGTTCTTAGTCAGTGTAAGAACACGATTCGATAAGGATTTATTTAACAAAACCGTATGAAGTGTACTTTTTTTTCATAGGAATTTTTGCTAGTGTTCGGACACTTTTGTTACCGACTGTAATTTTTTTTTTTAAGACTATCGGAACTTATTTGAACATTTCTCGCTCTTTTCAGCATTCCGAGTTAATGTTATATACATTTTATGCGTTTAATAAATGGGTAAATTAAATGTTATAAGCATAAAGCACAAATTATGGCCAATGCAATGTCCCCATGAAATGTAGGATGGATGGTTGGGTTTTACGTCGCTGGGACACACCCCTAGAGTTGGTCCGGAGACACGCCATCACAATTTTGGTCCTCCACGGAAGGGATGGCGCTGCCTCTTCGGTGACCCCCAGATGTATAATTTTTGATGGGAACATGGAGGACATTGCGACCACGACAGATTTTACGTGCACCAGACACCATTAGTGTACACGACGGTCTTTGGCCGACTCGAGTACCGAACCCGCAATCTTCCAATGTACGAGGCCGGCACTCTACCGACTGGGCTACCGCGGCACCCTTAAAATGTAGGATCCTTAAAAAACGCAATTTGTCTTTTGAAAGAAAGAAAAAAAAAAAATACGAAATTTATTATTATTGACTTATTTACAATGTAAATTTTTCAATAGATATTTATATTCCTACATTTATTTTTGAAAAATGATTTTGTAAGATCAAACCATTTTATCTTATTTCGTATTTTCTATTTTATTTTATTTTATTTTTTATTTTTAAAAATAATTTTATGTAATATGTATATATTTATTATATTCCAAACGCTATGTATATATAGTCATATTTGTTGATTTAAATAACTATTTCAGTTTTAAAATAGCGGGGGGGGGGGGGGTAGTTAAATGTGATTGATACATAACATAAGTTAGATTTACATCACTGAAATTTTATTTAAAAAAAAGAAGTTTATTCATGAAAGCGTTTAAGTTAATAGTTAAATTATTCTGTGAAATAAAAATTTATTTTTTAAGAGTGCCGTCATAACATGAAATGCTGCCTAACACACTTGTTGATATATTAAACAACTCGTAGATAGTCTCAAATCTCATTTTAATCGATAAAACTATTTTTTTCTATGTTATGGTCATATACTTATTATGTCAATTGATTAAATCTTTAAAGCACTTCTCTTTCAGGTTTTATTTTTGCTTCTTTCTTTCTTTTTTTTTTTTTTTTTTTTAATTACTTGTAGTATTGATTATTTTCATTTTAACACTTTTCTTTGTTATGGTCGTGCAAATGTTTTGGTGATGTTGAGTGTCCGCCAAGCAAATTTATCCCGCTGCACCCGTATTAATCTGCAGTGGGCTCTGCTCCTTCTTCTTCTAGTTATTATTATTATTTCTTTCGTACTTTTTTTTTTTTTCATATTTGTCACATATGACTTCATCTATCAATGTTTCAGAAATAAATCAAATTTTATTATTTTTTACCTCGTATAAAGTTTCACTTTCATATATGTTTTCTTGTTGATTAAATCAAGTCTTCCTTCATGCTGTTTAATCATTGTAATGATGAAGTATTATAGAGCCACACACACACACATATATATAAATATATATATATATGTAGATAGATAGTTAGATAGATAGATTTCCACTATAAAACCATTCTTACACCTTTAATTTCTGGACGGCTGGAAATATACTCGTAAAAGTTGCGTCGAGGTGTATTAAAATGTCTTTGCGTCACAAAATATGATCCTGCTTGCAGCTCCACCTGATAGAAAGCTGTAATGTTAATGCTTCTATCTCAAAAAGAGTACAATATAGGGGAAAAAGTGAATTACAAAAATGCTGAGCGTAATCGATTTAGCACAAAAAGACACCTTATAGACATGGATGTAAAAAAAAAAAGGATACTTAAAATTTGAATTTGTTCGTTCGCTATTCCTATACTTTGACATGAAGAAACAATCACACAAAGAAATTATCACTACTTCATGTTTTATTCTATTACAAGTTACTTTTTTTTACAAGATTTATTATTATTATTATTATTACAAGATGCTTTTATTTTCAATGTTCAAATATCTGTTCGTCAGCTGCAATGTTTATCTAGTTACTTTGTTTGCGATTTACACTGCACATGTTGTAGCATAACAAGTATGCTATATAAAGTTCAAGCAAGGAAGACCTCATAACCCATAACTATACTCAAAACTCAACTTCGAAAATTTTACCCCAAAACAATACTTTCTCTACTTTCCATAGGTAAGAGGAAGTAATAAATGTAATCTAGTAAGTTTAAGATTATACTATGCAGTGAGATTTTTAAATACATAGATATTTTTAGCTATCGATTCTTCGAGTGCCTTTAAAATTCTGACTCACATTCATAAAATATACTCTGTTCATATGTGATAAGAATGTTTTGTATTTCTTTTACAATTTTCTTCAAATTAAAATATTAATATTCTATTTTTATTCGAGAACTAATTTAGCATATTTAACGAAAATATTCCGTTATATTACTTATTATTGTAACAATTATAATAATTTGAGAAGTGTAAAATTTTCATTTTATTCACAAATTGTTTATTTATTTTATTCCCTGTGTGGTTTAAAATTAGATTAATCGTTAATCTAAATTGCTGAATGTAAGGAATAAAAAATATAAGAATATATATATATATATATATATATATATATATATATATATATATACATGGTCTGTCCCGAAAGTAATGCGCCCATTTTTATTTTAAGAAATTTAACGAACCGATTCGCACACTTACTCAATATTCTTCGAAATACATCTCTCTTGCTTCAACACACTTGTTCCGACGCGATTTCCATGCTTTATATGCGCCCAGGCTGTCCGTCACAGAGATGTCCTTTAGTAACCTCGTCGTAGCCACCTTGATGTTCACTAGGGTCCCCAAATGCTGTCCTTTGAGGAATTTTTTAATCTTCGAAAACGAAAAGAAGTCGGACGGAGACAAATGAGGACTGTAAGGCGGCTGGAGAAGCGTTGAGATGCTGGGAGCATTGTCATGGTGCAGCTTCCAGGAATTCTTGATCTCACGCCTGACACGGTTGACCTGTTGCTTTAGCCTTTTCAGTACTTTGACGTAAAATTTGGCGTTGAATGGTTGGCCAGGTGGAACAAATTCAAAATGGACCACTCCCTTGGAATCGAAAAAAAAAAAAAAAAATGCAATGAGCATCGCTTTGCCCTGTAATTTGCTCATTCTAGCTCTTTTTGGGCGTGGGGACGACGTCGTGTGCCACTCTGCACTCTGTCTTTTTGTTTCTGGTTCGTACAAGAAGGTAAAAGATTCGTCATCACTTACCACATTGTCCAAAACGGTCGGATCGCCCTCACAACACTGCAACAATTCTGCTCGAGAGTTTGTTCCATCTTGATTTCGACCTAGCACTCACACAAAGGTTCATTGAAACAGACACTATGACTCTGCAGGAGCTCAGAGCCGACTGGCGCTAGTGGCTTTGTGTTCCTAAGACTCCACCCACGCTTTCGTGCAAGCGGCAACCCTGTGCGATGGATAGTTGCGGCAGAAGAAAATGGGGCGCATTACTTTCGGGACAGACCATGTATATATATATATATATATATATGTATATATATATATATTCTGAAAAGAAAAAAATAAAATATTTTATTTTTCAATTATTTTTTTATTTGGGTATTTGATCTACTTCTTTCTAGACATAGTGATTTATAGTATTAAAAGTTAAAAAAATTTTCTTATATAATTAAACTTTAAGATCGTCAACGCATCAGGAACCATTATAATTGACTTGTAACTCAGAACTTTTAAAAGAGTCTTATGAAGATAATATTTCACTAGACTCGTCCATTATACAAAACACTACATTCAATTTTTATATCCTTTATTAATATTTTATTTAAAATTGTTCTTTATCTTATCTTTCGTTTAAAAAAAAAAAAAAAAAAAAAAAAAAAAAGTTCTATCTGGCAATTTTAATTTTTATATACAAAATAATTTAAAGTTTAAACAAGAATTATATTTTTTAAACTTCTGTTAAAATACATATGTATATTATTATTATTATTTTTTTCAAAATTTATTTTTAACTGAAAAGTATTTTGATTTTCTATTCTCTTATGATTTTAAACTTATAATTCATATTACCTATTTAAATTTGGAAAAAACGTATGTTTTCATTTTATAGCATAATATATAGTTATTTATAACATAAAAAAGCAAATAATTTTAAAAAAAGTATCCGTGACTACAACTAACAAATTTTCGTTTGGTTATCGCCTAACTTGTTTAACTTTCTTCGATATACCAGGTGGTTGATAAAATTGTCTAAATTCCAAAAATTAATAATGAAAAAATAAATGTTCGGAAAATTTTCAGTTTGCAGGAATATGATCTGAGGAACATTGCATTTTTTGTCACGGAATATGTATGTGTATGTGTGTGTGTATAAATCATTCCAAAATTTACCGGGAAAGTGCACTTACATGCGATACTGAAACGTTTTATGCAAAACAGGCAATGACATACTGACAAAGCTATAGATCACGATAACGTGACACTGTACATTTATTTTCATGTAAAAAAAAAAAAAAAAAAAAAAACTTAACATGTCCTCCAGCACAAGGTGTTAGAAGAAAATGATTTGCATCTTTATGCTAATTACAGCTTGACTATAGCATGTCGTAATAGATGCCAACGACGATAGTCCATCGGTTTAACTACCTACGCTTAAACTAATTGTAACGTACCAACAATGTACCTTAAAATATTTCTTTTTTAACGAATATTCAAAAATTGTAATATTAAATTTGTCCCCCCCCCAGGGCCGGCTCGACCATATAGGCAAACTAGGCGATGGCCTAGGGCGCTCAAATCTAGAGGGCGCACAATCCAGACAACAAGATCTATTTTATTTATTACTATCTAACGGCACTTTAGAATAGATAAAATGTAGTCTCGGAAACACAGCACTCATGTTGTGTGAAAATTTTAAACACTTACAATCTTTGTCTAGAAAGACCTAAAAGGTACAAGTCTGCTGCTATGACTTGGAAACATTTACTGAGTTTTTCTTGGCGTGTTTTCAATTGGACGTGTAAAAATGAAGTAAATGCATAATCCTCGAATTCACTTTTCAGGGCATCAATCTAATTTATCTGATGAGAAGCGCTAGAGAAAGAGCCACAAACAACTGGCTTGATTTTACCATAATAACGATCTATTTATTTCAAAAACTTACAACGTCGAATTGAGTTTTGAAAACAGTCCGTCATTAAATCTGTCCATCTAATTGTTAACAGCTTTACACTACATCTAAAAGTCACCGAGTCATTATTTAATGGGGCTGTACTTTATTGGAACTATAAAGTTTTGACTTTCCATTCAAGGGTCTAAATTGTACATCATGTTTATAATAATTTTGAACTGACATAAAAAGAAAAATAATAAGATTTGAAGGAAGCTAGCTCTAACTAGAAAGAAGTTTTAGCTCTTCAGACTAGGTAACTTTGCAGGGGCTATGCGTGGGAGCTTTTTGGAATTTTACAAAGTGATTCTGTTATAGTTTCTTTTTCTAGTAGCTCAACTTAGTAATAAAATGTGAAATTTCATTTTTAGTACAGTTGATACTTGAGACTAGCTGTTAACAGAAAAAAAAAAATTTTTGGAGTAAATTTTGTAAGAGAAAATTAGAGAAAAAATATCATTAGCAAAGCAAATTAGGCTCATTTGAAAAGTTATTTTCGTCCGAATCCTAAAGAAACACTATCAGGATAATAATTTGAAAAAACAAAAGATTTTTCCACCTGAATCTGAATAAACAAAAATCTTGCTTCATGTTCAAAAATAATTAGTAAATAAACAATAGTTTGATATCAAAGAAATAAAGATTGAGGCTTTGATAAACAGAACATGGAAAATGCTTCCGGTTTCACTTTGAGTTTATGTATCCTTGCAATGTGAGAAAATTCTATGGGTAATATGCAGCGAATAGACGGCATGACTCTCTGACGTCATTCAAAGTCTTGACGATTTTCTTTTATTTAACCTGTAGGAGTCTTCTTTTAACCCACAAACAGTGGAATGTAGCCTATCATAGCACAACTTTTTTCCACAAACATTGAAAGCTCTACCTCGTTCTAGTTGTCCATTCTCGACGAACACAGGCCAGATCATGTATAAAAAATGTTCATTTCCTATTAGAAAATAAGCGAAGAAAGTTTTCGCCAGTACATAACAATAGACGACGCGACAATGATGAATATATGACCCAAACTCCATTACTAATGCACTACTAAAGACAAGATTTTTTTCTTGGAAACTGTAAAAGTGATTTCGGATTTGATAAACAGGAGGCATTTTCAGAAAAAATTAATACTGCGGTATCATTCCCATGGTTATATGGCAGATGCGTACATGACATTTGCGTACAAGCTGAAATTAGTGACACTTGCGTACAAGTCCAGGTGTTCCAAATGTTACATATCTGTTTTCGAAAAATCAAGTGGCATTTCCGTACAAAATTTGTTTCGCTGTATTTTTCGTTTGTAACACAAAGGGGTTGTATCCATATGTTAAACTTGAAGATAAATATTCTTATATAAATACATGAATTTTCTCTTATGCATGTAGTCTTACGACTGACAAAGTTATGAGCTTAACGCATATAAAAGTTGCAAGCTATAATAGCCGTAGTTATTTTCTGAAATGACATTCAATTATTTATTCACTGAGTCAAGCTCAATAAAGGTCCTTATAAATGCTATTAAGGTCTTTAAAAATATTTTTATTTCTTAAATACTTTTTTACTTTTTAACAAGTATGAATTTTTTGTCTCCAATAAAGAAAAGAAAAGTTAAAAAAAGATCTGTCTTCTTTATCAATAACGAATTGAATCATATTCCAGTTCCTGAAATTATTTGTCGTTCACCTATAAGCCTCTCTTCCCCCCCTCCCCCCCCCAAAAAAAATGTGTGTTTAAAAATGAAAAAAAATCGATAGCTTTATTTTAAATTATCGCAGATCGATGGTTCAACCATTCGTTTCAAAGGTATTGGTGAACTCATTTGAAAGATACCTATCATGAAAATTTACTCCCCTTGAGGGTGGACTTCCCTCCCCCCCCCTCCAGGGAGTGAGGCGGGGCTCCTACATACACAATTTTTTTTTCCCAGTTGACTATATCTATTACAAAAAACATACATTCGTTTCATTTGGTTTAGTGCAGTACAACGAAAAGCTTACTGTAACATTCCTATATGATATACATTTAGAATACCGAGTTTGGGATTTCTGCTACTATTTGTTCTTGAGATATGCTAATAAAACAGACAGACAGACACACAGACCATTCGCTAAAAACATGATTTTCGTATTCAGGGGATCACAGAACATGTAGATACAATAAAAACGCACGTTCGAAAATTTGACCCTAAAACAATACTTTCTCGACCCTATGGGTAAGAGAAAGTAAAAAGAAAAGAAAAAGAAGGAAAGAATAGAAAGAAAGAAAAAGGTTTTAATGCTTGCATCATATGGATATAACCCCTTCATGCAATGATCCTCAAATAAAGCGAAAGAAATGTTGTACGCAAGTGCCACTAGATTTTTTGAAAACACACCTGTAACATTTAAACCACCTGGACATGTACGCAAGTGCCACTGTTTTCAGCTTGTACGCAAATGTCATGTACGCATCTGTCACAACACCCATTCCCATCGGAGTCAGAGCCAGCCCGATTACGGAAAATGAAAAAGAAGTTTAATTATGCAGTCAGCTGATAAATCAACAATTGATGCTAAACATCATTTTAAGATTTATTTTTATATTTCTTTTCTTGATACAGCAAGAAATTCGAATGATGAGAAGTTCAAACAGACCAAAAAGATAAATTATGTTTTCTGATGCCTTTCTAACGACTGTGAGTCGTAAAAAAAAAAAAAAAAAAAAAAAAACTTTCAAAGTGATTTTGAAATTATGTAGAAGATCAGGAGATTATCTGACTCAAGGAGACTCCAAGGATGTTGATGAAAGGACGTATACAGGACGTTTTGAATAATTTTTGTGAAAACGAACTAGTACATTGCGTATTGAATTTAGTAACAGCAATAAAATTGTTGCTGACACTTCCTGTGTCTGTGGCCAGTGGAGAACCCAGCTTCATATAATTGAAATTAATAAAAACTTACCAGCGTTCTATAGTGACGTGAGAACGATTTGTATGACTATCACCATTATCAACAGATCAAGATGAAGCTAAAACAATTCATTTGAAGGATATTGTTTCTACTACCGCTAAAAGTAGCGCCGAAAACACAATAATATGCAATATGTGATAAAAAATAAATAGTTGATTATTTATTACAGTGTTTGTATTGTTTGTTTTCGTTAGCTGTGACCCTGCTCACCTATGCGCATGCGTGAGGTCTGCATTGATTTTGTTAAAATAGGGTAGAAGCGTAGAAGATGAGAGAATGTTTACATTTTACGAGTGAGAGATAAGTTGCGGTTTCTTTTTTCTTTTTTTTTTCTTTTCAGGACATTATTGAATTTTGAGGCGATACTTCTTCGTTATATTCGTATAAAGGCAAAATGCTGATTTTTCCCCCTTGTAATTTTTAAATAAGTGTAGAAGATCAGTTTTATTCTTCGATGCAAAATAAAATCCATAAACTTAAAAGTAAATGCCTGTTTTCTTTCTTCTTCTTCTTTTTTTTTTTTTTCAGTTAAAATTATTTTTATTTGCTTACTTGATCTCTAAATTCGTACTATATCTGTCATACCTGAACACTTGTTTCATGCACTGATTATAGTAGTAAATTAATTAAAAATGACTTAAATTAGGTAAAATTTACATAATTCATTAATAAAAGAAGAGAAAAAGAACAACGTTTACAGTAGACTTTACCTGTAGTAAAAGTAATATATTTTTTTCTTTTAAATTATACTGCTAAAATAAAAATACCATATTTTTGGATCTCTATTTTACAGAAATTTACAGAAAATCGTATTTAAATCAAATCATTAGATTTTTTTATCATGATTATTTTACACCTTTTATTTTTCGCGCATATTGTCATATAAATTACATTAAATAAAATATTGTTAATTAAAATTAAAAATTAAACTTTAAATTCGCGTAAAAAGGTAAAATAAATATTGAAGACTCATAAAAAGAAAACGAACACGTGTAGAACGAAAAGCGCATTTGGCTAAGTGCCCATCTCATTCAACGCATCACCCCTTTTCCGAGTAGGATCGTTCCGCGAGAGGTAGACATGGTTTACGAAAACGGACAGTATGTATACTACTGGACATTAAAATTGATACACCAAGAAGGAATGAGAATAACGGAATGAAATTCGTTGGACACATACAGTCGGCTGCAAAATTATTCGAGCACTAGCCAATAATTCCTATATTTAAAAAGTACACTTAAGACTTTTTTGCTAAGTAAATCCTTGTCGAATCATGTTCTTAGACTGATTAAGAACATGACTCGACAAGGATTTATTTAACAAAGCTGTATTAAGTGTACTTTTTTTTGACAAGGATTATTGCTAGTGCTCGAATAATTTTGCAGCCGACTGTACATTATAGTAGGAAGAACAATTGATTAAAATTTCAGGAAATTTGGAGTAATATGTACTGAGAAAACAGTACATAAAGCAGGGACCTCTGTGAGCAATAACAACACTTATCTGCCTAGGCATTGAATCGAACAGCGATTGGATGACATGTGCGGGTAGAGCACTTCATGAAGTTTTAACACGATGCCACAATTCATCGATTGAAGTTACTGGTGAGTGGTGGGCGGCCAGTAGCTTTTCAACGATTAAACAGTCATTTTCATTGGTGCGAGATCAGGAGAACACCTTGGCCAGAGCAACAGTCGAACACATTCGGCATCAATGAAAGTCCAGACAATATGGACAAACTTGCGGTCGTGCATTGTCCTGCTTAAATGTTGCGCTTCGGCGGCCTTGAACATAGGGCAGAGCGATGGGCCTTAACTCGTCAGAAATCTAAAGGCTGATATTCAGAGTGGCGGGAATGAAAACAAGAGGTGACCGGTACGTGTATCCAATGGTACCACATACCATGAATCCAGCTGGTGACTCAGTATGCGGCTACCAAAATTCTGATTACCCTCAAAACTGCATCACTGATATGGGCGCCATTAATGTGTGATCAACGATGAACCTGGACGCAGGAATGTCGTGAAGTCACTTTTCAGACAAATCACAATCCTGTTTACAGCATCAAGATTGCCTTATCCGTATTTAACGGCATTATGAATAATGCACATTACCAGCTGGGATTCGACATCATCATACTGTCCATCATTCGCAATGATATTATGGGTTCCCATTGGATACACGTCTCGATTACTTCATGTTCGTATTCCTGGCACTCTGAACAGCGGCCATTAAATTTCTGATGAGTTGAGGCGCGCCTCTCTGCTCTGTATTCGAGGCCTCCGTAGCGCAAAATTTAAGCAAGATAATGCACGACCGCAAGTTGTTTGTATTGTCCGGACCTTTTTTGATACAGAAAGTGTTCGACTGTTGCTCTGGCCAGCGCGTTCTCCTGATCTCGCACCAATGAAAATGACTGTTTAATCGTTGAAAAGCGACTGCCCCCCCCCACCACTCACCAGTAAATTCGACCGATGAATTGTGGCATCGTGTTAAAACTTCATGAAGTGCTCTACCCATACATGTCATCCAATCGCTGTTCGATTCAATGCCTAGGCAGATAAGTGCTGTTATTGCTCACAGAGGTCGCTACTTTATGTACTGTTTTCTCAGTACATATTACTCCAAATTTCCTGAAATTTTAATCAATTGTTCTTCCTACTATAATGTATGTGTCCAACAAATTCCATTCCGATATTATTATTTCTTCTTTGTGTAGCAATTTTAATGGCCAGTAGTGTATATAATTATTACTTACAAACTTTGGATAAACACCATAAAATGCAATAAACTCGCAACAATTGTTTCGGGTCGAAAAAACCACGACCCTTCATCAGGCGAACAAAGTAAGCACGAGTGCTGCAATCAAAGCGGCAACGCACAAAGTCGTTTAAAATAAAAAGAAAAAGTTTATAAAGTAGAAACTAAATATAGCTACTGGTGTGAGTAGAATTGTACCAAAACACAAGGAAATAAATAAATGAGTGAGATTAAACATATAACAATCAAAGGATAACAAAAATTAAACTAAAATCTAAGTTACGTGAGTAATTTCCAAGCATCAGAGAAGAAAGGAGTGGAAGAAATATCATTAACAAGATTTTTCGAATTTTTAAATATGTAAAATGCTTCATGAATATCCAAATGGGAGGAACAGACAGGAGATGAAATTATGTTAGTTTTGGAAAAATCAAAACGATGACCTTGAGACCAGCAGTGGGAAGCAATAGAAGATTTGGTAATCTCTTCATTACGAACATTCCGACGGTGCTCATTTATTCTGTATTTCAAACGCCTTCTAGTTTGACCAATATAACCTAAGTTGCAGGACGAACACGGAATTAAATAAATTCCAGAACGGTTTTCGGTGGGAATGGGATCCTTAAGAGAAGATAATTTAATTTTATTGACGGGTTTGTAAATAACTTTGAAACCAAACGGTGAAAGAATTTTAGAGATTTTAAAAGAGAGTGAAGAATAAAAAGGTAAAACAACTGGGATGAGACTATGATCGTTTAATTTGGGAGCAGAACGTTTAGGATTCTTAAATTTATATAGAGCTTTATCGATGATAGATGGGTTATAGCCACGAGAGAGAGCAAGAGATTTTAAATAATTAATTTCTTTCGAAAGATTAGACGGATCAGAACAAATGTGTAAGGCACGGTAAACATTAGTGTAAAAAGCAGACATTTTGTTGAGGGGCGTGGTTAGAGAGAGCATGCGGCGGCAAAGAGACTGAGAATGGTTTTCTAAAAACAGTAGTTGAGAAACAATCCTTTTCTTTATTCACAAGAACGTCAAGGAAAGGCAAAGAGCAATCCTGTTCAACCTCAAAAGTGAATTGAATGCATGGGTCAATCGAATTGACCAAAGAAAGTAAATTGGACAAATCGACGTCAGGGGAGACAAGAACGAAAGTGTCATCCACTCGTTCTTGTCTCCCCTGACGTCGATATCGGTAATTTTAGTACAATTATTATTAAAAATGACAGAAAATGTTTATGGTGGATTCTATACTACAAATAAGAAACAAAATAAAAAATATATAGACAATACATATTTATATATTATAAATAACTATATATTCGTTTGGTCCCATAAGCAGCTCTGCTGTCCAAACTTCAGGAAGTAGGTGTAATGTTCGAAAACAGGCTCCGCTCTTTCGCCTTTGCATTGGCATTTTCCGTAGTTTTCTCAGACATTCACCTGAATACGTGCTGAGAACTCCTCAGAGTCCAACCTTCTTAGTCTTAAAATCATCCCGTAGTCAATTTGCCTAAACATTAACACCTAAACTTGTATAGTTACTTTGAAACTTAAAAAATATTCTACAGTCTAAGCTCTGTGCATCTGCTTTGTATATTGGATACATACACAATTTTAGAAAAAAACCCTTTTTTTAATCGATGACTCACATTCTGTTTGTCATCCATTTCCAAAATTTATAAGCATTAAATGTATACTTTAGATCGAACTGATTATTTCTTTTAATTTATAAAAATATATCTTCAAGAAACACTCTTTATTAACGTTGAACAGATTTTTTTTTCTTACTACGTTGTAGCTTTTTATCTCCCGTAGGAAAGTACAAATCGCGGAATCTCATATTTCTAATCTTCAGACTTTTTTTTAGTCCAGAATATTGAATAAAGATATCTTTTTTCTTCTATTTTTAGAAGAAAAAAATTCTGTATGGCGTGCATTTTTTGCCTCTGAAATAAAATCTCTCAGCATAGAACTTATTTGAAATTGTATCAGAACTTTAACATACACAGTGTACGTATACTCTGCTGTGAAAAAATAAAATACAATATTTCCTTTTTCCTTTGAAAATACTAATGTTTTTTAACTTCAATAAACTATATATTTCAGTCTTTTAATGTAAAATTATATTGAAATTTTAAAGTTGAATTAATATTTTATTCATTCTATTATGGAAAAATTTATTCATATAATTTTTTTAATCTCCCACAAAGCACTTAATGAGGATCAAATCACTACTAACATGTAAATTAACCTCCTTATTTATTTTATATATTAGCATGTCTCATTATTAACTGCACGTTCAATCTAACATCTTTCGCGATTGCTGAAAGTGAAAAATAGTTGTCCCTTACCGAAGGGTGGGGGCCAGGACAGGAAGTCATCTTCTAGGCCAATATCCCTTATCTCTTGTATTCCGAAAGTTTATGAAATTTATATCTCGTCAACCAACTGAGTTATTTCCTTGAGTCTCATTACAAGATTATGCCCAATATTTCGGATTTAGAACTCGTCGTTTAACACAGGGGTGGCCATCTCACTGCCCGCGGGAAGCATGCAGCCCACCGCGTACTCTCTCGCGGCCCGCGAGGAGACTAACGATATTTAATGTTTGACAACTTTGGTTAACGGATCAAAAATTAATAAATACGTTCTGACTTTTTGAGATGAAAATACTTTTCAACGATTATGGTAGCTAAAGAACTTTTCTAATGAAAATCTTTTTATTATAGTTTCAATATATAGTTATAAATTTTTGACGATTCTATTGTTAATTTATGAATGAAAATAATTTAAATTAATATATTCTGATCCGACTTTCCACACTGCACTTCCCCAAAAAAGTATAGACATACATGAAACATATACTCACACACATAAATGCACATATGCATATATAGAGTCATAAAATAATAATAGCACGTTCCTTCCCCGACTAATTTCGAAGTAAATTATCGTAGAAACAAACAGCTGATGCCTAACATTGGTAAAAATATCTAGTTTTTAATTCAATTGCTAAATTTTGTTTAGGTTGTCATCTACATATTAAAACTTGCACATAACCTCACCCCCCCCCCCCCCCGAATAGTAACACCCATTTTTATCTACATAATCGAATTTCGTATGTCAAAGCGCTTCGGAGAAATATATAATTTACATTCTTTATATCAAAGTCTACATAGAGTTACATGCAAAAATTGGTCGGGGTTAAATCTCTATATTTAAAAAAGAAAAAAAGAAGGATATCACACAGAATAGTATTATATCCATTCAGATAATAATCGGAAAAGAAATATAACAATTTTAACTATAAAATAAAGTAAATTAATGCTAATTAAGAAATAATGTGTACGTATGAACTTACTTAAATAATTATTTTAAATCACGTGCAAGCAAAGTGATATACGACACAAATGATAAGAAGTGACAGACCCCTAATAAAAATTGAAATATCACTATAATTCGAAAAATAATGAAAGTAAGGAACTATAAATTTAGAAATCCATATTTTTGGTGATGCCCATTCTATTCGTGCAAGAAACAATGTAGGTCATAGCTCATAATTTTTTGAAATATTAATTTATTAATAATTTTCTTATTTCAAAAAATACTTTTTAATCAAAAATATGCATGAGATATATTGTTGCGTCATTCTAACGTAAAAAATAAATAAATGAAATAAAATAAATAAATAAATAAATAAATAAATGAAATTTTAATATATTATTTTTTTGGGGGAAGACATGAATTAATGTTTATTACATTTATTTAGCATTAGCATCTCCATATTTTAACAAATTGTAATTCTGTGAAAAGTTAAGAGAAACATATAAACTATACAATTTTCTGGGCTGATTTGATCCAAATATTCCAAAAAGCTTGTCGAAATTGGGGTTTGCTTTTGAAAAAAACGAAGGTGATGCCAGTTTTAGTATGTAGACAGCTCTTAAGCAAACTCTAACTAAACCGTTCTAAATTAGGCCTTACTAATCGATCGGACCAGCCACATGTCTCTACAATAATTTACGGCGAAATTATTCGGGAAAAGATGGGGGGGGGGGTTAATGACTGTACATCTAGTGTGGCCCGAATGAATAAAATAGATTTCCAGAGCGATCCACCAAGTGTTTTGGGTTGGACAGACCTGGAACACATCAGCAGTTGTGAGGTGCGGCTAAATCCATTCAGATAAATACCAAACCAGCGGTGTGACGGGAATTATATTTCTCGACGTGTAAAAGGTGTTTTACAAGGTCTGGTGCGATGGTCTTTTCTTTAAACTGGTTATATTAGGTGTTCCTGAGAAGATAATTAAAACCTTACCAGACTATTTTCTAACGGGTCTTTCGGGATGAAATTGGGTAACTCTTTCGATCCCAAAATCTGCACAAAGATCCTCAACTTTCTCACATCGGGCTATGCCATATAAAAATCTACATCTATGGCATCCACGTATGCCCAACATCAACTTAGCATTACTGGCAGATGATATAATTGTAATGCATCCCACATACAACCTCACACTGTGTTTCAAAAAAATCTAAGTCATTTTTTTCGTATAATTTTTGCCTCGAAAAATGAAAACTAACATGTCTAAAAGTTGTACCATATTCTTTACTGATAAATCCTATACACCCAACAATAATTTTCTTCTTAATAACGAGCCTTTTCTCTTGGAAGCAACTTATAAATACCTAGACATTCACCTAGATTCTAAACTATTGTTGATAAAGCTTATTGTGCCATCCCCCTATTCCCGTTTATCGCTTGAAATATTCACATGCCTATTACGAATAAATTGGTGCTCTACAAATTTTTGATCCTGCCTATCTTGACCTACGAGTTCGTTTTGTGAGGGTCTGCCTCAAAGACAGCGCTTGAAAGACTTCAAGTACTAGAAAACGAGACATTGTGCAGGTATATTCAGGCTTTTCGATATGTTCGCAATGGTGTCATTAACAAATACTTAAAGATTCGGCTCTTTTATTCTGAAATTAAAAAAACTTACAACGAAGTTAACAGGTCAGTACGAAAAGTCCAAACTCCCGAGGTAAAACCAATCAGAAGATGTAGTTCTAGAATAGGCAGGGCTAGGAAACGCCAATTTGACATCTTGGGGAGGAAGCATGGTTTTGTACCCAACTCCAAGTATAAATGTGGTAATTTTGCGTAACATAACACAGAATTCCACTACAAATTTATTATGTATTTATACTGAATAAATTTATTAATCTCCATCTAGCTACCTTCGATATCTGTAATCTGCTGTGTTGTTGTTTAGTCGTGTTTGTTCAACTTTCTTGCAAATTAACTTACTTAAAGGGACTTGCAATGTTTTAAAATATTCTTTTTTTAATGTAAATTGATTTTCTTTATTATCTTAACTATAAACTATTAATTTAAAATTTATTGAACTGCTTAACAGGTTTGTTAGGCTATTACTTTAAATTTCTTTAGTGTAAATATTAGGAAAAATAAGTTTTTTTTTTTTTTTTTTTTTTTTTTTTTTTAAGAATTCTTTGTGTATCAATACGTGTATACAATTATTTCTTAGCCCATTTCACCTTCCCTCTCTATGCTTCAACGACAGGCAGTGTACCACATCATCACAAAAGTGTTCCTTGAAATTCCCACAGCTAAATGTTCTGATCATCGACAATTTAACACCTAATGAAAATCTCTATATATTCGGATTGAGAAAGACGGTGGTTTAGACCACCGTAGGTACTCCTTAAACACCGTGATGATTATGATAATGATGATATCTTTTGTAGACTCATCTTTAAGCTGCAATATTTTGAGCCATCAAGTGAAGATATTCAAAGGAATTCAACAAGTTAAAATAACATTATGAAATGAAAGTGGACAACCATGGACAGGTCATGACAAAAACCCGAAAAGGCGTTAGCTTCAGCTATGATCGTGTGCCACTGTTACTGCCACTGCTATTTCCACTGCTATTTCTTGTAAACAAAATCAACAATAATGAAATAATCGATCAAAACATCCCCATCAAATCATCACAGCACCTTGTCGCCTGTATTAGCTTCGCAATTGCAGACATTGAATAAATGCTAGGATTTTTCCAATATCTGCATGATTCACTTCGACAACAATGCGAAGCCCGCATTCAAGGCAGGGGGTCGCTCATTTGAGTATTTATTGTAAAGTTTTCAATCATAAGGAGTTCCTCTTTATTATTCGTTTTATTGTATTTTCCATTTCCATCAAGCAGACATTATCTTGCGTCTCGAATTTTAATCTCCGAACACACATTTTATATTGAAACTCTTTTTAATAATATTTGTCACTCCTTAAGCTGTATTCACACTTGCCTCGCGTCAAATGTCGTAAATTATTCGCTATCGAAATGGAAGATTTAAACATTTTGACATGTGGACACTAAATGAGATTCGTTGTTCCTTGAAAACAATTTACAAAATAAATGCAAGTTTTCCATGCTAATTATCGCCGTAGGAGGTCATGATAAAGTTTTTGTGGTCAGAAATATGGCCCTTCTACTTGTGGAAGCTAACAACATGCTAATGTTAGCCAAACACTCATATAAAAGGAAATAAATATGAATAGAAAAGCCGCTGATGCTCCATTACGTTTCAAGTGTGAATCAAGATTTACACTTGTAAACATTACGTTTATCACACTCTGTATATGTATGTGTGTGTGCGCGTAAATGAGAGAACATTCATATAACCAGAGAAGATGCCATAGTTATTATACAGTAATTTTTGATTATCAAATTCAGCTTAAATAAATTGACCTCTATTGAGCTTTAAACAGAATGAGCTAAAAATCATATTAATCGCCATTATTAAATATCTGTGTTCCAAGTTATGTGTGTGTGTGCGTAAGAGAGAGAACATTCATATAACCAGGGACGATGTTATAGTAATTATACAGTATATTTTGATTGTCAAATTGTACTTAAATCAATTGACCTCTTTTGATCTTTAAAGAGAATAATATTAATCTCCATTATCAGATATCTGTGTTCCAAGTTTGATACCACTATAATCTGCACACATTGAACAGAAATCTTGAAAATTTGTGGCTTATAGAGTCAGCAGGTTTTATTCTATTAACTTTGGTCCAACTTCCCCAATCTATAAATAAATAAAATAATTTAAATAGTTCTCTAACAACAGAAGTTTCTCAAAAATGCTACATTTAAATCCTTCTAGATTTTAGTAAAATATAAATATTAATGTTGAAAAGATGAAATTAATTATATACTATAAACTGCTGTAAGTAATACAGCAAATTTTAATCAATTGTATTCATAAAAAAAAAAAAAAAAAAAAAAAAAAAAAATGAGGAAGAAAATTTAAATTAAATCAAATTTTTTAAACGAAATTATTCAGAGCAAGACAGGTATTAGAATTTTTAATACAACATTTCAATGTTCTTAACCTCTTACTCGCATACAATAAATCTATTTGAACGAAATCACTTAAAATGCTTGCGTTAACCAAACTCTGTATCCAGTTGACTGTTATGTCAAATTGTTTAATCACATCTGACTTGACATCTGTTGTGACATCTAATTCCTTTTCTAGATTTTAACGATGAAAAATACAAATCATTATTGCATTCAGTGTATCTATCATAAAATAATATTTCCTTCAAGAAACTCACTGTAATTATATCGAATGAAATTTGAACCATTCTTACGCTGATT
The DNA here is from genome assembly GCA_963930645.1 of Salticus scenicus. Taxonomy (NCBI): domain Eukaryota; kingdom Metazoa; phylum Arthropoda; class Arachnida; order Araneae; family Salticidae; genus Salticus; species Salticus scenicus. The sequence goes on from OZ005661.1 coordinate 20,302,120, forward strand.
GGAAAATGCCCAGTATTGGAAGGGAATCCATAATCTTTTGCTCATCTTTCCTTTTTTTTAATTTTATTTCGTTTCATTAATGGATAGATTTATTTTCTTTAACAAACTTTCAAATGTTGCATTTGTTTGCTTATGATATTTCAAATACTTTAAAGAATATGTTTTAAATCTAGAAGGGAAAACTACAGGAGACAGTTTACAAATAATTAAAAATCATACTAAGAAAAATATAATAATTTTCTTCACTTAATTTAATATTTTTAAATCTTTATATTTTATCCAGTTCATATTTATGAGTTGTAGTTTAATCAGCCGAAAATGTTCGTACAGAAAATGACGATTTTGTTCTACAATGTTTTATCAATTTATAAATGAAAATGCATATGCAGATGGTGCAAACGTGCAGTTTTAAACTTTAAAGCTGTTTATTAATAATCGATATATTTTGAAAACTTGTGCATTAAATGTATTAAAATTCTACAAAATGTTTAGAAATAGATGTTTCTACATTCTAAATTCCTTTTAAATACTCTAAAATACAGAAAACGCGGACTGTTCATTGATATTTAGATTAATTTCTAAATTACTCATTTTATGAAGTTTCTTGTTTTAGTTCGAGTTAAAATAATTCCAATTATTTAAAATGTAAAATGTTTACTCATCATTTCGATAAAATTTCACATTTGAAGCCATTTCAAAATATTTTCATTCATAACATGAAAGAGATTCACCCAATCGATTTCAATTTAAAAGATGAAACATAATTGGTAGAAGTAGGAAAAATGGAGATGTTGTCAGAATCATGAGTGAAATGGAGTGGGTATGAAGACAAAAGTTAAAAGCATATAGCAAAAAGCTCTAGGATAAATCCTTAATTTATCTTCAAGGTTGTTCCTTATTGTTAAATATTTATAAGGAATTTTAACTGAAAGGCTAACTAAAATTGTTTTATGATTTCAGTCACATAGAAGAAAAGCTAAAAAGATAAATGTCAAACTATTGTTTCTCATTCTAATAAAAAATAAAGTAAAACGCAATGACAGAAACGTAAAAAGAAGGTTATTTGAATGTATTTTTGCATTCTTACATACCAGGGAGTATGCTTAAAGGAAAAAAAAGAGAGAGAGAGAGAAAGAAATTTGTAATTTTAAAAATGTGATTTATATTTCAAATATTTAACTATTCGGTCGTTCATTTTATATGTCAGTAGTAGATTTATTTATATTTAAAATTTTTACTCTCGTCTACCACTCGATTTTTATACGTTTATTTCCAAATGTATTTTTCCTTGTCATTGTAAATTAACAAACATTAATTTATATGATATTTAAAACATCCGTTTCATATTTTACATCATAATATTTAAATGTTTTGAAGTCCAAATGACTCCAAAGAATTACAAATGATATCATAATCCTAAAATTCAATTTTTATAATCACGTGTTTCTTTATTTGTATATATATATTATAATGTTTTGTGACATACTGTTATTTTACCTATTTAATTTAATATTATAATTTTCCTCTGATGTACTGCAATTCTACATAGCAACGAAAAGAATTTAATTTAAAAATCAAAATTGTTTTGTGTTATTTAACCTTTGTTTTATAAATGACGGTGACATTTCTCCCTCCCGCAATTACTAAATCTTCTGTGGTATCATATATGCCCTTTTACGCCCTCTAATGAAACAACGTAAAAAGTATTTAGAAGGAGAAAAAACGTTGTCTGGAAAGCGTCAGATTTCTAGCTGTAGGAAATAAAAATAATTTCTAATAATAAATCTCTGTCTTTTATAAATAACTTAAATGGTCCTGGTATAGCCCAGGAGACGAATTTTTGCGGTAATTGATACTGAAAATGTAAATTCAAACAATTAAATAAATTTTATGTAGAATAAAAAGGAGACTGACAAAAATTAGTCGGTATGGTATAAAATTTTAAGAATCTGAGGATCCTAAAACAAATAGAAGTAATGTTGAAGAAAGATTGAAGATAATCACTGAGTTGAAGAAAAAAATAGAAATACTATTTAAGGAATATATATAATTAAATCAAGAAAAAAAAAGAAAGAAAGAAGAAGAATAAACCATATTATCTGTGGATACAGCTCTTCATGGATTAGAAGATCAAATAACAGCTTAGGGGTAAGTTTAAACTGCTTACTTTCAAAGTTAAATGTAATAAAGAATAATTATACTTGAAATAATGAAAACTGATACAATTCTATATTACATGACTCTTATTTTAAACTTCCACGATCTCTGCTACCTGTATTTGATGCAAAATTAGAAGAATATTCAACCTTTGTAGTACAATTTAAAAATATGATCGAAAAAAAAAAAGTGCTAAATTGAATGATAAGGAAAAGTTATTTTATTTAAAAAGTTCCTTAAGCGGAGAAGCGAAACTAATTGAGTCCACCAGTGATACATTTCAATATTTGTTATTGGCGCTCAAAAAACGGTGCGAGAACAAAAGATTTATCGTGGATTTTCATATACAATCAATCTTAAAGTTAAATAAATTACTACATGGGTTCGCGAAAGGTTTAAAAAAAGATTACCGTCTCTGTCAATACACCTTTAAGAGTATTAAAATTGCTTAACATAGAATCAAATAATTTATGTAATGCATTGATTGTAAATATAATTCTAGATAAATTAGATAAATACACGCAAAAGGTGTATAAAAAAGTCAGTATCGTCTAAAGAAATTCCGTTATTAAACGACCTGCTAGAATTTTTGCAGTCAAAATCCTTTGTTTTTGAACAATTAAATAAATTAGAAAAGGAAAATAATCATAATCGCAATACGTCTCTGAAAATGAACAATGCATTTTTTATGTTTAATTTATTATAATAATCAATTAAACAATCTTCCAAAACCATAGAAGTTATGAATAGCATTTTATTTTTTTAAATATTATTATTATTATTATTTTATAATTATTTTCCGTTAAATTATAATCTTCATTTTTTTTTTTTTTTCAGTTGAAATGCACGCATGGAAATCCATGAAATAAAATTTTACTCTGTTTATTTCAACAAATTGTTTTAGTCATGACATGATTTTCAGCATTAGATTTGGAATTCTTGGGCATGTATTATTAAGAAGATATTTTCTAGTTGCAAATTACTAATAATTTTTAAATTTTACACCAGTCTGTTGAATCGATTATTAAACATTCACAAAAAGTATAATAAATAAATTTTATTTTTAATGGAATAAACTGATATCATTATTTTTTAATTGTATTTTAAAATTTCGGATAGATTAAGGTGACCAGGCGTCTTATTTTTAAGAGGACAGTCCGTTTTTGTAATATGTTTCTCCAAGTTAAAAAAAAAATGTTACAGGAAAACTATTTATTATAATTAACAGCTCTTTGGTTCGCGTTTACAAATATATATATTCATATATGTATTTGTATATATATGCAAATTAATTAGAGCCAGATGAAAAATTTATCCCAAAACACATGAGGTCCTTCATCAGGGGTGAAGGCCCCCTTGTGAAGGCCCTCATGTGTTTTGGGATTAATTTTTCATCTGGCTTTAATTAATTTGCTTATTTATTATAGTTTTACATTTCCATTTGCTGCATTTGTGCATTGGTTTATAAAAACTCTTTTCTAGTTCTATATATTTAATAATTCAAGTTTTATAGAGGTACTCTAATCTGTACACCACAAGATAGTTGTCTAAAAAAAAAAAAAAAAAACTGAATAATTTTTCTAAAGTTTTCATGAGAGTTCAAGAAATTTCTGGAAGTGTATCCAAATAAACATTGAATAAATAAAAAATACAACCATTATTAAACAATATAAAATGTCCTGAACCAAGAAAATTGTTTATATTGCAATTATATTTATTGCTTAGATTTCTTTTTATCTTGATTATGACCTAATAAAAATATCATTTCACAGACTAATTATTCAATACCTAAGCAAAAATTTCTACCAAAAATGTGTAATAAAAAATACCAGAAATGTGAGCAGGACAAAATTTTTTTTTTTAAATACACAGCATTTAAGGAAATGTATGAAAACATTTCAAGTATATCCTACTGAAAAAAAATATAAAAAAATATTTTCATTAATTTCTATATATTAAAAAATGTTGCTATCGCTGGCGTGATTTTTTTTTTTTTCTGTGACCGCATCTCCCGGCAAACGGCAGTGTCCTACGCGTTATCAGAGGTATCAGTGTATGTCAAATACTCCAATGAAAGCATTTCATTTGGTTAGGAAATTCTATCATCTTAATTAGCGACTTTATTAAATGAAAGCTTCAGGTTAATGAAGGTACTCTATTTGCGAACATGCAAATATTTTCTCCAAATAATTTTTCTTTCAGTCATATGACATCACTATTACCAGGGAATATAAAATGGCATCCGTGGTGAAAAACAAATAATGTTGTTATTGTAACAAAGAAGTTTGTCGTCTACAAATAAGTCAGAAGATATCTTGGATATTTTCAATGAAAAAATGAATTTAGGATTGTATTTTTTTTTTCCGCTTGCAGATATGTTTATATATATATATATATATATATATATATATATGTATATATATATATATATATATATATATATATATATATATATATATAAACATATATATACATATATATATATAAACATATAAATATATATATATATATAAACATGTATATACATATATATATAAACATATAAATATATATATATATATATATATATATATATATATATATATATATATATATATATATATATATATATATATATATATATATATATATATATATATATATATACTAGCTGACCCGACAAACGTTGTTTTGTCATATAAATTATTTCTAGAGAATATTTTGCTAGAAAAAAATAACTAACTTATTGTACGTGTGTAAAGATGTGGTATATAAGTGAAACAGGTATGGAGCGCTGTGAACGGTGACTGTGAATTCCTATTATAACGTAAAAGACATAATTACCGAAACTTTCGCTACTTGCTTCTTGCTACTTGGTACTTTCTACTTGCTACTTGTTATTTAAAACCTCCGCTGAATGTCGAACAGCACAAAATTTTATTTCATACGGCAAATATTTCAATTTAAGAGAGAATATCTGATAGCAACGAATTTCACATGAAAATTCCGTCTCTTTTGAACAAGCTGTAACAATCTGGACCGATTTGCTGAAAATTTTTATCAAAAAGTTATTACAATATCTAACATCATTACATGTACATTTATCACAATTCAATCAATCGATGCATGTGAGTATGTGTATAGTATGAGCGAAGTGAAAAGTAGAGTTCGTATTAAATAAAAACTTAAATTCGTTTTAATTAAAGGTGAAAAAGTTGAAACTCAATTTATTTTATAACAGGTATCTTTTTTTAATCTACAAAAACTTAATTTATCGTAATGCCATTGGATGTACAATATTTTTGGTTAATCCTTGAGGAATATACACAAACAAATTCGAAGGTTTTCCAACAATGGAACACGCAACATATAATTGGCCGTGAGAAAAGCACGGATTTTCTAAATCTAAGCTACAAATTGGGACCCCTTTGGTGACTTAAAATATTTTAAGCCATTTTTCCGATGAATTAAAATGGCTATCTCAATTGTGGAACAAAGTTCTTGGCGAGAAGCGTCCGAGCTACTTCGGTGCCAAATTTCAAATTTTGCCAAAGGGATCCGATACTAAAGGTGTTCCATACAAAAAATAAATAAATAAAATATCAGTGACATACACACGCACAAAAGTATGGGAGCCCATTGGTGACTTTAAATATTTTAAGCCATTTTTGCGATGAATTGAAATGGCTATCTCAATTGTGGAACTAAAGATCTTGGCGAGAAGCGTCCGAGCTACCTCGGTGCCAAATTTTCCATACAAAAAATAAATAAATAAAATATCAGTGACATGCACACGCACAAAAGTATGGGACCCCTTTGGTGACTTTAAATATTTTAAGCCATTTTTGCGATGAATTGAAATGGCTATCTCAATTGTGGAACTAAAGATCTTGGCGAGAAGCCTCCGAGCTACTTCGGTGCCAAATTTCAAATTTTGCCAAAGGGTTCCGATATTAAATGTGTTCCATTCAAAAAATAAATAAATAAAATATAATAAATTAGCTACACAAATAAATTTATAGGTTAGGGTGGTTGTTAATCAACGCGCGTGTAAATTTGATAGAAAATTATATAAAATAATAGTCCAATTCCGCACTAAATTTGCAAAATGTATAGTTTTTTATGCACACTTCAAAACTCTTCAAACACTAATTACATCTTGATGTAATATTTCAATTAGGACTCGCTCGTGAAATATACGCGCTGGCCATTTTCAAGATGGACGGCTAAATGAAGAACTGCTGGATCCCGTTCATAAATTGGGAAAACAAAGATACGCCAAACAGCTTTATTGAAGCTGACGTACCGGCCAATTTAGTAAAGTGTTATTTCATCGTTGTTATTCACCGGAGGAGCATTCACATTGGTATTTTCAACTCGAAATACAGCCATATCACTGCCTTTATTCACATACTTGCAAATATATTTGATACTGTTCACTGAACTGCAGAACTCAACATTAATATGAGCATTGAATGTTTTGCTCAGCAGAGCGAATATGGGACCACCCAACGGTTATCAATGTCAATGTCTATGTTGTTGACATAGATGACCACCATAGATGATAAGATTGTCCGCCATTATCGGGGTTTCTTCGACGATATATTGGATATCCGTCAACATTTGTGATCGTATCGTTAGTGAAATTTTTTGGAAAACTTTTAGTACATTTTCCATCTGCACAAATAATAATGGCCTAAAAATTCATTTTTCATTTTAACATAAAATAACTCCGTCGGATATTGACGAATTTTTTAAAAGAATATACCATTTTAATCCTCAGGCTAAAAATATTAACTTTGAAAAAATATTTTAAACACTTACGGTTAAAAATTCATTTTTCATTTCAACATTAAATAATTTCTAACATCGTGTTTACGATTCTAAAAATTTTAACTTTGAAAAAATATTTTAAACACTTCGTGAGATACGGTTAAAAATTCATTCTTCTTTTCAACATTAAATAAATTCTGACATCGTGTTTATGGACAACTCACGCCATCTAGGTGGAAAAGTTGTTGAAACTGTTGGTTAAAAATTAATTAAGAAAGAACTAATTAACTTACAACTTTCATTTGTAAATCTAAACCATTCTCGAATCCATCTGAAGACACACAAAAAATTTCATTAAACTCGGTCCAGCCGTTTAGGAGGAGTTCAGTGACATACACACGCACAAAAGAAATATATATATAAAGATATATATATATATATATATATATATATATATTGTGACTATTGAAAGTATGTCGTGTCTGTATAATTGAATGCATTTCATTTTGTCTTTAAAGTGTATTTATCTTCTTTACTTAAAAACATATTTTAGAAAGATTCGGATATATTTTAGCATAAAAAAGATCATAAAGTCAAATGAATTTAGGATTATATTTTTCAATTTTCCGTCTGCAGATATGTTTATATATACAGCGCTCCGAAATCTTGCATAATGCTGACAGAAATGCAAGCTTCCTGATGAGTGATCATTTCTGGTTTTCAGCATTTAAAATTCTATTTTTCATTTCATGAATTCTCTATTCTTTTAACAGATCCTTTTGGTTAATTTATCTCTTTCCATTTATATTATTTGATGTATGTTTCTATTGGATTAATGGATTATGCAAGTTATCTCATCGTTATGGCTTATGTGTTATGTGTGTCATTTCTCTTCTGCGTAAGTACTTTAACATGTTTTTACTACTCAGTGTACTTAAATTAAATTATCATCGTGACTATAATTTTATTCGAAATACATCTCATTTAAAATTTCATATGTTGGTATTTTCATCTATGTTTCATTTGCTGAGTGTTGTGAAGGAATTAAATTATTCAAACTTTATATATATATATATATATATATATATATATATTGTGAATAATGAAAGTATGTCGTGTGTGTATAATTGACTGCATTTCATTTTGTCTTTAAAGTGTATTTATCTTTTTTACTTAAAAACATATTTTAGAAATATTCGGATATATTTTAGCATAAAAAAGAACATAGAGTCAAATTCAAACTTATTTATAAATGACCGCATCTTGTAACATCGCATTCATAACTTTTTAACAATGCTGAATTAGAATACAGAATTATAATTTTTGTACAATTGATTGCATTTCGTTTTGTGTTTAAAGCGTACGTATATTTTTTACTTAATGTATATATATATATTAGAAACTTCGTAAATATTTTACATAAAAAATATTATAGAGTCAAATTTAAACTTATTTATAAATGGTCGCATCCAGTAACTTCGCATTAATAAATTTTGAACATTAAAAATCAGAAATGTCTATCATACATTTCATATTTCTAAGATCACCTAAGACTGTTATACAGAATCGAGTACATTTTATCTTTCGTAACTTTCTTTAGGAAGTAGGTAGAAAAAAAAATTATACAATCAAACTGTAAGAGATTTTTCGAAATTCTAATAAAAATAACAATATAAAAAAATAATAATAACTATTTTTTTTTTTTCAGATATCTTCGAATGTGTAAAATTATTACATAACTGTACATTAGAAAAATATGGAGAGTATTATATACTACCCTAAATTAGCTAAAAATTTAAATAGTAAAATGTATAGACGTCAGAAAATATAGTTACTAGATTTCTTTTGTTATATATATATTAGGGTGGGTCGAAAAAAAATAATTTTTTTTTTTCGAAACGCTATACCGCGGAAAACTCGCCTCTGAGGTAGTTAAGTAAAATGCAAATTACAAAAAGAAATTTTATTGAACCCCCAGCTAGCGCATTATACTTAAATTTTCGATTTTTTCCGAAAATCATGTCATTTTCCTCGTTTTTCCACAATAATCAGCCAATAACATTTTAAACTGCTATAGTGAAATTTCTTTATTAAAAAGGTTGAAAAACACAAAAAAATTTTAAAACTGTCAAAATCTTTCAATTTGCAGTAGCTCAAAAGACTCAAAAATCAGTAAATTATTGCATTTAAGGTGTGTACTAGCACCTTTGTAGTCAAGTATTCTGAGTTATGTGTTAACACTTTCTCGACCGCATGCTTTTTTTTCTTTTTTACAGTAAGGTCCGCCTGTGGTCGCTATTTTCCTCATTTACATTATTTAGGAATAAAATTTTCCATTTTCACATTTATATTACAAATGGATATACATTGTAATTAAGCTTTTTCTATTCAAAGCATTTATAACCGTAGGGGGACAAAACCTCGCGAGAAAAAATCTCACGTGAACAAAATATCGCCTACATAAATTAATGGAATATAAAAAGGACTTGGTAATTATTAATAAAAATGTATAAAATTTCAAGACAACACATAATACTGTCAGAGCACTCACAATCACATACTGACAAATGCACTTCCAAAATTGTTATAAATTTTGCTTAAAAGAGTTTAAAGACTATATTAATTAACCTTTGTCAAGATTAGTCGTAGGTATTTCAAGCGTACTTATCTATTTTAAAAATTTTAATTAAGGTTTCTGATCAGTGTTCAGCTTTGGTGTCAGCAGTAATGTGCAATATTTTTTAAATGTTTTTTGAATGGTGAAAAGCAAATGATAAAATAACTTAAAACTATATATATATAAAATAATAAAATTCCATTCTATAATATATTTATTTATTTTAATTAATTAATTAATTTAGGCTTCTAAGGTCCTGTGGCCTTCACCTGAGATTCCACGTGACACAAATACAAATTTTGAAATAGATCATACTATTTTTTGACGCGATATTTTGTCCGGATCCTTCGTAGTAATGGCAATGTATTGATAGTACAGATATGAATATTTGGTATGTTTTTAAGAAATAAATAATATAAAAATTGAGAAAGAAATTCCCAGTGGAGTTAGAGATTTTCAAATGACGTGAATCTACGTTAGCAGTCGCAAAAGTGTTGGTAGCCCATTCCTTTTTCTTTTTTTTTTTTTAACATTACACTGCAATTCATTGTAATATTAGGTGTACCGGAAAGTTCTGTCGTTTTGAATTAAAATACTCACATCGGAAATTTATCCTGGATAACATTTAAGATATTCTTAGGTAACTTATAAGATGGTTATTTGTAAGGTATCATGTAAACACTGTTAAACAAAAATTTCCAGTTTCATTTTATTAATTCAAAACGACATAACTTTCCGGTACACCTAATAGTATGACCATATAAAGTATATAGATAAAAGAAAAAATTAATGTTTACTTTTTATAATAGTAACATATTTACTAAAAATAAAAAAAAAATAAAAAATAAATAAAAAATAAATATTCCACTGCATTGCAAAATTTACACCCTATTTTTGGGTAGGCAAGTTGGAGGTGTACTTGCTGACATTTTTTTTTTTTTTTTTTTTTTTTTTGGTTGTTGTTGTAAATACGTTACTATAATAATAATAAACATTGATTTGTTCTTTTATTTATATCCTTTATATGATCATTCTATTACAATTAATTGTAGTGTGAAGTAAAAAAAAAAAAAAAAAAAGTAATGGGCTACTAACATTTTCGCGCATAGATTCACTTCATTTAAAAACCTCTAACTTCACCAGTGGGCGTTTCATTCTCAATTTTTATGCGTTATTTATTTCTTAAAAATATACCAAATATTCATATTTATAATATTAGTATATTACGGATATAAATGCTTTGATTAGAAAGAGCAAAATTACAATGTATATCCATTTGTAATATAAATGTGAATATGTAAAATTTTGTTCTTAAATATTGTAACTGAGGAGAATAACGCCCATAGTTGGACTTTATTGTGAAAAAGACAAAAACATGCGGTCTCGTAAGCGTTAACACACAACTCAGCACGCTTGTCTACAAAGGGCTAGTATGCACCTTAAATGCAATAATTTACCGATTTATGAGTCTTTTGGGCTACCGTAAATTGAAAGATTTTGACGGTTTAATTTTTTTTTTTTTTTTTTTTTTTTTGTGTGTGTTTTTCAACCCTTTTAGTAAAGGATTTTCACTATAGCAGTTTTAAATATTATTGGTTGAGTACTGTGAAAAAACTAGTAAAATAACTTGATTTTCGAAAAATATCGGAATTTCAAGTACAATGCGCTAGTACAATGCGCTCAATAAAATTTCTTTTTTTTATTTGCATTTTACTTAACTACCCCAGAGGCAAGTTTTCCGCGGTATAGCGTTTCGAAAAAAAGACATTATTTCGAAAAAAAGACATTATGCTACAACCCAATAATGTAGAAATGTTCTTTATATATATATATATACGATTTAATTAAACAGAAGCATTTCAAGCACGGTTACAAAACATTTCGTCCCATTTTCGGGATTCCAATTAGCACTGTCGTAAGACAAAGTTAATGTTTTTTTATGGCTAATTTTGCCCATTACAACTCATTAACTAACACAGATTTTAAATTCTTTTTTTACCTTCAGAAAATTCACAAATGTTTAAATGGTTACTATTTTATTTACTTATTTATTTATTTATTTATTAATATTTTATTTCAAATATTTCAAATATTATATATTTTCAATATATAAAATTTTGCTTTTTCACGATAACTGGGCTTCTAAAGCATTCCTGCTTTAGGGAATCTATATTGAAATATGTAATTTATTATTATTATTATTATTATTTTTTTTTTTTTTTTACCCCAATCCTCCATAAATGCAGGAAGAAATCCAGAAATCAGTATTGTCATATAATGTAATATACATATTTATCTTATATATTCTTATATATTAATAAAAATAATAATAATTTTTCATTACAATTATCAAGCACCAGGAGGGAAAGTTTGAAATAATGACTGAAGATCCGATTATGAAAGTGAAGCCTTATACAAGCCAAAATATATTAAAAAATTCCAAATGTGTTGTGTTTGGGAAAGTGATGGAAGATATATATATATATATATATGTATGTGTGTGTGTGTGTGTATGTCTGTGTGTGTCAAATACACAATTATGCTTTAAGTCTTTAAATCCCATTTTATACATTTCGCCATTTATCAAAAGCAAAAGCGAGACTACACGACATGTTTTAACAAAGAGTTATTCTAAATTATGCACATCATTTTTGTTTTTTTCTTTTCTTTATAGACATATGTGTTTTGGATTGAATTCAATAAATGCGAAGTTTTTTTTTTCCTTTTTAACACTTTCCAACAAGGTTGAAAAGTGTTTATGACTTCGGTTTGTCTGTCTGTCTGTCTGTCCGTCTGTCCGTCCGCGCTCTATCTCCCGTAAATATTTATGGAAATTCTTGAAACTGATATATGTTATTCAAGTTCACTATCGGACGTTCCCTATTGAAAATGGAGTTTATACCTCTACTAGTTTGTGTACAGGGACACACGAAAGTATTTCAAAGCATTGCGTTCTATGAGAGGTATTTCTATAAACCATATTTTCCTACCTTTACTGTAGACATGTCTTAATGAAATTGAAATATGTTATTCAAGTTCACTGTCGGACGTTCCATATTGAAAATGGAGTTAATACCTCTACTGGTTTGTGTACAGGGACAACCGAAAGTATTTCAAAGCATTGTGTTCTATGAGAGGTATTTCTATAAACCATATTTTCATAACTTTACTGTAGACATATCTTAATGAAATTGAAATATGTTATTCAAGTTCACTATCGGACGTTCCCTATTGAAAATGGAGTTTATACCTCTACTGGTTTATGTACAGGGACACACGAAAGTATTTCAAAGCATTGTGTTCTATGAGAGGTATTTCTATAAACCATATTTTCATACCTTTACTGTAGACATATCTTAATGAAATTGAAATATGTTATTCAAGTTCACTATCGGACGTTCCCTATTGAAAATGGAGTTTATACCTCAACTGGTTTGTTTACAGGGACACCCGAAAATATTTCAAAGCTTTGTGTTATATGAGAGGTATTTAAATAAACCATATTTTCATACCTTTACTGTAGACATATCTGAATGAAATTGAAATATGTTCAAGTTCGCTATTGAATTTTTTCTGTATTAAATGGAGGAAATACTACCATCGGTTTATGTACAGGGACACTCAAAAAGTATTCTAAAGCAATGCGTTCTATGAGAGATATTTCTATAAATCAAATTTTAATAACTTTACTTTCCACGAAGTTTTAGGAAATTGGAATATGTTATTTATTTGCACAAAAGAATGCTTTGCATAGAATATAGCATGATAAGGTTATAGCATTAGTTTTACAGGGTGGCACAAAAATATCCAGTTATATTTAGTAGGGTGGATCGATAAACGCGTTTTTTCTGCAATACAATTCTAATAGCGAGGAAAACTTGCGCATAGGCGTCATTTTAAATGAAAAAAAATTAAAAAAAATTTTTTTCAAAATTTGAAATCGCGCAGAAGGCCTAAACTTACCAAAAAAGTCAAAATACCGGTAAATTTAAAAAAAATGCAAAAATTACAAAAAATTACATTTTTTGTTCTAGTAGTGAAAAAAGTGTTTTTAAGAGTGCCCTTAATGCATACAAAATATAATTAGACCCATTCTTGTTTTACTGAATTCGCGCAAAAGGCCTAAAGTTGCGGGTTGTATCGTAAAAAAACGATATTTCATGATTTTCGACGATTTTTAAACATGTGCCAAAACCCATAAAAGTTTTATTTTTAATTTGTAATAGTGTAAAAAACATTCAAAATAGTTTTCCAATCCAAAAATAATACTTTGAGACCAATTATTCCTTAACTGTATTCGCGAAAAAGGTCTAAATTATAGTATAAGTTAAGTTATAGAGTATCGTAAAAACGCCGTTTTCCATATCTGATGAGTGTTTATTTAACACATTAAGGTTTGTAATAAGACTAACAAGTGATTTACAAAAAATGTATTAGCCAAACATAGCATATTGCAGCTCTCAGCTCATTTCAACATTTAATTTGTGCTGAAATGACCCAGGACTCACGGCGAGGACGTGGCTGCAAGGCGAGTCCCACCTCCACCCTACCCAACCAACCAACGAAGGTGAATTTTATTTACAATATTTACAGTAACTATTTACTTTGTAGAATGCATATATGTTCGGTGTAGGCAAAAGGTTATTTAAGTAGAAGCCCTTTTGAATTCTGAATTTGAATTAAATGTGGGCATCAGCTGTCTTGATTTTAAAGTCGCTCTAATATAACCATCGCGATTTTCCTGCCCGCACACTTTTTCTGCTGCTTCTGTAACCACTTTTATACACCTCAACCTACTGGGTGTGGCATGGGAATTTGAAGTAGTTAAACTCTGGTAGCGCTTTGTCTTTCAATAAAGAAGCAATGTATTTAGTTGGCATCTTGGACAGTAGTGGCGGACATTTTAACGAGTTACCTTATAGGCATTTGTTTGATCACTTGGATGGAACGATAACAGGACCAGCATCATTTAGCGGTCCAGTTGGAAAACAACTCCCTGGATGTGAGAAACACCCTGTTGTAGATTTTGAGCCGATTCAATCAGAAGAAGTCATTGATATCACTAAAAACGATCTGAGTAAAGATCAGAAGTATCTCCTAGACATTGTAAAAGCGGTCAACACAGGTGTTATAAAACGCCATTCTTCTGAATGGCTTCAAGCGAATCTTCTCGATTCTTTGTAATATAAAGATTGCAGGTTATTTCATTTAATCAAATGTCTTATTTAATAATTTCAAATCATTTTATATTTCAAAGTAATAATCTTCAAACTGATATAATAATATTCTTCTTACCTGTAGAATTCTTCGACGTAAAAAAATGAAGACTAATAACGGACACTTGTTTTTCTAGAAATAATAGCTTCTTCTTTAAGATGAGAAAAATATATACAGTTTATTAAATAAAGTATTTACATGAAGAAACACTATTTACAAAAGGTATTTACATATTCGAAATTTCACGAAAACAATTTTCTATTCGTAATATTTTAATAACTAAGCCACCAGTTTTCTATTTCGTTATGACAATGGTGGTTCCATAAAAATAAATTAGGCCAAAGATGGCCTGAGAGCATTCTATTTCATTGTGTTGCTCTCTTCACTAAAGACAAACTAAAACTAACTAATCTATGGGCTACTTTTTCTATTTCTTCAACGGTAGCTCCATGAATAATAAAATCAGGCCAAAAAGGCCCCGAGAGCAAACTACTATTTCATGACATTGCTCTCCATTCTAGAACAGAACTAAAACTAAAACCAAAACTAATGTCCCGCGAGCGAGTAAACAAAAAAAATGTTCTTCGAATCTCATCTCAACGGGACCTCTGGCGCCCTCTAGTGAGGCAAATTATATCAATACCTAACATCCTCCCACATTTAATTTTTTAGGTGAGAGCTAGAAAATTAAACAGTTAATTAATTAAGAAAATTTAAACTTATAAAACTACATACTAAGAAAAATTAAAGCTATAAACTACAAATAGTAAAAATTAAAGTTACAAACTAATGAAAATAAAGAAAAATAAAAATAAAATATTTTAAAGTTCAATGCAATTTTAAAACAATTGTGATTGTGTTTCGAAAAGTTTTTTATAGTTTTTGACCACTTTCAATTTATTGTCTCTTTTGCTGCTTGTATCACTGTATCCTCAGCATCTGATATCTCTAAGGGATAGAGTTTTTGAAGTGGTCTAATCAATGTCCCAGAATGCATTTTCACTTCCACAACCCTGGCACGGCCATCTCGGCTGGGAAAAATTTTCACTACTCTTCCTGTTGGCCAATGTAGACTTTTCACACTGTTGATTTCTACTAGCACAATGTCGCCTTGTTTAACAGGCTTACATATCTGTCTACTTCGTTGTACCAACTGCGCTAAATACTCTTTTCGAAATCTACTTTGTAGTTGCCTTCGAACACTTTGGCAGTGCTTGTATCGTGCTCTCAGTTTTTTAGCATCAATGGCATCCAGATCTTGTACACCAATTTCTTGAATGTCTTGCATAAAACAAGAAGGTGTCAAAGGAATGAACTTGTCTGGTTCTTCTGATAGGTATGTTAAAGGTCGACTGTTCATTATGGCTTCAACTTCACACAAGATAGTAGAGAGATCTTCAAAATTGAGGGAAGATTTTCCAAGAGTTCTCAGTAGTAGGTTTTTTACACTTCTAATGAGACGCTCCCACCATCCGCCCCACCAAGCAGCGGTTGGGGGGGATGAACTTCCATTTTATTGGAGCTATGCCATCCGTCTTTTGATTTTGATTCCAGTCAAGAGATCTAAAGAGATTGTTGGCACCGCGAAAGTTAGTTCCATTGTCACTGTAGATTGTCGAAATTCTTACTCTTCGGGCTACAAATCTTCTTAGTGCTTGTATGAATCCCTCTGTTGAAAGATTCGTCACTAATTCCAAGTGTATGGCTCGATATACTGCATAGGTAAAAATGACTATCCATACTTTGGATTTATTTTTCAGGTAAAGAGGGCCACATAAGTCGATTCCAACAACTTCAAAAACTTTTGAGTCTCTGACTCTGTCAAAAGGTAAATGGATGGGAGGAGTAACAAATGGTTTGGAAGAAAAAATTTTACACTTTGTGCATTTTATCAATTCACTTCGGATGTTACGCTTTGCAGAAACAATCCAGTAATGTTCACGTAAGATCGAACCAACTGTCTGAAGTCCAGCATGGCAATTCTTCAAGTGGCAGTCTCTAATTAGGCACCTTACAACATGATGTTTTGATGGCAACAATATAGGATACTTGAAAGAAAAAGTGTCTTCTCGATCTAACAACTGTGTTTTGACTCTTAGAATATTGTCTTGATCTTTCATAACAACAAGTCCTTTTATTGTTTCTCGCACATCACCAAAACTTTCTAACTGTATGCGTGACCAGAGAAATTTTTCCGCCTCTTCCTTTTCTTCTGCCGAAAGTTCAGCTGGGAAAATATGATTTCTATTTCTACATTTTGTTGCAAATCTTCTTATCCAACAAATAATATTTACAAGTTTACTAAATTTCGAAGTTCTTTCATAATTCATAAATGGATCTACATTTTGACTCGAAAATAATGACACTGCAGTTTTCTTTCTTTCCGACATAACTAAGACTTCATTAGGGACAATCTTCGGTTGGGGCCAGTTACTTTTTTCATCTGCTAGCCATTTAGGTCCCTCCCACCATCCCGATTCCAGAAGGTATTTAGGACTACAACCACGGGAAGGCAGGTCTGCCGGATTTTGACTTCCTGGAACTAAGTACCACTGTTGAGGGTTCGTAAGTTGGCATATTTCTCTGATTCTGTTGCCCACAAAGGTACCCCACTGGTCATTTCTTTTAATCCAGGCCAAAACTGTCGAAGAATCAGTCCAAAAGTAAGTTGGTACTGTAGGGATGTCCAAAGCTTGTACGACATACTTTGATAGTCTGGATCCCAACACACAGGCAAGCAGCTCAAGACGAGGAATCGTTAGAGCCTTTTTTGGAGCCAACCGTGATTTTGCTCCCAAAAATTGAATTGAAACGCTTTTTTCTTCTTCGCACCGTAGAAAAATTACTGTTGCATAGGCACTTTGACTTGCATCGCAGAAAATATGTATGGTCCAATCTTCTTTACTTCCATAACCTATTCTTCTCGGGATCTTCAATTCTATTAACTGTTCTAATTCGCTGTACCATTTCTGAAAGTCTCTTTGAATTTTCTCTGGAAGCGGAGTGTCCCATGCTGATTTGCTGGACCAAGATTCTTGAATTATTATCTTGGCTGGTAACAACGCTGGAGCTAGAAAACCGATAGGATCGAAAATTCCTTGAGTTATGGATAGAATTTGACGTTTTAATGGATTCACTATTTCTAAGTCAAATTTATTGGAGACCATCAAGCTATCATCTGTTCTGTCCCATTTAATTCCTAAAACTGGAATTGGAGTTGAAAAGTCTTCCTTTTCATTTTCTAAAGACAACTTTTCTATTTCTTTTACAGGACCGAATTACCACAATCTTAGGTCCATTTTAGCTTCAGTCATGATTTCTGTTGCCTTAGATTTAAATTCTTCCAATTCGGATGTGTTGTTTACAGATGTGACGCAGTTATCTACATAGAATGACTTCTGAAGTTTCTGAGCAATTGCCTTAAGTTCTTCTGGACACCCATTCAAATGATGTCTGATAACTGCGCCAAGTAAAAATGGACTGGAAGTAATACCAAACACCACTCTATTATGCTGATAGACTTTAATTTCATTCGTCTTCTTCCACCACAGGAACCTTAAAAAATGCCGATCTTCCTCTTTTATTTCGATCTGAAGGAAGGCTATTCTAATGTCGGATACAACAGCGATTGCCTTTTCTCTGACTCTTAACAATATTGCGGGAATCTCTTCTAATAAATTTGGTCCTTTAAAGAGACAATCATTCAGTGACGGTGCTCTTCCGACTTTGCATGATGCATCAAAAAATGGTCTGATGGAGGTGGTAGAACTATCAGGCTTGATGACTGGATGGTGGCATAGGTAGTGTTCCCTAACTTCTTTCAGTTCTGTCTGAGGGACTTCCTGTATGACATTTTCTCTTTCCCATTCCTTGAAAATTAGATCGTAATCCTCAAATTTATTTAATTTCTTTAATCTTCGGGTAGTACTGAATAATCTTCTTTCCGCTTCATTTCTATTTGAGGGAATATTGACATTGTTGGAAATCCATGGAAGGCCCACTCGATAACGACCAACTTCATTTCTGGTGAATTGTCTAAGAAACATATCGTGGGCTTGCTCTTCTTCTTCTCTTTTGGACAAGGTTTGTGCAGGGTCGTTGATTCCTATCGTTTCGAGTCGCCACAAGTCTGGAACATTCCAATCTTTTATGTACAGATTTGTCATTAATACCGCTGTACCGCTATTCAAGCAACCCTGAGATGGAAGCCCTGTTTTTCCACAAACTGTCCATCCAAGTTTGGTTTCTATCGCTGTGAGTCCATTTTCTAATTGCTTGACTCGACCCGTTAACAGTTGACCGTAGACGTCACTCCCGATCAGGATTTCTATTTCCGTACTACCAGGGCCAATATCGGACAACCACAGCTTATTTTTCTTGAGTTCTCTGCACAGATTTCTCTTTGGAATTCGAGGAATTTCACCACAAATTTTCTCTTGGTCTAAAAGATCGAGCTGATGTATGAAACTGATCCAATTATTCGATGCACCTACAGTAACTCTAAATATATTATGCTGTTTAGCTTCTATCTGTGCACCCCCAAAAACTGTATGGGCAATTACTTCTGTCCCAGTGGGTTTGAGCTTGAGCTCTTTGGCAGTTTTCCTCAAGATGTAACTTTTCTGCGAACCACTGTCCATAAGACAACGCACCTTTTTTTGGCCTTTTTCCCCTTTTATATTTATTTCTAACGTCATAAGGGCTATTTCCTGGGAGCATTGTTTGGCGACCGGTTTGCTTCTACTATTTTCACCCCCTTTCCTTATCTCTGGACAAAATAGTTCTGTGTGTGGTTTCGAACAAACGTGGCACTTAATAAAAACCTTGCAC
Source organism: Salticus scenicus (assembly GCA_963930645.1). Taxonomy (NCBI): domain Eukaryota; kingdom Metazoa; phylum Arthropoda; class Arachnida; order Araneae; family Salticidae; genus Salticus; species Salticus scenicus. The sequence continues at coordinate 20,321,693 of OZ005661.1, forward strand.
GTTTTTGCCCGGTGTCCAAAACGTAAACATTTCAAACAGCAATTTTTTTCTTTTACTTTATTTTTCTTTTCGTCAAGGGAGAGCGATCTGGCTGTTATGCAGTCTTTACTCTCATGCGTTTTTCCGCAAAATATACAGCTTAGTTCTTTTGTAGCGAATAAGCCTGTAGCAGTGGGGACTCTGTTATCTCTCTTGTGGAATTTATTTTTAATATTTTCCTTGGGTGAATTAATTTCAAAACCTGACCTGGCTAATTGTAACCTTTCTTCACCTGCCACTTCCCTTTTCAAAAAATTCAGCAATAGTGAGAAGTTCGATTTCTGTGTGGTTTCCTTGTCATCTAACTCAGTAGAATCTTCCCTGGCCCCAACATTAAGTCTTTGAAACGTTCTAATAATATCTTCGGGTAAACAGGATTCTATCATTGGGTACAGCCACGCAGAGTTCTGATCAATGTTTACACCCATGCTTTCCAGCGATCTCAAGTGTGCTTCTATCTTGGTCACTAAATTACACAAATTTTTTCTATTTCCCCTAGTCTGTACATTAGCTGTAATTAATTTCAAAAATTCTCGAACATATACTTCGATTAAGATATCTTTATCCCCATAGCGTTCTTCAAAAGCCTTTACTGCCTTTAAATAATTTTCTGATGTTACGGGGTAACTTTCGAGTAATTCTCTGGCTCGAGTTCCTGGTTCTACGCACTGTAAAAGGTACTGAAATTTGTCAGCGTTGTCTAATTCTTCATCCTCATGAATTTTCTTAAATTGGGCCCAAAAGGGCAAATAATTTATCAATTTTGAATCAAATTTCTTGATAGCTAATTTTGGTAATTTATATCGCTTTGTTTTCAAGTTTGTTTCGCTTTCTATTTTATTTTGGCTTGTGTAATTAAAATTTACATTTGAATTTAACTTTTCATTAATTAGTCTTTTAACTGTGATAAATTCATCACAGTATGCTTCGCTTTCTTTGGCTTCTCTTATAATCAAAGCTTCATCGCATTTACTATCTTCCGACATAATATCTAATATCTCATTGTCGAGTGTCTTTAATTCTGTTATTAAACCCTCTAATTTATTTAAATTATCTACAAGTATACCCCTCTCAAGATCTTCTTTCTCTAGTTCTGTTTTTAAAATATTTAAAGTTTTAGTAAAGGAAGATCGTAATGGAGTTCTTCGCCTTTTTATTTTTTCCATTTTCTGATTTTTAAACAAAAAAAGAACAGTTTTATGTTAATTAACCAATTATTCTTTATTTATGCATTTTATTTTAAATGTAAAAACCTTCACTTTTCTATTTACCAAGATGATTTTATTTAAAGAACAACTTTTAAAAAGTTCTATTTTTGAGAGCCATTTTCTTTTCATAGAATGTAAACAAAAGAAAATAACCATTTATTATTTTTTATTTTACTCTTATAGCAATATTTATTTCCAACTGAATAATAATTTTTCTTTATTTATTAACTGTAAAAATTTACTGAATTAAAGAATCACAAAATGTCATCCAAAAATAAATTAAAATCGAAGCTTCTATCACTTGCACATTCTGTTTTCATTCATAAATTCTAAAATAATACTTTATTTCATTATCATTGCGAAACAAAAAATAAAACAATAAAAATTCACTGCAATGAGATTTTGACATCATCTAATATTTACCATGAAAAAATGCTTTTTTATTCTTTCTTTCATCAAATGATGCTTCCTTTTCAAGGTCAACTCAATACTCAATTGCTTTTTTTTTTTTTTTTTTTTTTTTTTTTTACTTTTATTTATTTCAATCATAAAAAACAACTATCTTATTTTGACCTTGATAAATTTACGTTTTAAATGTACAAATAATAGAACGAAAAAAAATCTTGTTTTATTTCAATCAATCAGACATTTTTAATTTTATTTACTTTGAAAAAGGAATATTCTATATTCTAAATGATTTCAGTCTTAGATATCTTTTGAAAAGCATTTCACATAATAATAAAATAAATTTTAAACCATTTATTGTTTCAAATGAAAATACTTCTTTTCTTTTCAGTTAATATAAACAATATTAATATAAACGATATTTCCTGTATTTAATATAAACAATACATCCTGATGTGGCGGACGCCATAAAATTATGTTATAAAACGCCATTCTTCTGAATGGCTTCAAGCGAATCTTCTCGATTCTTTGTAATATAAAGATTGCAGGTTATTTCATTTAATCAAATGTCTTATTTAATAATTTCAAATCATTTTATATTTCAAAGTAATAATCTTCAAACTGATATAATAATATTCTTCTTACCTGTAGAATTCTTCGACGTAAAAAAATGAAGACTAATAACGGACACTTGTTTTTCTAGAAATAATAGCTTCTTCTTTAAGATGAGAAAAATATATACAGTTTATTAAATAAAGTATTTACATGAAGAAACACTATTTACAAAAGGTATTTACATATTCGAAATTTCACGAAAACAATTTTCTATTCGTAATATTTTAATAACTAAGCCACCAGTTTTCTATTTCGTTATGACAATGGTGGTTCCATAAAAATAAATTAGGCCAAAGATGGCCTGAGAGCATTCTATTTCATTGTGTTGCTCTCTTCACTAAAGACAAACTAAAACTAACTAATCTATGGGCTACTTTTTCTATTTCTTCAACGGTAGCTCCATGAATAATAAAATCAGGCCAAAAAGGCCCCGAGAGCAAACTACTATTTCATGACATTGCTCTCCATTCTAGAACAGAACTAAAACTAAAACCAAAACTAATGTCCCGCGAGCGAGTAAACAAAAAAAAATGTTCTTCGAATCTCATCTCAACGGGACCTCTGGCGCCCTCTAGTGAGGCAAAAGTATATCAATACCTAACAACAGGAATCTGTAATCCAGAATTGGCTGCTAGGAATCCTCGCCGTGAGTCCTGGGTCATTTCAGCACAAATTAAATGTTGAAATGAGCTGAGAGCTGCAATATGCTATGTTTGACTAATACATTTTTTGTAAATCACTTGTTAGTCTTATTACAAACCTTAATGTGTTAAATAAACACTCATCAGATATGGAAAACGGCGTTTTTACGGGACTCTATAACTTAACTTATACTATAATTTAGACCTTTTGCGCGAATACAATTATAGAATAACAGGTCAGAAAGTATTATTTATGGATTGGGAAAACTATTTTGAATGGTTTTTACACTATTACAAATGTAAAATAAAACTTTTATGAGTATTGGCACATGTTTAAAAATCGTCGAAAATCATGAAATATCTTTTTTTTACGATACAACCCGCAACTTTTGGCCTTTTGCGCGAATTCAGTAAAACAAGAATGGGTCTAATTATATTTTGTATGCATTAAGGACACTCTTAAAAACACTTTTTTCACTATTAGAACAAAAGATTTTTTTTTTTTTTTTTTTGTAATTTTTGCATTTTTTTTTAAATTTACCGGTATTTTGAGTTTTTTGGTAACTTTAGGCCTTCTGCGCGATTTCAAATTTTGAAAAAAAAAAATTTTAATATTTTTTCATTTATAATGATGGCTATGCGCAAGTTTTCCGCGCTATTAGAATTGTATTGGAGAGAAAAGGCGTTTTTCGATCCACCCTAATATTTAGAGCTATCAATAAAAAATTGCTAGAATTGTACTTTCGTTTACGTTAAGCGTTTTTAACACTTTCTAACATTTTTTAAGTGTAAATATGATTTCCGTTTTGATGTTTTCTATTCAAAATGGAGTTTATACCTCTACTGGTTTGTGTACAGGGACACCCGAAAGTATTTCATAGCATTGTGTTCTATGAGAGGTATTTCTATAAACCATATTTTCATACTTTTACTGTAGACGTATCTCAATGAAATTGAAATATGTTATTCAAGTTCACTATTGGATGTTTCTTGTATAAAATGGAGGAAATATCACCACCGATTTATGTACAGGGACACTTAAAAGTATTCCAAAGCATTACGTTCTATGAGAGATATTTCTAAAAATCAAATTTTAGTAACTTTACTTTCCATGAAGTTTTAGGAAATTGAAATATGTTATTTATATGCACAAAAAAGATTGCTTTGCATAGAATATAGCATGATTAGCATTAGATTTACAGGGTGCCACAAAAATATCCATTTATATTAAGAGCTATTAATAAAAAATTTCTAGAATTGTACTTTCTTTGACATTAAGAGTTTTCAACACTTTCTAACATTTTTAAGTGTGACTATTATTTCAGTTTGTGTATCTATTCATCTGTCTGTCTATCTGTCTGTCTGCCCGCACTCTAACTCCCGTAAATATTTATGGAACTTCTTAAAACTGATATATTTCATTGAAGTTCACTATCGGATGTTCCATATTGAAAATGGAGTGAATATCTCTTCTGGTTTGTGTACAGGGACACCCAAAAGCATTCGAAAGCATTGTGTTCTATGAGTGTCATTTTTATAAATATTTTCCGTATAAGATGTTCCCCATTTAAAATGACATTAATAGGTCCTGTATAACTAGTTTGTTTACAGAGACAAAAAAATAAAAAATAAAATGCCAATGCATTACGTTTTAGAACAGAATTTTTTGAATGTTATATTTAAAAATATTTCTACTGTAAAAATCATAAAAATATTGAAATGTATTGTTAATATTCTAAAATAATATTTTGTATAGAATATGATATGATTAATTTTCTGATTGACAGGGCTACACTAAAATATTCAGCTGCAATTATAATCTAATGGTTACATTTTCTTTTGCGTTAAGCCTTTTTAATACTTTCCAAAATGCCAAAGAGTAATTTTAAAATCAGTTAGTCTATATGTATATTTTTCAGTCCTTCTGTCTGTTGTGTGATAACGTAGGCAAAGAATATTAAAAGTTATTCGATACAACAATTACGTACAGTTGGAAAGTGTTACTAATCAATGCGTACTGCATGATTTTTCTCTCTTGTTTTTAGTTTTATGAAGGTAAAATTCTTCAAAATTTTTTTTTAATAAATTAAATCGTGAAAAATTGTACTTTGTTGAATTAATAATATTCTTTCTATCGAAATTAGGGATTTCGTTTGATCAATTGATTAGTTCTGGGTACATAAATGCGTAAAATAGTGAAATTAGAAAATTCGTACTTTGAATAATTGAAATTACCATTCTAAACAAGGAATAAAGAATTATGATGAATTAATTACTAAACAGTCTAATAATTCAAATCATAAAAATTCTTGTTCAGGTAATTAAATTATTATTTTATTGGAGAACTCAAATTGTAACTAAAATAATATTCAATATATAAACAAAATATTCTTAACTAATTGGTCTAAGCCCATCTAGTGAACGATATTCCTACATAAACCTATTTCCATATTATCTGCTTCCATATTATCCGGCAAGCAAAGTTGGCAACCGTACGATATAGTGACCATATTAGAGTAACTTCGTAATATATTAGCATTAATAACTGTTACAGTTACCCAATTAAAGAAGTATAGTTTATGCTAAATAAATGAGAATTTAAATGGTAATAATCATGATAAATAATTTCCATTCTAACAGTTTTTTAAAATTTAGAAAAACGATTTCAAAATATGGACTGTCCTCAAATTTCGAGGACATATGATCACCATAACGTACGATTAAACTTGTGAATATTGCTATTAGAAATCATTTTTCCTACCGGTATTTTTGATAGAAATATTTCACATTATTTTTCCACGATTAAATAAATGAAATTTACTATAGAAAATATCTGGAATGAAGCCTCCCGCCTAAATTGTAGACTTAGCAACTATGTGTACGATAATTATCTTACGGTTGGCAAAGCTGTCGTCAAGCCATATTGTCCAAATCAGAAACACTGACCAAATGTAATAGAAAGTCAATAATTTATAAAATTACATATATTTAAAATTTAACTGTGTTTTTTTTATTAAAATATTGTAATTCGAATAAAGAAATATAATTTAAATTTAATTAATTATAAAATTAATTTCAGTGTAAATTTATTAAAATAAACTTTAGTTTATGCGACGACGGATAAATACCGAAAATTCACTATTTTTACGCTCTGGGAGCAAACAAAAAATCTATATTGTAAAAAAAGACTTTCCCTACGTGAACGTTGTGGCTGTGAGGTAAAGCTCCGCGCTACGAACCTAAAGGTCTAGCTTTCGAGCCCAGTCAGGGGAGATTTTTTTAAATGGTTTTTGTTTAATTCTAAATTATTTTAATTAAAGATTTAAATGTATGTAAATATTATGGTGTGTCACTCATACGATTTTCTTTTACCCTGCATTTTAATACTAAGATAGATATTTTGTGCTTTTTAGTTCACATTTCTATAAAAGCGTGTTCTTTCATTTTTTAAAAGTATAACATTTTTTTTCTCATCACAGTTAAGTTTATTTAACATTTATGTGGTATTTTTTAGGACTGAGGAATATTAGTCTCAATCTGCGAATTTTTACGATACCAATTTTACGATTGTTGGGCATTTATCGAAATCTAAAATTTATCGAAAATATAATTGAATAATTTGAAAGCAATGTTATAATTTGAAAAAAAAAATCTTATAGTTCTCCGTCCTAAACTAAATTTCATCAAAATCGTTTTTTTTTTTTTTTTTTTTTAATGTATTTAATCTGTAACGTATTGTTTCTACAAGATTATATGGTGGCAAATTTCCTTTTATTTAAGAAGAAAGGAAACTCTAAAAGTTATTTTAATATATATATATATATATATATATATATTTATTTATTTATTTATTTTAATGAAAAATCATGCAGGACTTTGTTTTTATGTAGCTCTAAGTATTGGCTAGAAACAGAAAAGTTAAGAAAAAAATGTGCAGTAAAGAATTTCAAAAAGTGTTTTTCACGACATTATTTCTAAAGAGAAAGTATCTATTTATCTTGTATATATATATATATATACATATACAGAGAGAGAGATTATGCTAATGTACGTATAGATCATTAGATTATGCTAATGTACGTATAGATTACTAGATTACGCTAACGTGACACAGAAATCGCCTTTCTATATATATATATATATATGTTTTTTTTTTTCAAAAATTACAATTTCTTTTATATGATAAGAAATATGCTTAGAACTACATAACACAAAGGATATATTTACTTTAATTATTTATATATTTTTCAATTCTCATTTTCTTTCTTTTTACAGAGCATTAGTAGTAAGCCCCGCCGTTTGGGGGACGAAAGTGACGTCATATGAGGGGGAAAGGAGGGGTGGAAACCGGAAGTGACGTAACGGTTGGTTGATTGCTTGATCGTGAAAGATGACGGGGATAAAGTTTCTTTTTATCCGTTGGCAACCTGGACTTCTTGTCAAGACATGTGACGGAGGAGTGACGGGGAGGGGAGAGTTTTCTTAAAGGGACAACACAGTGAATGGTTGGTTGGTTGCTTGATCGTGAAAGATGACGGGGGTAGAATTTATTTTTATCCGTTGGCAATCTGTCAAGACATGTGACGGAGGGGAGAGTTTTCTTAAAGGGACAACACAGAATCCTGTCAGAACATGAAAGAGAATGACGTCATCAACCGAAAAGAGGACAATGTAGTATATTTTTTAATCAGTAATTAATTTTTAATGAGTAGTTCATTAATTAATATTAATAAGTAAATTTTATTATTTTATTGATTATTAATTAATTATTTAACTGACTATTTTAATTCGCTAGATTTTTTACAAAACGATATTGTACTGTAGGGGATTTGAACCCACCATCTATGGCATGCGAGACCAACGCGCTACCGACTAAGCTATGATGACGTTCCCTCGAACTTCCTTTTTTATGTTTTTCCCCTTTTAGGAGGTAGGGGTGGGAAGACGTTTCCCCCACCTGCGCCCAAGTGGACTCGTCCAAGGGGATCCAGCCAATAAGAAGGTAGATAAGTGATGTCACGATCCTTATGCCGGATGTTTAAGGACCCTCCTGAGCTATCGCGTTCACTTTCTTGTTTGACCTTGTCCAAGAAAATTCTTTGCTTGCTCTTTTTTTTTCTATTCCTAGGATTACTTCTCTTTCTTCAGAAAAAATGAAACGCTCATTCAATACTGTTGGTTCAGGCGAAAATCAGGTAAATATTTTTTTTCTAATTTTTTACTATCATTAATATATTTTTTTTTTCTGAATCTCTTTTTTTTTTTTTTTTTTATAAGTGTCTAATTTTCTTTATTATTACTCTAGACTTCTGCTCGACCTGTTGGAGCCGGACCAACGTACACGACTGGTGGAGAGACTTCCCGCGTAAGTACTTACTTTTATACATAGATTTTTTTTTTTTTTTTTTTTTTACGATCGAGCTTATTGTACATATTTTCTTTGTTTTTACAGATGGAGGATGCTATTATTATCACCGAACGTCTACGTCGAAGGAACAACAAGTATCAAGCGGAAGAAATCCGTTATGAGGCCCGTGTCGACCCAGAAGAGCTTCCCTCCCACGTGCGAGGTGTACCCATGATTGCGGTGATAGACTCTGTGAATAAATTATTTACAAGTTTGATTCGCCGTTCCACGGAAAATTTGGAATCCACAGATTGAATAAGCCAATTGGCGGATTGGATAAGCCAATATCCACGAAACTCATTTCTGTCTCTGAGCTCACCGTTGAAAAAGTGATGTCTGCCGTCATGAAGGTCCTGCAGTCGAAAAATAAAATCCAACTGGATGAGGGTTTTTCGGTGGAAGTCATGACAGTTCACAGACCCATCGGTGCTGGAGGACGAAGAATTTCAAATATTTCCGTCGATCGCCTGCAAAATAAATCTATTCTGAGTATTCCCGAGGATGAAGAAGGACTCTGCTGTGCGAAGGCCATCGTGTTTGCGAAAGTCCATTTAGAGAATGACCGCACGGCAATTGAAGCCATGAAACGACGTGACCGTCCCGCTCTGATGAAACGTGCCCGAGCTCTGCATGCTGCAGCCCAAGTTCCCCTAGGTCCTTGCACGTTTCGGGAAGTCGCTCAGTTCAAAGAGCATCTCAACATTCAGATTGCTGTACTGTCGTCAGATAATCGCAATCGAGTAAGTTTTACTAAATGTGGATATTTAAAATATTTTTTCTTTATTGACATTTGCTGATTTTAAAATCTTTTTTTTTTTTTTTTGTAGGTTTCGTACAAAGGTGTGGATAGACCCCAGAGAATCAATTTGTGGCTTCACGATGGACATTACGACGTCGTGAAGTCATTGAAAGCCTTCTTCGGTAGTAATCTTTATCGTGAACGGTGCGATGTGCCTTATGAGGAACAATATGAACACCGATGTGCCGAAGCATGTTACGTGTGCATGAGAACAGACTGCCGTCCGGTCGAACCTCAACGATGCCTGGACTGTGATCGTCTCTGCCAATCGAGTGATTGCTTTGCAGCCCATAAAGCCCTAACAGAGAATCAGGAATTCTCCCTCTGTGATCAGGTAAATGAATAGTCATAGTTTAAAAAATATATATAAATAATGTATGTGTAAATGTATGCATCCATGTTTTTTTTTTCTTTCACAGATTTATCAGTGTCGAACGTGTTGCAAAGTAATTTGTAGAAGAGATTGTCCCAAAGACATGCACCGCTGTGGAACAGCCAAATGCCCTTCTTGTGATCGCTTTATTGTATTGGCGGAGCACCAGTGTTACTTGCGGCAAGTGGCCCCGAAGAATCCCAGTGCAAAATTGATCTTTTTTAATTTTGAAACGGACCAATCTTCGGGAACACACGAAGTTAATTTTGCTGTGGCGCAGTATACTGACGGCCGGGAGGAGGTATTCAAAGGATATACAGCCTGTGCAAGTTTCTGTATATGGCTGTTTACTCCTCGACACAAGGGCTACACAGCAATCGCCCATAATATGAAGGGTAAGTAAATTTTCTCTCTGTGTTTATTTCTGATTTGTTCTTATCTTTATCCATTAAACGTATTTTGTTCTTTTTTCAGATTCGACGGGCAGTTCATCATGGAATGGTTAATAAAACAAGGTACAACACCTGAAGTGATTCCGTGAGGGAGCAAATTGATGTATATTCATTTGAAATCTGTCGACGTTCGAATCATCGATTCGTTAAATTTTCTCCCAATGGCCCTGTCAAAACTGCCCAGTTGTTTTGGTTTTTCCGAATTACGGAAGGGATATTTCCCTCATCTCTTCAACACCCGGGAGAATCAAAACTATGTTGGACCCCTTCCCGATACCCAATACTATAGTCCTGACACGATGTCAACTGCAGCTCGCAGCGCATTCCTGTCCTGGCATGCAGAAGAAAAACAAAAGGGGGAAATGTTTGATTTTCAAAAGTAAATGTATTCTTATTGCAGGTAGGTGCTTAAGAATTCTCTATTTTTAAAAATAAATAAATAAATAAATAAAACAAAAAAAATATTTTTAAACTAATATGTTTTTTTCTTTTTTTCAATTTTTTAGTTCGGACGTGGATATTCTTCGGCGTTGTTGTCTCGAGTTTCGAAAACAGTTTATGGAAATCGCCAACGTGGATCCATTTCGGTAAAGTATTTTTTTGTATTCTTTTAAAATATCTCTATGAAAAGATTTAATTTATAAATATTTAACTTCTTTTTTATGTTTTAGGTATGTGACGATTGCATCTGTTTGCATGGCAACATACCGAAGCAACCACATACAGCCCGATACGATTGCTATGGTTCCCGTGCACGGTTACATCAACAAAACAAATTTCAGCCCTGATTCAATTCGATGGTTGGATTTTGTAGCCTCAACCCAGGGACTACGTATCCAGCACGCTCTCAATGGAAAGGGAGAGCAAAAAATAGGAGGAATATCGTAGATGGATTCTGTGAAGAAACCAAGACCGTCTACCAATATCAGGTAAAAATTATTCTGTGATTAATGAATCATTTTATTTATACATATTTTTTTTAAATACTATTTTAATAAATGAAAATATTTATTTTTAGGGTTGTTTCTTTCATAGCTGTTGCACGTGCTACAATTCAGACGTGACCCATCCTTTAAAAAACGTGACCATGGCAGCATTAAGACAACAGACGGAGGAGAATGTCCAGAAATTACGCGACCAGGGATATCAGGTAGTCGAGATGTGGGAGCATACTTTTAGAGAAATGAAGAAGGAGTCCCCGGAACTAAAATCTTTCCTGAAAACACACGACTTGAAGGACCGTTTAAATCCAAGGGATGCATTTTTTGGGGGACGAACCAACGCAGTAAAATTGTTTCACGAAGGCGACGTGAAATATGTTGATTTTACGTCGTTATACCCATGGGTAAGTCTGTTGTTTGTTTTGTTTTTTAATTTTTTAAATTATTTTCTCACCTTAAAAATGTTCTCTGCATTGTGATATGTATTTTTTTAACACTTTTTTTTCATTGTTAGGTAAACAAATATTGCCTTTACCCCGTTGGTCATCCCACCATTATAACAGAAGCTTTCGGTGATATCGACCAATATTTCGGATTGGTCCACTGCAAAGTACTCCCACCACGAGGGCTCTATTTACCCGTGCTGCCTTACCGATGCCAAAAGAAGCTGATGTTTCCCCTATGCCGGACCTGCGCTGAAATCTTGCAGCAAAGTCCTTGCTCCCATACCGATGATGAACGTGCTATTGTCGGAACATGGGTAAGCGAGGAGCTGAAGCTGGCGAAGAAGAAAAGATATCGAGTCACACAAGTATGTACTAAACATAATCTCGTTGTTTTGTAAATGTATGATTTTATTTGAATGCTCATCTAATAGTTTTTTATAATTTTTATTTCAGATCTACGAGGTCTACCATTTCGAGCAAACATCAGACTCTCTGTTTAAATCATTCATCGATTGTTTTTTGAAGATCAAGCAGGAGAGCAGTGGTTGGCCTTCAGACTGCGTGACTGAGGAACAGAAAGCCCACTACATTCGCCAGTACGAGGAACGCGAAGGTGTTAAATTAGACCCGGCATGCATCAGCAAAAACCCTGGGCGCAGACAAGTAGCCAAATTAGCGCTAAATAGTTTTTGGGGACGGTATGTATAATTAAAAAATTTTCGTTTTATTTACAGTTATATTTTTTTATACATTTTTATAAGTTTATTTCTTTTTCATTAGAGATGGGGGATGAACATTAATAAGGATCGGCTGACGTTTGTCAACACTGTCCCGAATTTCAACAAAATGATGGCTGATCCTACTAAAAACGTAAGTACCTTTTTTATTTTATACATCGATAATTATTTATTTTATTCCATTTCATGTTTTAATTTTAATTTCCTCTTTTTCAGATCAAAGATGATTTCTCCCTACACCAGAGGTGGCAGCCATCCAATGGAAAGCTGACGAGGAATTTATCGGGCAGGACACCGCTACAAACATCTTTTTAGCGGCTTTCACTACAGCTTGGGCTCGTCTCAAGTTGTACAGTGAAATGGACAAACTTGGCCGCAGTGTTCTGTATCACGATACAGATTCGATCGTTTATGCCAGTGATGGGTACCCCGTCAAAATAGCCCTAGACAAAATAGCCCCGACAAAAGAACCCCGACAAAAGAGCCTTGACAACAAAACAGCCCCGACAAAATAGCCTCGACAAAACGGCCCCGACAAAATAGCCCCGACAAAATAGCCCCCGACAAAATAGCCCCGACAAAACAGCCCCAGACAAAATAGCCCCGACAAAACAGCCCAAGACAAAATAGCCCCAGACAAAATAGCCCCGACAAAATAGCCCCCGACAAAATAGCCCCAGGACAAAACAGCCCCGACAAAATAGCCCAAGACAGAATTGCCTCAGCAAAATAGCCCCAGACAAAATAGCCCCGACAAAACAGCCTCGACAAAATAGCCCCAACAAAATAGCCTGGAAGCATTTACATGATTTAACAGAAAATTTATTAATTAACTTCTCGACTAGCTAGATATTTAGAATAGCTGAAAATACGATGACAATGCATTTTTTTAATACTTTTAGCCAATTTTTTCGGGTCCCCGCTGCCTTCGGTAGCGTTTTTATGATTCAATAATCATATAACTTCCTGATTTAAAGGTCTGCACGGGCCGGGTTCTGGGCGAATTTTTAAATTTGTGCTCGGCCCGGGCTCGTGCTCAGTTATTTTATGTATACTCTTGCCGGGACGGCGTGGATGATATTTATTCCGGTCCGTGTCAGCCCGAATCTTTTCCTCGTTAATCAAGGAAAATGAAAAAGATAAAATATTTCTTCAGTCATTTATTTTACATAATTTCACAGGCTTGTGTAGCACATAAAATTTTATTTTGTTAAAAAATGTCTATAACTTCAATTAAAATGAATATCAATGTGCCTGTTTGAGATTTCATTTTCCGCAGATATTTTTAGCATGTCTCGAAATTAATATATTTTATTTCATGTAATATTAGATGGTTCTTATTCAAAATAGTGTGCATGTTATTATTAGTTTGCACACATGTACAAACAAAAGAAATTAGATACGTTACTGTGTATAAGGCTTTGTGTCCTACGGTCTGAAGAGTTTAGGTTGTATAAAGGCAGTAAAAATCATTCCACTGTAACTTTTTCGCGAAAGCTCCTTTTTCTTATCTCCTGTCCACTGGATGAAATTAGCACCATTTCTAGCATGTGCAAAAGCATCTTTTCTATTAAATATGGTTGGATTAGCATTAAAGTTTTGTTTATCGGATCACATAAAAAATTCAGATACATTACGGTATATAAGAGGAAATGTTTGAAAATACATTTTTAGTAGTATTAATTATTTTAAATACTGTCCTACATTGTTTGATGAATGCTAATATTTTCGACTCGATTTTCTGTCGTCCTTTGAGTCTTTTGTACGTCTGTAATAATGAATTTCTGTTTATATATAATTATCTTGTAAAAGTTCAGCAGCTTTGTTAAAGGACATTCTGTTAATTGGCTATATAAAATCTCTACAAAACACATACTAAAAATTTTTTTCATAGAAAAACATGCATTTTTTTTTTTTTACATATTTTTAAAACGGGCCGGGAGGGGCTTGGGCCTCAAAATTTCAGCCCGTGCAGACCTCTATCTTGACTAGCTAGAAATTTGAAACTTTTAGAGAAGCTCAGAACACGAGGACAATGCATTTTTTTTATTACTTTCAGCCAATTATTATGGGTCCCCGCTGCCTTCGGTATCGTTTAAACATGCCTGGTAACTTTTATAATTTATTCCGGAGTACTGTTAGCTCCGCCCTTTTTACACACCAGTATGATTGTAGAGAAATTTTCTCCAATATGTAATTACGATGAAATAAGAAGAAAAGTGCTTTTAAAATATACTGGTATGAATAAAGGGCGAGGTTAACAGTACTACGGAATAAATTATAAAAGTTACCAGGTACAGTCGGTAAGAAAAGTCTCCGAACACTAGCAAAAATTCCTATGTAAAAAAAGTAAAGTTAATACTGCTTTGTTAAATAAATCCTTGTCGAATCATGTTCTTAGACTAAATAAGAACAGGATTCGACAAGGATTTATTTAACAAAACTGTATTAAGTGTACTTTTTTAATATAGGAATTTTTGCTAGTGTTCGGAGTCTTTTGTTACCGACTGTATGTTTATATGATTCAACAAAATAATTTAAAAACAAGGTATATAAAAAGTTCTTTTTATCTTGTAATTATTTATTGTAAAACATAATGTATTTTCATAAATTGTAAATGACTATTTTTTTTTAAATGTGGATTTGTTATTTTCTTTTATATACCTAAATAGGGAATGAAATATTCCTGAAAATTTTTGATTTAAGGTTTTCTATGAATTTGCACATTTCGAGATATCTGTATGCGTGTGTCAGCAAAAGTTCTGGTCGCTGTAACTAAATCAATAAGCAGAATTTAACAATACTTGATTTTTTTTTTTTTCATCTTGAGTTAAATTCGTTCTGATTAACTTTTGTGATACATCTCCAAACAGCTGAGCTTTCATCCAGCGATTAAACTTATTTATTCTAAGACCGTGGCGAACTCCCATTCGGGGCCTACTGTCCCTTAATCTATCCTCCAAATAACTTATCTTCCAAAACACTTTCATAAAAAAAAAAAAAAAATGCATAATTCTGTTTTAAGATAAAAATGATTTAATCAGCAACCACTTCAACTTTATGTGTACATCGACGGCAGACGTCTGTGTTATGCTTCACTGAAATAATTTAATCTTGTGTAATTTTAAGCAACAACAACAACAACAACGAAAAAAAAAAAGGACTGAAAGGTGGTGTAGTTACGTTGTAAATTTTGTTTAAATTTGTGTTTATATCGGCCGAAAGGTAGCGCTGATGCTGATATGCTGTCATTTTCTTTGTTTATGAAAAAGTTTATCTTAAAATATAACGGTCATAACTGCATCATTTTTTAAATTCTGTGAATATTACACGAAATGTTGTTTGTTATCGGTCGGAAGGTAGCGTTTTTTGTTGTAAATTTCTCTGAATTTTCCTTGCCTATGAAATACTACACATCAAAATCTATTGTTTATAAGTGCACCATTTTTTTCCTACTAAAGTTTAAGTTTTTGTGTGCATAGGCCAATAGGTGGCGCTAATACGCTGCATTTTTCTTTGATTCTGAAAAAACTATATGTCACACTTCCGGTTATCCAATTTTCACCAAAAGTTCGAAAAATCATATGTACACCAGACCTGCCTCAATTCTGAAATTTCGTAGTTCTATCTCTCTTTTTTTTTTTTTTTGAGATATGATAGTCAGAAGATTTTCCATGTACACAGAAAGATACATACAAATTTTGTCGGCGGCTGTTTTGTCGGGGCTGTTTTGTCGGGGGCTATTTTGTCGGGGCTATTTTGTCGGGGGCTATTTTGTCGGAGGTTGTTTTGTCGGGGCTATTTTGTCGGGGCTGTTTTGTCGGGGGCTATTTTGTCGGGGGCTGTTTTGTCGGGGCTGTTTTGTTGGGGGGCTATTTTGTCTGGGGCTATTTTGTCCGAGGCTATTTTGTCGGGGCTATTTTGTCGGGGGCTATTTTGTCGGGGCTGTTTTGTCGGGGCTATTTTGTCTTGGGGCTGTTTTGTCTGGGGCTATTTTGTCTGGAGCTATTTTGTCGGGGCTGTTTTGTCGGGGCTGTTTTGTCGGAGCTGTTTTGTCGGGGCTCTTTTGTCCTTTGGGCTCATTTGTCGGAGATATTTTGTCGGGGCTTTTTTGTCGGGGCCGTTTTGTCTTGGGCTTATTTGACGGGTCACGCCAGTGATGGTATAAACGATCCGCCCCTCGGCAACTTTCTCGGGGAATTCACCGATGAACTGGATGGTGATGTGATATCAGTGTTTGTATCTGGTAAGTGTTTTAAATTTCTCTCTTTATTTATGTTTCTGATCTCATTTGAAACCTATTTTTTACTTTATTAAATTCATTTCTTTTCTTTTTTTTACAGGTGGCCCTAAAAACTATGGTTTTGAAACAAAAAGTGGTAAAACTTGTTGCAAGGTAAGGGGGTTCACCTTGAACTTTAAGAATTCCCAGTCTTTAAATTTCGGATCTATTCGCAAGTTAATTACTGAAATGAGTGAAACTCAAACGATCCCAATTACAGATCCAGCAAAAATCACCCGGGATCCAAAACGCAGAAAGGTCATTAACAGAGAACAAAGGAAACTTTACAGGGTGGTCTATGACAAACGTGTCATTCAGCACGATTTGACCACCCTACCTTACGGGTATTAAAGGAACATGAAGAAAGAAAAAAATATGTAAAATAAAACAACAAAAAATTTTACGAGAAAATTTGTAAATTTATTCTTAACAATAAATCATATTTATTTATTGTAATTGAGTTTGTCTTTTTTTTTCTTTTGAAAAATTAAAAATGTTAAATGAAAAGAAATAAAACAACAACTGAAAAAATTCAAGCAAGAAAGAAATTTATTAAAAAATCATTTTTTTTACAAGTTTAGCCATTTTGACGAAGTCAATTTTTTTCTTCCAGGTTTTGCATACATAGTTTTCACATACGGTGAACGTTTTCTCTTCGGAGAGGATTTCATAACAGTTAAATATTTATTTTTGATAAACTCTCGTGGAAAATTACAAATCTTCAATTTTTCATTAAATTCTTCAAAGGCATCTGGTTTTTTTATTCTGTTTCTTAATAGGAAATTGATTAGTTGAACAATATCAGAATCAGGGATAACATTATTGTCCACTTTACCTTCTTTATTTTCATTCCAAAATATTTCATGCTGTCTTAAAAATTCTATAATTTTCGAAGCAGTGTTTTTTATGTTTGACAGGAACGGTGTTCAAAATTTCACTTTCTGTAACAAGATTGTTTTCAGGAGGATTTTCCGTGACTGGAACTTCGGAACGTTTCACAGTATTCACATCTGGGAATGACACAAACTTCTGCAAAATCTGTATGTATAGCTTTGCTTTTTCATCTTATTCTAATTTTCTTTTCAAAATATTTTGAATCTATATGTCTAAATCACTCAAATGCTCTTCGGCAAATTCTTGATCTCTATCCATTAGAATCAGTCTGAATTTACGAGCGAATTCCATTTATAATGTACTCAGTTCAGACACGGCAGCGGCAATGAGAATAGAAAGAAAACCTTCTCCTTTTTGAACAAGGAATCGCCTTTTCTTAAATAATGGGACTTTTCTATCTCCTAGACGACGCAAAGTTTTTTTATAATGGATTAATTTGTTTTTCTGACGTTTGGTGACAGGTACGTTACCCTTTAATATGTTTAAGGCGCATTCACACACACCTTTTATGATACTGTTAGGACACTTTCTAAGAAAGGCTGCTTTCTGTTTCGTCTTGCTTAACAATCTGAGATGTTCCAGCGTCGACATCCTGAATACAAATGATTTGTGGGAAGCTTATATTCTCCTTTATAAACACGCCGAAAGCAAATGCTTTCGCCAGTGTGCAGTGTTTAAGAAATGATTTATGACTGGGGCATTTCACATCTGCTTCCTCTAGTGAGACTATTTTGGGACAATCAAAATCATTGAGATTAAAAATTTTTCCTTTAGACATTTTCTCTAAAAATTTTGTTTTTTCTAATCCTTTGGTAAAAATCTTTTTATGGGAAATAAACAAAGATGAAAGTATAACTTCTAAAACTGAATAAGGTAATTCTCCACTCTCCCAGCGTAAACCATGACAATAAAGAGTTAGCCATGCAACAGATTTTCTTTTTTTGAGGGTTAATTGTTCCCATGGATAAGGAGGGAGAAAGCTCCAGCGGGCATGATAATTAAAGTCCACGGCATAAAAGGGCAATTCTTTGACAACAAAATCTTGCGAATTTATCTGAAATCCCTCAAATTCTACTACATCTGAAGACATGTTCACTGAAGGATGCACTGAATAGAAATGATTTATCGAGGTTCATACACGTAATGTTTATCACCCGAAAATATTCCTGTGCGCAGGCGCAAACGATCATCTGCCCTTGGGCGCAAATCAATAAGCAAATAACCAAATTCAGGTCATGTAGCATAGTAAAAAATTTCTTGGAAAGCTCGAACTTTACCTGGATACATTTGGCGAGCTAAGATATTAATTTGAGTTTTATCCCTAGGATTTCTAAATAAGAAAATATATTGAGAATTTAGATTAACATTCCGCATTTCTATACCCTGAACAAAAATATTTTTAGTTAAAAATATAACAGATAAATTTTGGTGATGACTGCCTTTCGTAAAAAGATTACTTAAGCGAAAATCATTCGCTAATTCTGACATTAAATCGTCTATGACAATTTCGAAGTGAGTTAATATTAGACGGTAGTCCTTCTTCAAAATTCACATCTTTCATTGAATTAAAAAGAGGTTGGTATTTACCGTAACAATAAATAATATTCGTTGGCATGGGATTAAACATCTTACAATCAATCAACTTTTTAACCAGTGTTGTGCAAGTTCACGAAAAAAACGAACTAGTTCAAACTCAAGTTCATCGTGTAAAAAACGAGCTAGTTCGCGCTCAAACTCATGTCTGAAAGAAATGAACGCGTTCAGTTCAAGTTCTTTTTTAAAAACGAGCGAAACTCATTAAAAGTTCATTTTTACTTAACTTTTTATCAATTTTTTCTAAATAAATTTTTTTCTTTGTGAACACTTTCATTAGGTAATTTAAATTTTTTTCCTTCTTCGGTATTCAATAGAAGAAAGTATTAGATTAGTAATTTTTTCGATTTCCAATTTTCGATATATTTACGCGTTTTGAGAGGCCCATAATACGATTTCACCGTTTTTAGAAAATGTCTGTGGGTGTGACAAAGTTTGTGGCGACTATATATATCAGGAACTAATGCCCAGAATTGCATATACTTTTATAAGTATATGCACCTGGACCTAAATTACTTTCTGTCAACTTTTGAAGTCCATTGCTCAACAGGTGGCGCTGATATACAGGGATTACCACAGTTAAAGGGTTGTCCATATCTTAGGAACTACTACTTAGAATCGCATATAAATTTATAGGTAGTTGCACCTTGGCATATATTGGTGTTTTTCAATATTTGGTGTCAATAGCTCAAGAGGTGAGCTGTAATACAGCGATTTTCTCATTTTCAGAAAATGCTATAGCTCAGGAACTACTGCGCAGAATTGCACATAAATTTATACGTAAATGCACCTTAACATAAATTAGATCTTATAAAAATTTGGGGCCAATTGCGGAACAGAGTGCTATAGAGTGATTTCCATGATTTAAGGGAAGGCTATATCACAGATTCTACTGCATATAATTAAAAAAACGGTGATATATGAGAAAACCAATATGAGACATTATGCTGTTTCAATGTGGATTCATATCAGCCAATAGATAGCGCTGCTACAGTAAAAATTTTCTTAAGAACAGGAAGGCTATATCTCAACTTCTATGTCAGAAAACTGCCCAAAACTTGATTTGATGGGAGGAAAAGTGTCTGCATACATCATTGCAGATAATTTTAATAGATAATAATTTTAATAAATTATTTGTTCTAAGTGAATTTGCATAGAAAAATATAGAATAAAGTCTTGCGATAGCCACAACATACTAGTTTTTAATTACCATGAAGGTTATTCTTAATTTAATTTGTTAAAGTAGCTTAATTGCAGCAAAAATTTATTTAGTGGACGTCACTGTCGTTGGGTCTTGCTAATAATAAGGGAACATGCCAAGTACCGTGAAATCGAAAAGTGCAGCTTTTCCGTTCTTTCTTTCTTTTTCTCCAACAATTGAAATTAAAAGTTGTAGTCTTTAAATCTTTTATTAATTAATTAATTAATTAATTTATTTTTAGTTTCTTCTTAGTTTTCAATAGAAAAAAGTATTGTATTCGTAAAAAAATTCCACTTCCAGTTTTCGATGGATTTACATATTTTGGAAATTCCAGAATATGATTAGACTATTCTTAAAATATGTCTGTCTGCGTGTGTGACAAAAATTTTATTCCAACAGTATCTCAGGAACTACTGCTCCCAATTATATGAGGTTGACATTTTAATACTTTCAAGATACAAGTTTTCTGTCGTAATGTTTAATAATTTAAAATAAATTTTGTATTTTTGTCTAAATTGTGAAAGATAAAAAATAGTTTAGATCAAACTCCAAGATTAGCTGGAGGGGGGCGGGGAGAAATGCTGTTAATTTTATACGGCAGTGGAACTGCTGAGCTGAACCAATGTATGTATCTCGCAATAAAGTGCAAGTGAGTTGGCAGGCGCCGACATCCAGTTATGGTAATCTTGTCAGCCCGATTCTCCCTAAGTCAGTCAAAAATTCCTTTTCTAGCATAAGTTTTCCTGCATTTTAAAAGCTCCACCAGTGTTCTAGAGATTTTACTGCGAATCTGTTAGACCGGGAGTACCGGGTTTGAGCCTATTTCGGGGTCGTTGCTTTTGTTATTTTAAGTTTTCCATGGTTTTCTCAGAAACTCACGGGAATACGGGCTAGGATTCCTTTGAAAGACCGCCTGCTCCCACAGAGGATATCCCTTTACCTGGCCAATATCATTAGACTAGACAATCGGCCTTAAAAACCACGTGCCATGCCATGCACTCACTTTAAGAATGCATAGTACTGTCTTCTTTTTATACATATCTTAATTATACATTAACTTAATAACAAAATTTTTCCTAATCTCCTTTAAATTCCTTGCCACACTTTTTTTTTTTTTTTTTTTTCTCAGAGCAAAATGTATTATAATAAAAAGTATTAAATTTGAAACGAAAATTTATGAAGTTTAAAAGGGGTGTCCCATATTTTTCCCTAAAAGTCCGGCAGTGTGAAAATGTGAATAAATAAATAAATAAAAAGTCACGAATGAAACACAAATATTGTATCAATAATCTCTAAAAAGGATTTTTTTTTCCAGAGAGTTGAATTTAAAGTATGTGAAATACATTCTAAAAAAAAAAAAAATAAATAAATAAAAATAAAAACATATTCCTAACAATTTTTCTTAAATTGTACATAATATCTACGTTATAATCGTTTATTTGTTGAAATTCAAATATATGACTATGTTTACTTAAATTCTTTCTTTGTTTTCTGCAATAAAGGGTAGGTAAAAGTATAAAGTATGGAAATGGTTTAAAAAAGTGTTATTTAATCTTTTAACTGGTATAAGAAATTTCTAAAAAGTAATTCTTGCTACACGTAAAAATTATTAAAACATGAACTTTAAAACAAATTATTATGCAAAAACGTTTAATATATATATAATATATATATATATATATATATATATATATATATATATATATATATCCTTTACTCCTTTTAATTAAATGATAATAATAAATCTTACGAAAAAGGAATAAAAAGCTAGATAAATTTAACAAGAATAAAAGATATTTGTATTCCATCTCTCTCTGTAACAAAGCGCTATGAAGAACTGTCGCTATATGATATACCGACTTTATTTTTATTTTTACTTTCCGAACACTATAGTGAGGAAAGTATTGTAATCATGTCAAAAATCCGAATTTGAGATTTTGATGTTTCCATACGTTTCGAGGTCCAATGAGTCCGTTTTCACTATTTTTGCGATGATGTATGTATGTGTGTGTGTATGTATGTGTGTATGTATGTGTGTATGTATGTGTGTATGTATGTGTGTATGTATGTGTGTATGTCTGTGAGTGAACACGCTAGCATCTAAATGCTTTGTTCGAATAACCTGAAAGTTGGTACGTATATTGTAAGTCACCATAGTACGAACCCTATAGATTTTGGTGAATCTAGCACTTATAGTTTTTTTACAGGGACACAAAGAAAAATTCTTTATCATTACGTCCTATGGGAGCAAAATCTTAAAAGTGCGATAGCATCTAAACGCCTTATTCAATTAAGTAAAAAAATTATACACATATTATAGGTCACAAATACGCAATCTGTATAGATTTTGGAGAATCTAGCACTTATAGTTTTTTTACAGGGACACAAAGAAAAATTCTTTATCATTATGCCTATGGGGCCAAATTTTTAAAAGTGTGATAGCATCTAAACGCCTCATTAATTTGAGCAAAAAATTTGTACAAATGTTATAGGTCACAGTTGCACCAACTGTATCGATTTTGGTGAATCTGGCATTTACAGTTTTTTTACAGGGACACAAAGGAAAATTCTTTATCATTATGGCCTATGGGACCAAATTTTTAAAAGTACGATAGCATCTAAACGCCTTATTCAATTGAGCTGAAAATTTATATGAGTATTATAAATCACTGTTGCACTAATTATAAGCATTTTGGTGAATCTAGCATTTATTCGTTTTTACAGGGACACAACGAAAAATTCTTTATCATTATGATCTATGTGCTCAAAGTTCAGTAGCGTTAAATAAAGCATCGTGTAATATATGGAGAAAAATACTCAAACACTCTATTATGGTTTTCTCTCTTTTGTTTGTTTAAAAACTCCTCTTTCTTTACTTTATCTACAAAACTGTTAATTACTCAATGTTCGGAAAGTCGAGTGGAGTCACTCCAGATTTTTTTCTTTTATAAACATGGGACTGCTGTCGCTTTCTTATCCCACTGACCTTCATGAATTTGACGCCTAAATTTTCTCTTCTTGCATCTCTAGGAATCGACCACCCATATTTTGGAGAAGAGAAAAGGAAAGTGCCGAAAATGATAAGATCTTTCGTACAGAAAAAAGAAAAAAAGCCATCCAGAATCAAGCGTCGAAACCAAACCGCATTGCGGGGGGTAGCTACTGATAGTATTATATACAATGACAACTGCCCGATTCCTAAAGTAATTACTGGACAGGACATTTCATTTCGCAGATAAGGACAAGAAAGGGATCCACCGTTCCGCTGAAGACAGTCCCACACCTGTTTTTACTTAAAAAATAAGAAGAATTTAGCTATTGTGCGATTGTGTTTACGTTTCAATAAATACTATTTATTGTACAGTATAGTACTGCCCAGACGACAGATTACTTAAAAAATATAAAGTATTTAAAAAAGTCTCAACTGTCTGCGTGTGTGGAGGAGGGGGAGGGAGGCGAGGGGACAATTAAAAAAAACAAGGAGACTCAGATTAGAAAGGAGGACGAAAGTTTCTAATTTTTATATTTTCACTTCAGAATACCTAAGCGAACACGAATTCCTATGATTTTTGTGCCTTTTTCTTTCTGTACTTATGATTTTAGTGTTTAGAGGAATTTAAAATAATTTATACTCTTTAAAAGGATGGTGAATGTTATAAAACCTTTTAATTTCCCATCATACTAAAAGTATGAGGAACTTTCATAATCGTAAAATGTTTTGATGATTTTGCATGTTTTGAGAGTGAAGAATTCGAAGATCACAATTTCGGTGTAGTATCTGTCTAAGTATCAATTTATTAGTATGTTAACTCGTTATCCTTTGTATACGACATTTCAAAAGCAAATGATCGCAGAGAGGACGGGCCAGTTTTAAAATATCATTTATGTCATTCGCAAGAACACTATTTGTTTTCAGTACTCAGTTCTCTAATTTGGAAATTTCACAAGTCATTGTAAGTTTACGATTTTCATAACATTGAAGAATAGGGGAAATTTTTGTATAAAAGTGTACTACGAAATGTATTTTCATCGTAAAGAATGAACCAATTTTAAAAAATCATTTAAGATGCTGGCAGGAATATCATTAACTATGAACATTTTACTTTGAAAATTCGTACTTTTTTGAAAAAAAAAAAAAAAAAAAATTCTTAACACGGCAGATTTGGGAAAAATTTCGCATAAAGGTATATCATGAGGATTATTTTCATCGCATACATGTTGGATAAAATTTAAAATATCATTTATGATACAAGCATGAACTTTATAAACTATTGATATTCTATTCTGAAAACTTCGTAAGTCATTTGAAATATGCGATTTTTTTTTTATCATCGCATAATAAGAACAGTATTAATTGACATGCATTAATGATATTACTAGCGACATTCTCCAGCTAGCGGATCACCATTTTAAATGAATCACTATAATTAATGAATTCTCAAAATTGCATATCATTATTAATTTTTATCATTCAGAAGAAAATGAAAAAAAAAAAAATGTTCGGGAAATAACTCGCACTGAGTTCCTGCTGCTTTCGGCAGCGCAGGCCTGTCAACGACCCTAACATCTTAACGACACTATTTTTTATAAGTCACTAATTTTATTTTATATAATTTTGTAAATCAGGAAAAAAAAAACTCATTTCTGATTGGGGAAAATCATGTGGGCGCTGCGCCGCACGCATTTAAAATTCATCTTTCTTCATGAATCACTGTACTTTTTAAAGTGACACAAAGAAAAAAATTATTTTTTGAACGATGAAATCATCCGTCGGGTTTACGCTGCCTGGTGCTGCTTACCCACGCGCGCGCTGCACGCATGGGACGTCTCCTGTTAATTTTACATTTTCTAAAGTGTATTCGAAATCGATTCGTCACATCCATAAACCGAATATTGCAAGTTTTCAACACTCTAACTGAATTTCTACGTTTTTTGCCCCTTCCCACCTCTCCTTACAATTTTACATTTTCGAAAATATCCGCAATTGTTTCCTTGCACCCCCCCCCCCCCCCACCAGTAAATAACTAAATAAATAATAAAAATTAAATTAAAGAGACTACCAACTAAAAATCCCAAAATTAAATGAATCTACAAAGTAATGCAAAGTACGTCTTATTAAACTCTAAACTCAAAGTATGTATTATTAAACTCTAATGATATAAAATTGAAAGAAAAACTAGTATGTTGTGGCTACCACAAAACTTTCTTCTATATTTTTCTATTACAAATTCACTCAGTTCAAATAATTTACAAGAACTACTATTGATTAAAAATATCTACCCTGATGAATGCAGACGATTTTCATCTTAGAGCAAACTAACATTAAATATCCAAAGAAAGACAGTTTAACTAACATCTCAAAAAATTCGTTTTCATAATGGTTATCTCATATATCAAGCTTCGTACAGTTAAATGCCATAGAAGTCAAAATATAGTTTTCTGTTCTCGGAAAAAATTGCAGTATAGCAGCTTATGCCACTTATTGGCTGTTATGCATCCAAGTTGAATTAGCATAATGTCATATAATGACTTTCTTACACATCAAGTGTTGTTTGATTATACGCATTAGAACCTGAAATATAGTCTTCCCTTAAACTGAGGACATCGCTGTACAGCAGCGCCACCTCTTAAGCAATTAGTACCAAAAGTTGCTTCGCACTATTTTTTGTAAAGGTGCATCCATACATAAAGTTTTATGTAATTTTGAGCAGTAGTTCCTGAGATATAGCCTTTCCTTAAATTGTAAAAATCGCTGCATAATCGAACCACCTTTTGAGCAGTTGATACCAAAAACTTATAGGAATTTACATATGTCAAGATACATACACATATAAATTTATATGCATTTTTTATGCAGTAATTTTGTAGATATAGCCTTCTATGAAATTGTGGAAATCGTTGCATAGCAGCGCCACTTGTTGGGCAGTTGAAACCAAAAGTTGACAGGCACTAATATAGGTTAAGGTGCATCTACATGTAAAATTATATGCATTTCTGTGCAGTAGTTCCTGAGATACATTTGCCACAAAATTTTGTCACACGCATGGAGACAGACATTTTCTAAAAATGGTTAAATCGTATTTTAAGCACTCAAAACGTGTAAATTTACCGAAAACCAGATGCAGAAAATTTTTGAGAATCCAATACTTCTATTGAATACAGAAGAAAGTAAAAAACAGCATGTTGTGGCCACCCTAAAACTTTCTTCTATATATTCCTATAAAAATTCACTCAGTAAAAATATTATGTTAGAACTATTATTTCTTAAAATATTCTAAAATAATAAATGCAGACGAATTTCATCTTAACGCGAAATCTAAGAAAAGAAAGACAATTTTGTTCTCTGTAAATAGTCTTTTAAAATGTGTTTTCATAACGGTTATCTCATAAATCAAGTTTCGTACAGTTATATGCCATAGAAGTTGAGATAGTCTCCCCGTTCTCTGAAAAGAATTGCGCCATTTATCGGCTGATATCTGTCCTGATTGAATCAGCATAATGTCACATAATGGCCTTCTTACATATCAAGTTTTGTTTGATTCTATGCAATAGAACATGAGACAGAGCCTTCCCTGAAATTGCAGAAACCGACGAAAAGCACTGCCACCTGTTGAAAGATTGACACCACAAGTTGATAGACGCTAATTCATGTCAAGGTGCATCTACGTATAAGTTTATATACAATTCTGTGCAGTAGTTACCGAGATATAGCCTTCCCGTAAATTGTAGATATCGGTGTATAACAGCACTACCCGTTGAGCAATTGGCACCAAAAGTTGATAAACACCAATTTAGGTCATAGTGCATCTGCAAAAAAACTTATATGTGAATTTGGGCTGTAGTTCCTGAGATATAACCTTATCTATAATTGTGGAAATCGCAGTATCGAAGCGCCACCTGTTGAGCAATTGGCATTAAAAGTTGATAGGCACTAATGTATATCAAGGTGCAACTGCATATAAATTTATATACAATTCTGTGCTGTAGTTCCGGAGATACAGGCGCCACAAAATTTTTGTCTCCCTTACTGACACACAGACAGACGGACATTTTCTAAAAGTTATCAAATCGTGTCTTCTCAAAGCGTGTAAATCCATCGAAAATTGGAAGTCGAAAATTTTTAAGAATCCAATACTTTCTTCTGTTGAATATAGAAGAAAGTAAAAATAATAATTACCAGAGAGCATTTAAAATTTTTTTTAACTTTAAAAATTTTGAGTTTTGTATTAAAAATTTAATTGTACTTCGGAAAGTTTTAATGTTAAATTAAATTAAACTAGTTTTTTCTTGAAAATAACTTCATTTTTATACTACATGTCATTATACTTCAATGGATATGTATGCAAGTTTTCATAACTTTATAAGATTAAACTACAAACGAAAAAAAAAATTTCGTTGATTTTTAAGGGCAAATATGGATTTCTGCTGGTACACTTTTTGCACACTAATTTTTTTACTCGAAAAATATTGTATTTTGTACAATAACTCTTCTTTTTGCTTTCTATTTCATTTACTCTTCTTTCTTTACTTCAGACAAAAATGATTAATTTGAGTTTGAGCTTGAATTGGTTTTTCCCGCTCAAGTTCGAGAAAAAAATGAACTTCGCTCAACTCAAGTTCACAATTTAAAAAACGAGCGAAGTTCAACTCAAAACTCAAAAATTTTGAGCTAAGCTCATGAACGCGCTCAAATGAGCGCGTTCTTGCACAACACTGTTTTTAACTAGAAATGTTTTTCCAGATTGCGTGGGGCCAGAAATAAGGCAAGTAGATGGGTGTTCTAACTTCAGAAGTTCCATTTTTTAAATGACAAATTTTTCAAAATGATCCTACTTTTATATACTCTTCCCGCCAAAATAAAACATGCATTTTTTTTTTTTTTTTTTTTAAGTAGGAAAATATTAATAAAACACATTAAAGAAAGTACAAACACATTTATTAAAAAAATAATTTTTATTTTTTGAAAATCATATTTACACCATATCTTTATTTGACAAACTGAAACATTCGAAAATCATTCTTCTTTCTAGACAGTACATTTACAATAGATTTCATACAGAGTCCTTGACATCGTTTTATTATAAAAAAAAAAATACAATATTGTCCACAGACATTGGACGTTAAACTTTGAAACGTTGTCTTGTTCCATTGAATTTGAGAATACGTCTTTACAAATCTTGTGATTTCTTCTCCATAGGTTTCGGGAGATAATCCGTAAGAGTCGAAAAAATCAATAGTCTTTTGGTCTTGAATTTAAACAGCCAGCCAATGGGATCCCTTTTCATCATGTTTATCAGTATTGAGTACAAATGCACAAGGGAATTTTCGAATGACAGGTATTTTGTCAGAAGGAAAAACACCTACAAAATACCAAGCAGAAACAGGATCGCGAGATAAAACTGTATGAATTTGAGACGAATTCATCAGTTCCCAAAATCATACAAAATATTTCGATTTTTGTTGATTTCAATTAAGTTTTCAAATTCAGCATACACGATCAGAGAGATTGTTTGTATTAGAGGAGTACTAAATTTAAGTTCCAATCTTAGATTGCTATGACGAATAAGGTTAAGATGAGAAACATCACATAAGTCAGGCGTCAAATCAAAACGAAATAAAGAATATCCTTTTGAAAATTCTGACCTAGGTAAATACAGTCCTTTGTTGTCGGCATTCACAAATAAATTTTGATAAGCACGGATAAATAAACCATTTTCAAAATTAGGCTGAATGGGATTATGAGGAACAGGTTGACCATCTACATAGACGCCTATGAAGTTCATATTGTAATGCTGAAATTCAAAGGGGGACTTTTTATAGCTACCGTTAAATGCATCGTTGTCTACACAGGCAATCACAATACGATTCGGCATATGACCAATAAAAATGTTATCCTGAATAAAACTCATATTTCCGACAGGAATGGAATAAGTTTTGCAAAGAACTCTATCAATAGGATACTTGGCTGTCGTTTTTTCTAGGCTTTTGGCATGTCCCAAAACAACACCTGGGCTAACCCTTATTTTTCGAACAAATAAAGAGGCAAGATCAAGGAATACTTTGAATTCACCTTCACCCCCTAACAAGCAAAATTCTGGTTTACTACGAATAAGTTTAATTTTCACGTCGACCATGTTAAGTAGTAGTATCTCTTGGTGAAACATATCCAAGTGCAAACGACCCATCATATCAACTGAAGCACTTAGTTTAAACAGTTCAGCACGTTTATTAAAACCTTCATTAGGGTTAGGATCTGCCGTGTCAAAAACATTCATTCGACCAACGGTGTCTTTGTAAAATAATTCTGAGGAAAGTTGAGAGGTTTTCACATCATATCCATGATTAAGTAATGTTTCTATCATAGCTCTATAGGGATACGTATTACTACTGGATGAAACAAGTCTTTCATTTAGGCTGATGTCTACTTGGGAAAACATAGAATGTAAGAAAAGGTTCACAGGGCCGACTTTACACTTATCCGTTATAGGCTTGCCATCATTTTTTAAAATTTTTACTTTGAGATACAGTTGAGTTTGCGACAAATCAAGATACTCTTCACCGCTTCCAGACACATTAAATTCCACAGGACCGCCATCAGATGCATTGGCAAGATGATGAAACTCAACCCATTGGCCTCTTTGAATAACTGTTTGAGTGGGTGGTAATGAAAATAGTTCTAGTTCTGATTTAGCGCATTCTGGAGAATCTTTTAAAAGAAAAGCCATTTTATAGAGTATCCGTATGTCTAATCAAAAATATCACGTCCTTGCACTTTCCGTGCTTTCGATGAAATGAAACGTTTGGAAGGTTTGCGTTTTCTTTTAATCTTTCCGTGACCGATCATCTTATCCGCTTTTTGAACAGCCTTTCTGGCTAGTTTTTCCGGTTTCTTTCGTTCGCGTTTTGAGAGAAGATTTCAAACTTTCGCCTGACAATACATCGTTTGCTACCATAGTGCCAGTTCGTAAAGCTTCTTTTCCGACTGTTTTGGCACCGCTTATTAAAAAGGGCATTGCACTTCGGAATAGTTTAGCAAAAAATCCACCTATCCCATGTCCTCTCTGCAAAACGGTTCCCTGATAATAAGGCAAAACTTGTCCTGTTTGCCCGGCATAATAATCTTCAAATTTTTTCGTACAACACGTATAAGGCACCAACATTTTACTGATCCTTCTTTCACGTCAACAAAATTGAAAATGAGAGTTATTTGAAAAGAAAGGTGTTTTTTATATAATTTGTCGTAAACGAAAATGCAAAGTGACAAACACTTTGCCTCTTTCAAAAGGTACTAAGGCCCCAGAATGAAGTCTTATATCAATGTGTATTGTTTGGAAATGCTGCCGAATAACAGGCAAGTAAAAAGGTCTTGGATAATGAGCATTTACAATTTCGCCGTCATTTCCATCTACCGTGACGATTTTTAGCAAAGGAGGTTATACATCACCCACGATTTGAGGTTCTGTTAGATCACAGTATACATATATCACTGGAAAAGAGCACTTTGGATCGGCAACAAACGGACTTTGTTGAAATCCTGAATATTTTCCTGGTTCGAATCCCAATAGTTCCGCTATACCTTCGTGGAGGATTACTTTTGATTTTCCATCCGTCTTGATAGTTACTAGTTTCGTTACTGGGTGATACTGAAATTCAATCTTATTTTTATGGGATTCTATTGTCATACCTCGAATAAGATCTGGTATCGTTTCATAACAACCTCGGGGGACTCTTCTACCTTCGAGTATTCCATCACCCAAATCAAAACCAAATAAATTATTATCATTTCGAACGTTATACCAAGTATGGGGATAAATGAAATCGACTAAAGCCATTTCCCATTCGCCATTTAAATTGATTGGACTAGACAGCTGCGTCGTAAATTGTGATATTTTATTATGCGGGAAAAAGCTCAAAGAGCTGTCACTGATCAGTGTGACGTAGAAAGATATCGTTTTTAAAATGAAAGTTAAGTTGCACAAATGCTCTATTTATATCATTTTGACATCGCTGACCCATGTATTGAATTTTTGAGGATAACCCTGAAACTTTACGAAGTATTCAACTTTTCCATGACGTTTTCTTTTTTTCAAAACTTTTTCCACTGGATAAAATCCAGAATCCGAAATTTTTTGTAACTCTTGCTTGTAAAAACTTCCTTTTATAATTTCTCCTGCCAAATCTTTCAATTGATAGACAACAGGTACACGAGGTAAAATTTTACAAATTGTAAATATTTCCCTTGTCCAGTTTTGTTCATATCCTTTTTCAAACAACATTTTCTCGATTGATGCGAACACTGTCTCCAACTTTTAAATCTGTAAGATTAGGTTTTGGAACCAATGTTTGCTGATCATATAGCGTATGCCAAATTTTCTGTTGGTTTTCTAACGTCACCGATGCAGGCTCTGTTTGTATACTACGATGCCAAGTATGTTTATAACTGTGTACTAATTTATCGATGACGTCGATGTATCTTCTTGTGTTCATTTCAATAAAATATTTCCACATCTTAGTTTTAAAAGTGCGATTAAAACGTTCAACCACCGAAGCCTTGGTTGCATTATGTGTAGTGAAAAAATGAATTTTCTTCTTTTTAAAGTAATCTTGTACAAGATAGTTCGTAAATTCTTTACCCGAGTCTGTTTGAAGTCGTTCGGGTAACCTTTCCGCAAATATTTTTTCAAAAGCTTGTTTAATAGTCATAGATCTTTTATTTTTCAAAGGTATCGCCCAAGCGTACTTTGATAAAATATCAATGCAAGTTAGTAAATATTTATAACCATTGTTATAATTAGCTAAGGATTGCATGTCCACTAAATCAGACTGAAACTGCTCGTTGATGCCTCCTACAATAACACGATTTCTTTGGAACCTGTGTCTCAAAGGCTTGTGGAAAGTATACGAATCTTTCGTTTGAAGCCATTTCTTCATGTCTTTGGTTTTTACGCGACCTTTTAAAGCACGCTGTAAAGCACTGACACCACCGAAACTGGCCGGATGTTCTGGATCCCGATACGTCTGATTCAATACTGCTTCCATTACAGCAGTAGTTGTGATCTAGCCGAACACTTATATTCATTATGATTCAAACAAAACATATAACCCAGTATTTATATATTCACAAAGCCTTAAATATTTTCTAAGTGATAAACATGAAAAAGTCACACACACACAAGAAATTCTATAATAATCAACATTTATTTACATTAAAATGTACATAATAAAGAATCAATTACAAGAAAACAATAATTTGTTAAAAATAAGTTCTTCTTCATTTTCGTCACCAACATACATTTTTTCAATAGTTTCATATTATTTTTCTACATCTAAAGAAGGCAAAAATTCTTCTACTCCTAATACTGCTTGGAAATCAATATTTAAATTTTTATGAACTATATCTCTGGCTACATCATCCCAATTTATCGAGAACAATGCTTGGTGAAAATATTCTGACCATTTTTCAGATCGTCTTTTCGTTAAACAGTCATGCATAAAACTGGCTTCATACGAATCTCGACAGCCAAAACAATTTATAAGTTCTGTAATTTTTATTGTAATAGCTGCAGCAAGACAGTTTTGAAGTGAAACAAGAAGTTCTAAAAATGCATCAGGGTTCTCCACGGGTTTCAACTGTAAATTTGGATTATCGAGTTCTTTTCCAATACAATAGGATAAAGTGTAAGTGATCAGCGCTTGTTTCATGCGATCTGTTATTAAACACTTGTTTTCGCAAAGCTTTCTTAACTCAGCACCGCTAAGCACAACGTATTCAGATAAAAATTGCATGCTCAAATTTTTTCTTTGAAATAATCTTTGGAAAACAAAAATTTCTTGATTATTCTTTATTTGTTTCGAAATGCATAAATCTTTGTCTATAATAAACACCTTATCCGAAGACTTATGATTTAAAATAGCATTTACTTTCCTACACAAAGAATACCATACTTTGGGTGTTAAGGATACTCCGTCTTTCGTCGCATGTAACTCGCCATTTTCACCTTTAACATATATCCTGATGTGCACTCGAGTTTTTCCGATATAATGATTGACAGTAAGGAAATTTTCTCCACCTAGGTATTTCATATCCAAAGAATCAGTCCATTCTTCTTCCACATTTTCTGCAAACATCTCTTCCTGAAAAAAGTAATAAAAAGAAATCATTAATAAATAATAAAGATTTTTAGTATTAAAAGAAAGTGTATAGTACTTTATTCAAAGGGAAAATGTTTTTTAAAAGAGAGGAAACTTACTTTAGTTCGGTCTTCTTTTATTTTCTTGCATCTTTCTTCTGTTTGAACATGTTTACGCTTGTTATGTCCAGGTGTTTTCATCATACGGAAAGTTAGATTAACACGCACACCAGTGTGTTTCTTCTCTTTTGGAATTCCATGGCTCCAGAATTTATTTGTTGGGGGATTCATAACCAAAAGCGAGTTTGACTTTAATTCCACTTTTTTATCCTGATAATTGGGTCTTTTAAAAATCATAGTACGTGTTTCTCCAAAGCTTAGGGAACATATAGGGTGGTTTTCCTCTAAGTCGGCTTCATCATCTTTATGTTGACCAATACAGGTATTTCCATCCTCGTACCGATTTATCAACACGAAATTAAAATTGACACCCATCATAGTTTGAATAAGACTTTTTATTTCAAGAAGCAAAGGAGGCCAAGGCTGGCTGATTAGTGTCAGTCCTGAAAAAGTATAAGATAAATCAGGGTCTCCAAAAGCAGCAATCTTCCGCGAAATAGGATAAGATTTATTTCGAATACGTATGTGGCATTGCTCCTCGGGTAAATAAACAATTTCTTTTTCTAGTCTTTGAAAAATTTCTTCTGAAGAAGCAAATACATTTTCGTGGATCAAAAGATTTAGCCCGTCTTCCATGATTACGTAGCGAAGAGAGAGCGAATTGAACGGCAGGAATGAAGCGAGACTAAAATGTGATGATATTTCGTGATGTCTAGGATTTTATACCCAGATTTACTGTCTTATATTCTCAGCAAACGCATCAGGATTGGATAAAAACACGAATGATGTCACAGTGCTCTCTTGTAATTGGCTGGATCCCCTTGGACGAGTCCACTTGGGCGCAGGTGGGGGAAACGTCTTCCCACCCCTACCTCCTAAAAGGGGAAAAACATAAAAAAGGAAGTTCGAGGGAACGTCATCGTAGCTTAGTCGGTAGCGCGTTGGTCTCGCATGCCATAGATGGTGGGTTCAAATCCCCTACAGTGCAATATCGTTTTGTAAAAAATCTAGCGAATTAAAATAGTCAGTTAAATAATTCATTAATAATCAATAAAATAATAAAATTTACTTATTAAAATTGATTAATGAACTACTCATTAAAAATTAATTACTGACTAAAAAATATACTACATTGTCCTCTTTTCAGTTGATGACGTCATTCTCTTTCATGTTCTGACAGGATTCTGTGTTGTCCCTTTAAGAAAACTCTCCCCTCCGTCACATGTCTTGACAGATTGCCAACGGATAAAAATAAATTCTACCTCCGTCATCTTTCACGATCAAGCAACCAACCAACCATTCACTGTGTTGTCCCTTTAAGAAAACTCTCCCCTCCCCGTCACATGTCTTGACAAGAAGTCCAGGTTGCCAACGGATAAAAAGAAACTCTATCCTCGTCATCTTTCACTATCAAGCAATCAACCAACCGTTACGTCACTTCCGGTTTCCACCCCCACTCCTTTCCCCCTCCTATGACGTCATTTCCGTCCCCCAAACGGCGGGGCTTACTACTCGCTTTGTTGCGACTGCGACGTCATTTCTGGTAAATTATATATATATTTAATTACTTAATATTTTGATCACATTAATAATATTTTTTTTTGTATATTTCAATATAATGTTCCAGCAATGATCAAATGTAAGAAGGAAGACACGAATTAGCAAGGTACCAATAAATAATTACGTATGAAAGTGAAGCATTGTACAAAGCAAAACGTAGTGAAATAGCTAATAATAATAATAATAATAATAATAATAATAATAATATTAAAGTTTCTCAAAATTTGTCATATCTTTATCAAGGACAATTGTAATAAAATAGCATTGTATTTTCAGTTGTTTCCGAGACATTTGATAATAAAAACCAGTATCATTATGGAAAAAGCTTAAATATTTAAAAATGACTAAAATGCATGCAAGAAGTGAAAAAAAAAAAATAAATAAATAAACCAAAAAATTCGAGAAAAAATAATGAATTGTTACCCTGTGCTAAATATTTATTTTATTTCATCACGATCTAAAGTGATTTTATTATGAACAGATATTTAATATATGTTCATCATTTTATATTGTTCTGCTCTTAAATATGTGAGAAAAAGCGCTGGTGTGTGTTTTTATATTTTGTGTGCCTTCCTCGAGTCTCTAAATATCTGCTGTAGTATAAACCGATAGATGAGACAAACAGTTTTTTAATTTTAACAGAAAACTTTAATTGAAGTTCTTTATTGATGGGAGAAATGGGACTATTTTCTTAGTCGATTCAGAACTCTAAATATTCTATATCCCTTACTTATATAGAAAAATTAAATGATCTCAACATCTCATAGATTAAAAAAATTCACCTACCGGAATTTCCCCTTAACCCCTTCCGCTCCAGGCTAGCTGTAGTGTGAATATGTGAAATACCAGATTATAATTTTGAAATAATGCAATACATAACGAAGTAACAATGGAAAGCTGGATGTAGGAAATCAAAGTTCCTTTTCAGTTCAGGCAGTTGCTCAGGACATGCATCGGCAAAAGGATCCGACATAAATTTCCAGTCACCTGCTGTGAGTGGTTCATCATCACTGTCATCGCTTTCGCCGTCTTCACTTGTTGTAAAGTCATCATTGGAATCTTCAAGTTCGTCATAATCGGGGATATAATCACTATCCGAATCACTAGAATCAGACATTATTCAGTTTCAAACACCGGCAAAACACATAAAATCGAGGAGCGAAAATTACACACAACCGCAGCCGCGAAAAATCACGAAACAACTGGCGTAGCCAAAACTAATAGGTCACCGAGACTACTAACGCCATTTAGTTGTCAGTAATGAAAATACAATTTCAAAATACCATATGACAAATAAAATAACTCTCTCTGATACCCCTACAATGTTGGGCTTATTGTATCGTATACTTTCTTTGGACGTACGCACGTACGTCCATGGTATTAATGGCCATTAACACTAGACGTACGCACGTACGTCCCTGGAGTGGAAGGGGTTAACTACAAAAAGTTAACCAAATTAATATTATCTATCTCTAGGAAACGATACACCAGGCGTCAATCTTGATTATGCTCCGAATCATTGTACTTCAAATACTCCCTTAAACTATTACAAACCGAATAATCTGCACTGCTCACAAATCTGAACTGAAGTTGAAAAAGTAAGTACTAAAGCTGAGCTTAACATGAACCAAGGCTGAAACTGATTAGTACCAAGGCTAAACATTAATGCTCCAGACTAACAATTATGAATGGTAGCCACTGGCTACCAGATGAATAAAATATGGTCGCCACTTTTGCACTTTCGGTAGGCAGTTTTAGATACAAGAATACCACTAATCAATAAAAACCGCGCATTTTACTTTCTAAAGCTGATTGCAGAAATATGTGATGTTTTCGCGAGTGATTTTCGAAATTTATGATTATTTCATTTCTACTCGATAAGAGTTCGTTTTTTTTCTTTTCTTATCATTAACTATTTTTTGAAATACGCAATAACTTTGTGCCCTCGTATTGTTGACATAGGAAATCATTGCGCTGCTAATTAACAAAATTTATACTTTATGATGCAAATAATTGCCGAAATAGATTTATTTCGTGCCAATCGATAATATTCAATTTATTTATTTTCATTTATTTATTTTTTATTTATTTATTTTCATTTTTTTTTAAATAAAGTTATGCATTGAAATACGCAATCATCTTGTGGCTAATTGTCAAAATTTAAAATTTATAAAGCAAATCATTGTCGAAATTTACAATTATTTCCTGGCTGATTGTTAAAATTTGCTATTCGTCAAAACCATTTTCTTAAATAGTCGACAATTTTGCTATGGTTCCGTAGTTGCTGGCAGGTGTCACATATATTCCATGCTTTTGATTTATATATATATATATATTACTATTATAAAATGGTCGTCAATCATCGATCTATGTCTTATTACTATATCTATGGTCGAATCATGTTCTTAGACTGACTAAAAACATGACTCCACAAGGATTTATTTAACAAAGCAGCATTAAGTGTACATTTTTTGTATAGAAATTATTGCTTGCGCTCGAATATTTTTGCTGCCAACTGTATTTGTTAAATAACGCAAAGTTCGAAGCTTCCCTTTTAAACACGGAACTGCTACCAATATAGTGCTTTAGTAAGCAGAGTATAAACTAATGACTCGACTCGACATTTTCACAACTGTCGCTTTTCAAACTTTCAAAAAAACTCCTTGTAACTTCGCAAAAATTATCCAGTAAATATCATCAGGAGGATATTTTTGATTTTGATGTTTTAAAGTACATGTATGCTCTTTAAAGTCATATATTTATGGTAATATCTGATGAAATGTGTTTATGTATACATGTTTTCATATCGGAACCTTCATAGCATACCTGCCTTTAACTGACTTTTTTTATTCATGATGTAAATAGCAATGCATTATATTAAATCACTTTTGGTTGTTGGAACTAAAACATAAATTAACGTGTAAAACATTGCGGGCAAATAACACTTATGTTAATTTAAGTATCCCTGTAAACGCAAAGTGAATGATTTCCATATCATATTCTATATGAAACATGCTTTTACGCATATGGAAAATATATATTAGTTTTATTTGGTTTAGTGCAGCCTATAAGGTAGATGACCCAAAGTTGGTCATAGTTAAGCTTTGAGAATTTTTTTAAATTATCTTGTTAGGTCTATGTGGCTGAAATGTTTATCGTAAAATGCTACACGTATCAAGTATAATTTTCTTGGTAAAGTATAGTTTAGGTATTTTTATTATATAATTTCAAAATTGTACCTCGTTGGCCATCTTTGGCGCATAGTGTTCCAAAGGTGGCACATATATTGAAAGCAATTTTAAATTCTGCCTAAGATGCTCTTTTGTTTTTCATCTTATTCATTTTATTTTTTTAACACAAAAAGACTTTAATCCACTTTTGTGCAAAGTAGTTCAGGAATTTTATTCTGGGATTCATTGACTTCTTTCGGGAGATCTCTTGTATTCTGAATAATGCGAAAATTGTTGGAGAATGAATTAGCATATGTTTTTTTTTCAGTTATTTAAGCAGAAATTTCGGAAAGTTACGCTTATTACATTAATTTGCGTATTTATTTGCTAAGTTGGCTCACGTTTTACAAGGGTGTCGATCATCTGGGTCACCTTGAGAACATTCATATCGTCGCCATTTGCACGGCATTAAACTTTTGATCTCATAAATGTAATAGAAATGAAGACAATATTGGTTAAAGAGAAATAAATAAATTTTCAGGAAACATATCACAACTCAAAGTTCCAAGAACGTAAACATATGTAGTTTAAAATATCTTCTTACCTGGAAATTAGAACGACTACTTCTCTAAAGTGCATTCACTGCATAAAATGTCGGTTGATCAAGATAATCACTTCATATTTAATCACTAACCTTGGCGGTACATGATTTACAATGCAGTAGGACTATTATGTGAATATAAATTTAATTAAACCTTTATTTAGAGAGGGGGAGCTTACCTTATGAACACTGGCCACCTTTGGCTCACCTACCTTTGATGCTAAACTGTACTTGCCAGCAATTTCCTCCATAGGTGTAATGTATTTGAATTATCTTGGGTGTCCCTGTACATGAACCATTTGCTCGATCTCAACGAAAAGTTTAGTGTGGCATCCCTATAAGATACCCATTTAGAATATCATGTTTGGACATTCTGCTTTTATTTGTTCTTGAGCTATTCTGATAACAGACAGACACACAGACCAACCTCTAAAAACATGACTTCTGGGTTCAGGAAACCTCAAAACGTGTAAATATAACAAAAACAATTCATCTTTATGTGTAAGAGAAAGTAAAAATAACTGATTTAAAGCATGTTAATTTGATTCATAGTTACTTAAAATACGTGCGTGCCTTCTAGAGCTTGTATACATTATCTATTTTTTTTAAATTAATTAAAATTTTCAAAAAATTCCTAATAATGATAGCATTTACGCTAATTAATAATGAAGTCAACATTATTGTAAAATCTAATTTGGCAATGGATAGCCTAAATGTTTAAAAAATTTTAACAATTTCCAAATTTTATTAAGTTTTTTTTTTTTTCTAAACTTAATCTAGGAAATGATAATACAAATGAAATAAAATAACATAATTAAAATCAAAGGAAATTATTAGAAGCATTTATTAATTCTATGGAAAGATTTAATTTTAATAAAAATTGGAAAAAAAAAAAAAATCATAAAAAAAATCTTATTTTTAAACACGCTCTGTAAAAAAGAATATTGAATTTAAAGTAATTTTGTTTTAAGGAAAATACTTTATTCTATTTCTCTGAATGAACAAATAGCAGTTTCAAAACAGCACATACAGTGGCTCACAATTCCCCGTTTACAATACATAAGCTATGCAGCAAAAAACATTTAAACGAATTCAATTTTGTCTTAAAGAGGATATCAAGCCAAAGAAAAAAATCTCGGTGTCCCGTATAATAAATTGCCTTGGGACGTAGTGTTAAATCGATTTTTGTTATTTCTAGTTTAGGGATTAAAGTGGAAGAAGAAACGTTTACTTATCATTTTATGTAAAAAGGACATAAAGTTTTTTTTTTTTTTTTTTTTTTTTTTTTTTAGAGGGTGGGAAGGGAATTCCTTATTTGTAAAACTTTTGCGGCGTTAGAGATAATTTTTTCTTCTTTTTCTTTAGTTCTGTACGTACAAATGCTTAAATGTAACTAAAAGTTGAAATACGTAATCTGTTCATTTCAATATACTCATGCTAAAAATTTTAGAAGTACAAGTAATCTAAACATATTGTTTAGAATAAAATTTTATGATTAAGGTATTTTGAAGATTACAAAATTTTAATTAAATTAATGGGAGTAGAATTATATAAAACGTAATTCTGAAATACCTTGTATGCTACTATTGTTACAAAACTTTACTCTAAATCAATCCATGTGACAACGCCACCTGCCGGTTAATATGCACAAAAGTTAATCAACGTAACTTCTTAAAATAAAGATTTTCATTTTCAGTTAAGTGCAACCATTGCTAATAGATGCTAAGATACAGCCTTCTTAAAAACATATTTAATTATATTATTCATATCTCATATGACGTTTCATGCATTTACATGCGATAGAAACTGTAG
This sequence comes from Salticus scenicus, assembly GCA_963930645.1. Lineage (NCBI taxonomy): Eukaryota > Metazoa > Arthropoda > Arachnida > Araneae > Salticidae > Salticus > Salticus scenicus. Next base: position 20,362,119 of record OZ005661.1, read on the forward strand.
TCTTTTCGGAAATGGAATTAATGGTAGTAAAGCAAAGCCACATATCAGCCAATATGCCACCATATGAAATACTATAATTTTTCACATTGACGTTCTCACATACCAAATTTTGTGCGCTTATAAATTATAGAAGCTGAGATATAGCTCTCTTGTGCATGAGGGAAATTTCAACATCATCCCATCCTGTCTATCCACATATTCCAAAACCTAAATTGCACATAATTATCTCAAGGCCCAAATAAATATAAAGTCTTATAGAACTCCAAGCATAGTTTCATGATATACATAGCCTACAAAATTCTGTCAAGGTTTCCATCTCAAAAGTGAAAAATAAAGAAAAAATAAAGAAAGAAATTAAGAAAAATAAAGAAAAATAAAGAAAGAAAAAATTAATGAAAATAAGTAAGTAAATAAATAAACTTAAGTCGAAAATTCCACCATGTGAAATAGTTTCTTCTTATGTAAACGGAGGAAATTAAAAGTGTAAATGGAATTGTAGTCTTTCTCACTTATCCTGTATGATTGAGTAATATTTCAAAATACATAGATTTTAAAATTTAGAAAGAAAAAAAAATTCATAAGACACGTGTTTGATTTTCATTAGTATTATTTTAATTTGAATTCAGTAAGTTTAATTTAAAAACACTCAATCATAAAGTTTATTTTAATAATGTAGAATATTGAAATAATTTTAATAATGTTAATTATGAGACATAAAATTTGTATTTTGAAAGAGTAAGTTTATTCTAATAACATAGAATTGCTATACGAATTAATAATAAGGTAAAGTTAGGAGAATCTCACCACAATTTAACAGAATAATATATATATATATATATATATATATATATATATATCCAAATATTATTATTATTATTATTATTTATTTATTTATTTATTTGTTAAACTATCGTTAAACAATTTTTAATCCATTTGTTTTTTATCGGTTTCTATTGCTACATAATTTTTGAGCTAGAACTTAATCCAACATCTGTGATAAAACCAAGAATGCTATTTTTCGCAATCTTTCCTTACAGAATTGTTGCGATTGAAGAAAGATTGTTATTAATTAAAACTACAAGTGATTCTTAATAAAAATAATTGCACTCAAATAAGATTGATGTAAACTTTTTTTTTTTCATAAAAAAATATTATTGTTTTAAGAGTGTATATTTGAAACTAATAACTACATATTAGAAAACTAGTATGCTGTGGCCACCACAAGACTTTCTTCTATATTTTCCTATACAAATTCACTCAGTAACAATATTAAAAAAAAAAAAAAAAAAAAAAAAAAATACAATTTTTTTCCCAAGTGTTTTTTCGTTAAAAGTAAAAAAAAAAAAAAAAAAAAAAATCAATAAATTTGTTTTAAATTATCACATATTTATAGTTCAACCATTCGTTTTAAAGGTATTGGCGAGACCTTTCGAAAGATACCCATTTTGAAAATTTACCCCCCCGGGGGGGGGGGGCGATAGCGATGCCCACACATGCACATTTTTTTCCTAATTAACTACAACTATTATCAAGAATTTATATTAATTTTACAATCACAGGTTAAGAATAACTCTCACTATGTACATTTATACGAAATTTTGTCCTACACAGCCATGTTAAAAATTAGAAAAAATACGATCACAGCCTCACCTGTTAAGCGATTGATCCCCAAATCTAATCAGCACTAGTTTATGTCAGGTCCATCTAAATACCAATTTTGGTTAAATTTCGTTAAAAATAAATAAATAAATAATTTTTTTTTATAATAAATAAAGTTTTTTTTCGTTAAAAGTAAAAAAAATCGATAACTTTGTTTTAAATTATCACATATTTATAGTTCAACCATTCGTTTTAAAGGTATTGGCGAGACCTTTCGAAAGATACCCATCTCGAAAATTTACCTCCCCCACCCCCCGTGGGGGGCGATAGCGATGCCCACACATGCACAATTTTTTTTTTCCTAATTAACTACAACTATTATAAATAATTTATATTAATTTTACAATCACAGGTTAAGAATAACTCTCACTATGTACATTTATACGAAATTTTGTCCTATACTGCCATGTTAAAAATTAGAAAAAATACGATCACAGCGCCACCTGTTAAGCGATTGATCCCCAAATGTAATCAGCACCAGTTTATGTCAGGTGCCATCTAAATACCAATTTTGGTTAAATTTCGTTAAAAAAAAAAAAAAAAAAATTCGTTAAAAGTAAAAAAAAATCGATAACTTTGTTTCAAATTATCACAGATTTATAGTTCAACCATTCGTTATTAAAGGTATTAACGAGACCTTTCGAAAGATACCCATCTTGAAAATTTACTCCCCTCGAGGGGGGTCTTCCCCCCGAGGGGGTGTGGCGAGGCTCTTACACATACAAAAGTTTTTTCCCAGTTTACTATCTCTATTATAAATAATTCTTGTAAATTTTATAATGATTACTAAAAAATAATTCTCTTTATGCACGTTTATACAAAATTTTGTCCTATATCACAATGTTAAAATTTTAGAAAAAGCAGGATTGCAACGCAACCTGTAAGACAATTTTTACCAAAAGTTGATAGGCACTAAATTATGTCAAGGTGCAACTACATACCAATTTGTATGAAATTATGTGCAACAGTTCCAGAGATACAGTTGCCACAATATTTTGTCACACACACAGACAGATAGACAGACAGCCATTTTCTAAAAATGGTCAAATCGTGTTCTACAGCTCTCAAAACATGTAAATTCATCAAAAGCTCGATGTCGAAAATTTTTACGAATCCAATACTTTCTTCTATTGAATATAGAAGAAAGTAATAAAATAAATTTAAAAATAATTTGAAGGAAATATATAAAAAAATCTAAAAAGTAATAAGCACATATAAGATTACAATGTGATCTTAAATTACAAAATAATATGTTTAAATTAAAACTAATACATTCTCTTTTCAGTTTGAATGTTATCTTGTTTACTCACTTAATCAATAGTTTTACATATTGTTGTAAATGGTGCTAATTTCGTGCAACCTAATTCCATAAGTAAGACATATTAACTAGCCCAGTAGCACTTCGAATTTGTCAGTTCCTCAAATTCAATGTACTTATTTCCATTTTCTTGTCCTTACCAAAGAATTGCCTAATCTATCCCAGTGTAGAATTTAATGGAAATAATGCGCAATCACTCCTAAGTAGCAAATATACAAACTCTCCTATTTTGATAGGATAGATTGCGCAGTTTGTTATTCAATAATTATTCACTTTTAGAAAGAACCGTTGATGCTCGTACCATTAGTCTACACTAGTAACTTATGAGAAATCGTTTAATTAAATATATTTTGTACTTTTGCCTATCTATAGAATATCCTAGGAAATGTTATGAAAATTCAATCATTTATTTTTTTTAAAACAAGACCAAATAACGACGTTTTATCTTAGGCATTCGAAGCAATCCGCATGCACATTCAAATCGACACATTAATGGTTGTCATACAACTACCTAGATTTCATGCTCGGGCACTCTAGTCTGTCTATCAGATGCTCTACGAGCGGTATATCTCCTACCGAGCTATCAGACCTGGCTTTGGTTCACACAAATCACTGCTAATTGTTCCAATGTGGCAAAGTTTTCCTATCCTTCGTAACATGGTGTTAAATCGTTTCAAAATAAGCAATTTGTTTAAACAAAGTAGGAGTTTACTTTCTTACAAAAAAATAATTTAAAATCCAATTTTTCTTCAACGTGTTCAAAGATAAATCAAGATTTCAAGATCATTAATAAAGTGTCTATATTGTTAGTATGTGATTTTTATGTGATTTTAGACACTGAACGATTAATCTAAATTACAGTCCAAAGCGGATACAAGCTCAGCAGCACAACTTGAAAAAAAAAAAAAAAAAAAAAAAAAAAATCCACCTATAATTGAATGAACTGCCTAAAGTAGTTGCGCCACGAATTAGCACCAGCTGCAGCGGATAGATTAGTGATACCTTAAATTCGAAAACGGTGTGTAATCGCTTGAAACGAAGTTTTCTGTGATTCCAATTTTAGTTTTATTTGCAAAGTGATTTAAAAAATAGGCATTTTTTTGTAAATTTATTTTAATCTAATGACCATCATAGTAAGTAAACTCAGTTTGATTCATATTGTTATCTGTAAAAATTAATTTGTCCTTTTGTATTTATTTGAAAGTGATTATGTGAAGTAAAGTTTAGTTCAACGTATTGTGGCCCAATCGAATAAAAAAATCAGCCTCATTTGCAAATACCCATTATTTCGCCGATCATATATTTTTTTTTTCATATTACCAATATTATTTATTAATATATAGACTAACTTATTTCATAGCAAAACATGCTTATGAGAGAGGCTGTCGCCTCCTCATTGATCGCCAGCTTTAGATATTTACAGTATACATAAAAAATGATTAGCTTCAGAAAATCTAAATTCCGTCTTTAGATTTCTTATAACAGAAAAATGAAAAAAAAAAAAAAAAAAAAAAAAAAAATCGTAACAAATCACGTATTTGTAAACGAGAACTTCTGGTAAATATCTCGTTGTTATTACAAACAGAAATAAATAAATAAATAAATAAAAATATATAAATATAAAAAATCTTTAGTGAGCACCGTTTTTGCATATATTCTGTAAAATCTTTTAATCTGTTTACAAAGTTGCATCACATTTCAGTGGTGTTTGGCAAAAAATTAAAGTGGTGTAAAATGCTTCCAAAGCTTGTCGATTGAAATTGCTAAAATCATTATCAAAAGATATGAATAATCTAGAAAAACCCTGATCAGAGAGCACATACAGTTCAGCTTTTAGCTGATGCTGTTATGAGTGGAAATGAATCTAGCTGAGCCGTATAGACAATCTTGCAAAAAAACGTCGCTTGCTTAGACAAGTGAAACACTATATTTTTATATCATGAAAGTAAGGGTGCGAGAGATTTCGTGTCCAGACGGAACACTGACGCCTGCAAATTTTATTAATAATTTCTTTCAATATCAAATGCAGTAACTTACTTTGCAAAATGTGAATTATTGATAGAAAATACAGGTGTAAGAGTTCTATCTTGAGACTGAAACTTTTGCATCCTTGTATGAAAGTGTATAACATTATTGTGTTTGAATATCATTACAATACATAAAATAAACGTTTTTTATCAAGGGGTGCAAAATTTGATGTTAAAATATACGTTAAAATAAAATTTAAATGCCCACTGCTAAATTTTTGGACACATTCGAATTTAGACGTTTTGTCACATACCTAGGAAAGTCCTTTTGAAATGATATTGAAACTTTGTTAGTGTAAAGAAGATCTTATACCTCATATATTTCAGCAAAAGCTGTGACTCGAAGAAGAAAAATGCACCACTAAAAAGTAATCCCTGTAAAAAGTAGTGCTTTAAATTCGTTTTCGCTGAAGCATGTAATTATGAAGATTTTCTTCGTTATTTGGTTTAATTTTCATAAGGCCGCCACATATATTCATGGAGATATAACTTTTATAAAATAGAAAAAAATATATACCTTTATATTACGCAGGATATTAGACCCATTGCAATTCCATTTTTAGGAAATTTGGTATACTATATTAGATACAGTCTTCTGCAATCAGAATGTATACATGTTAAATATATTACGATATATGAGCATTTTTAACTAAATAATTTTTAATTACGCGTGCGAGAGCTTTTAAAAAAAAAATCAATTGCATAATTTAGTAGCGAAATATATTGAGCAACTTATAATAAAATCCCAAACAAATATCGTGTAAATTCAAAATGTTATGAGAGAATATGAACAGAATTTCAGTTCTTCTAAAAAAAAAAAAAAAAAAAAAAAAAAAAAAAAAAAAAAAAGATGATGATGAGTGTGTGTGTGTGTGTGTGTGGGGGGGGTATAAGTATTTATTTACAGTCAACGAACATTCTTTAACCATTGGGATTTGCTTGAATTAAAATAACAATATGAGTAAAACCCTTTACAGTTTTGCTTTTAATTTAAGTGAGCAGCAATTCTATTTATTCTATCTTTCATAACTTTGTGAATTTACCTAATGTTTGTTTTGGGAATTTCATATAAGTAGCTCAATATTTATGGCTACTAAATTATATAAATGATTTTTTTTTTTTTTTTTTTTTTTTTTTTTAAGCTTAGAGTTACATAGTTAAAAATTATGTAGTAAAAGTACTCATATTTCATAAGATATTGAACAGTTCTGCATTCTAATTGTAGTATGATGAGTGTAATGTTGTAAGACAAATTTCTAAAAATATCTTTGCACTAGGTCTAATACCGTACGTGTTACAATAAAAAAAGTGGAATTTTGTTTTAGCAATTAAAAAAAAGTTATATCCCCATGAATATATGTGGTAGCCTCATAAAAATATATACAGATAATGAGAAAGATCTTCATAATCACATGTTACAGCTAAAACACATTTAAAGCATTAATTTTCATAGGATGATCCGGAACATTTCTATTTGTTTAATTTGTTATTAGCCCCTTTTTGCTCTTCAGGACAAAACTTCTCCTGAAATATGTGAGGTATAACATGTTCTTTACACTACGAAAGTTTGGAGATGATTCCTAAAGGACTTCTCTTGATATATGACAAACGTCTAAATTCGAAAGTGTCCAAATACTTATTGGTAGATAGTGTATATCGTTCCAGGAAATAAAAAGATAAATACTGATTTAAAGCACGAACATTCCTGTCAATCAAATCGCATATGATCGGTTGGTTTATGTCTTGTCATTTAAGTAGCTAGATATATCGTTGGAATATTAAAAGATACTCTCTTACTAACAGCGAATGATTTTTATTAGTGACAAAGCGCTTTGTCATTCTAGAAAATTTCAAAGTTGTTCGGGTATGGGAAGATCACATATGTCAATTGAACATAATAGTTTCCAAACTACGATTGATTTACTTTTCTCGAAAATGCAGTCCTTGCTATATAGCCAAAAAAAAAATAATAGTAATAATAATAAACTTACAACGTTATAACTAACCTGCAGCTCACGCACTTCCTTGTTGACAACTTGAGACAGTGGGTTCATGATGTCTGCTCCACACTCGAGATTTATTATAAAATATGATTATCATAAATATGTGACATATCTTATAACTACAACAATGATATACGAAACAAGCTAAGTAAGTTCCAATACTCCTGCTGCATCATCAGTGTTTCCCCCCCATTTCCCCCCCATTTCCCCCTGTCCTTTCGGCACCTGGCGCAATAGTGGAAATGCTTTTTTTTTTACATTCTTTTGGTTTCTTTAGAATAAGAAGCACTTTCAAAATTGAAGTGTTGAAAGATGTAGACTAGATATAAGAAAGGCACTTTTCCTGTGTCTTAAAATTTATTATTATGATTTAGTTAAGATAAAGAAAAGGGAAAACAAAATATTAAGTATTGAGAGAATTATTAATATATGAATAACAAATGAATCGAAATAATTTTGAAATTAATACTTCTTGTAAATAGTTCATTCCAGTGTAAATACATCATAATCATTTAATTAAATATGTCAAAAACCAAAGTTCCAGAAATATTATTTTGTGTCATCGATATCGTGTTCTAACTCATCAAGTTTCAAATCGGCCGAGAACAGAAGAAAGGGTGAGTACCTTTTCGATAATTAGTTGATAAATAATAATGGATATGATTTTAATTTAAAGATATTTATCGCTAGTTATAACAAATTTAAAAAGAACCCAAGAATATAAAGATTATATTAAATTAGTGGCGCCCGAGAACAGGGACGGCCGACTTAGATTACCTTCTCCAACATCGAAATAAATAAATATAAATGTTATTTGAATTGAATATTTAAAAATTTGTTATTTTTGATGATATTATAAAGAAAAAGAAAGAGTTTTGGTTTCATTTACATTTGAAATAAGTAATACATGATATTTATATTGATGTTTTTGTTCTTGAAATTTGTTCATTGATAAAAAGAAAATGAAAGAATATTTTAGTTTTGGTTTGTGCATGACTTTGTGTTTTGAATTATTGCATTATAGTTTAATATGATGAATGCATAACTTTGAAATGTTTTCGTTTAATCAACAACTTTGACAAGAAATTTTATTTGATAATTTATCGAATAATAATACTTTTAAAGATTTGTTATTTATAATTAGCATAATGAGTGTTATTCAAAAACAAAAAAGAAGTGTTCTTAGAGCGCAAACCACAAAGTTAATTAATAAAATCGAAGGCAGGTTATTAGAAATTATTGTTGGAGAAGAGGAGTTAGAACAATATTTAGAAGAATTAAATTTAAAAGACAGAGAACTTAATTCATGAGATGATGAGATAAGAAAAATATCAAAGTAGAAGAGGTTGAAGAGGAAGTTTTAAAATGTGACGAATATAATTCAAACATTTTGATTTGTAAAACTAAACTAAAAAGGAAAATGATTAAATTAAAATATAGTAATTCTAACATTTTATCGACTAGCCCCGTAATAGGAGGTAATAGAACACCAAAATTAGATCAAGGTTATATTAATCTTCCTCGTTTAAATATTGATAAATTTAGCGGTGATCCAACAGATTTTCAAAGATTTATTGATCAATTTTCAGCAGCAATCGATAGGAATCCAGTTTTATCAAATATTAACAAATTTAGCTATTTGAGATCCTATTTAATTGGTACAGCTGCTGATGCTATAAAAGGTTTCACGCTAACAAACAATAATTACTACGCGGCTATGGAAACATTAAAAGATCGACTTGGTTAAAAAAAACATTAGTAACTAATTCCCACTTAAATAAATTATTAAACCTATCTCCTGCGAAAAAATCAAGCGATATATTTGCACTAAGAAAATTACTGGACACATGTCAGACAGAGAAAAGAAACCTAGAATCACTAGGGATAAAAGAAAAAAATTACAGCATGTTATTTTGCCCAATTTTTATAAAACTTTTTCCAGCAGACACAGTTTTAGAAATAACGAAAAAATACGGCGTTGATGATCAGTGGAAAGTTTCAGAAATGATTGAAATTTTAAAAACTGAAGTTGTTAGTCGCGAAAAGGCTACTGCAGTAATTTCAAATGCCCAACACTCAGAACATATTTCCACCGCATCAAATAAGAAAGAAAGTTATGAATCACCAAAAATAAACAAAATTCGTCCATCAATTGCAGCTGGCCTTTACAATAATAATTCAGGCAATAAACGACATTTCTGTAATTTTTGTAATAGCGAAAAACATTTATTACAGGATTTCAAAGAATTCAAATCTAAACAATTCAATGAGAAAAAGATTTTTTGATGAAACGTGGTCATTGTTTTGTTTGTTTCTCTAAAGGTCATTTGGCAAAAAATCGCCGCTGCTTTGTAAAATACCGTATTTGTTCTCGCCGTCATTCGATAGAATGTGTCCAGAAAATAATTCCGACAAACAAGTTACAAACGAAAATACCACCTTGCCCAATAAAACTTGTAATCAAGAAGTATTACTCCAAACTTTAACGCTAAGGTTAATCAATAAAGATGAATAATACATTATCCGAGCATTTATTGATTCAGGATCTCAGAAATCTTACTTAAAGAAAGAAATAATAAAGAAAATTGGTTATACACCTGCAGGTCAAGAAAAATTAAACCATAGTTTGTTTGGTGGGTTACAACAAACACATGATCATTTACGGTATAGAATAAATTTGAGTGATTTACATAAAAACTATTTGTGTAATTTTGAAGTTATTGATCAAGAAACAATTCGCGCAGAAGTACCTAAATTACGAAATGGGCCATGGATTAACGAAGGAAGAAGGCGGGGAATTCAATTTTCGGATTATGAGAACTCAACAAAATTTAGAAGAAAAAAAAAATAGAGAAATTGATTTGTTAATTGGTGCAGATGTATGTGGAAAACTTTTTACTGGGAAAAGTAAATTAATCTCGAAGGGTTTAGTGGCCTTTGAAACAAAATTAGGTTGGACATTGGTGGGTAAAACTGAAGAATTTAGTTCCAACGATAGTACAAATGTTGTTTTATCTCTTCATGTGGCCAATGCGCAGATTTCAGATCTTTGGTCCCTGGATACTTTAGGAATTTTGGATTCAGGAAATAAGAACACGAGAGGAGAATTTGACATAGCTGCTGAAGAATATTTTAACCAAAATATTAAAACTGTTGAAGACAGCAGATATGAAGTAAGATTTCCATGGATTGAAGGCCATCCTCCACTACCTAGCTGTAGACCAATTGCTGAGCGAAGATTGAAGAATTGCGTGGAATCATTGAAGAAGTCTGGAAGATTAGAAGATTACGAATCAGTTTTTGACGAATGGCTTGCAGAAGAAATCATTGAAGAAGTTGAGCCATACAGTGATAATCTAAATGAACATTTCCTGCCCCACACAGCTGTAATTAAAGAAAATTCCACAACTAAAATTCGTCCAGTTTTTGATGGGTCAGCAAGAGAAAAGGGTTCGCCTTCTATTAATGATTGTCTAGAAAAAGATCCCAATTTAGTCGAACTAATTCTTTCTGTAATTAATGGATTTCGCTTTAAGAAAATTGGGGTAATTTCAGATATTCGTAAAGCGTTCCCACAAATTCAGCTCAGCTAAGTAGGCCGACCGTATCTTAGATTCCTGTGGTGGGAGGAGGGTGATCCTTCAAATATTAAGATTTTTCAACATAGGAGAGTAGTATTCGGCCTTACTTATAGTCCCTACTTGTTGGGAACAACTCTAAAGTACCACTTGCAACAGATTAACGATGAACTAAAAGAAACTGCTGATGAACTAGCAGTATCCTTTACGTGGACAACTGCGTCATAAGTGTAGAAAGTGCCGAAAAATTTGAAAAACATTAATTATTTCGGAGTCTAAATATATCCTTAGTACTGCAAAATTCGATCTAAGAGGGTGGGAGCATAATATTATCAATCCAACAGAAGAAAATTCTACTCCTTCCAAGAAAAGAAATGTTCCAGTTTTGGGATTATTATGGGATTTAACAATGATTCACCAAGTATAGACTTGCGAGAAAATCAAGAAGAAATCAAAACAGTTACCAAAAGACAAATATTGTCAGTAGCCCATAAAGTATTCGACCCCATCGGATATAGTTGTCCAGTAAACTTAGCGCCAAAAATTTTACTTCAAGAATGTTGCCAACTAAAAGTGAGTTGGGATTCTGAATTACCTGAATGTGTTGGGAAAAAAATTGAGAAATGGAAAAGGAGACTATATAAGTTGAACAACGTTGCTATTCCAAGACTCGTTGTACCTGATCCGGAGAATACGGAAATGAGCCTACATGTATTCTGCGATGCAAGCAAAGCAGCCTATGCAACTTGCACTTTTTAAGAGCAGAAATTTTTAATTCCATTATCTGCCAACTTGTGCAAGCCAGATCTCGGGTAGCCCCACTGAAGTCAGTCACCATTCCTAGACTAGAGCTTCTTGCCTATACCATAGGAGCAAGACTAGCGCAAAGTGTAAAAACAGATTTAAGACAGCTGAGTATTCCAACACATTTTTGGACAGATTCATCAAATGCTCTATTTTGGATCAAAATAAATGAAAATTGGGCGCCTTTTGTTTATAATAGAGTGCAAAAAATTAGATCCCTCAGCCATCCAGAGAAGTGGAAATACTTACCAGGGAGGCTCAATCCTGCCGATTTGCCATTAAGGTTCTGTTCTGCTGAATTTCTCTTAAAATCCCGGTGATGGGAAGAACATTCTTGGTTAAGAAAATCTTCAGTATTTTGGTCTAACGAAGTTTTTGAACCTGATTTAAATGTAATAGAATCAGAGAGAAGAAAAACAATCGTTTCTGCAGCAAATGTATCATCGGAAAACATAGACTTTTACGAGAAATGTTCCTCGTATAAAAAGATGTTAAAGGTCACAGCATGGATACCCAGATTTAAAGAAAATGCTAAAAAGCTTAAAAAAGCAAGAGTAATGACCAATTTAACAGTTGAAAAAATCGAGAAGGCTGAACTTACGATTATGAAGTTTGTTTAGAATCAAGATTTAAATTTTAAGAAAAACTTATCCTCTTTGCGTACATTTGTTAATGAAATGGGAGTCATCAGAGTCCAAACTAGAATATCGATGCGAAAAGATTCAGAAAATTTTAGATATCCAGTAGTTTTGCCAGCGAACCATAACGTAACCTATGGAATTATTGAAAATGATCATGCAGAAATAAATCATGCAGGAACACAAATTCTTATGTCAGCAATTCGAGAGAAATTCTGGATAATAAGATGCAGGAAGACCATTAGAGAGATTTTGCATACATGTGTCCAGTGACAGAGATTCTCTTCGAAAGCTGCTGAAGTACTAAGTTCACCCCTGCCTGAAGATAGAGTGAGAGAAGCTGGTGTTTTTGAAATTACTGGAACAGACCTTTTTGGACCGTTATTCATAAAAGATGGCAGCAAATGTTGGATAGTTCTGTATACATGTGCAGTTTTCCGATCTATTCACCTAGAATTGACGACTTCCTTAACAACAGAGAATTTCATACAGATCTTCAGGAGATTCATTTCACGTAGAGGACGACCTCATATCATCTACAGTGATGATGGAACAAACTTAGTTGCGACAAGAAAAGAACTGAATTCAGTAGATTGGGCACAGATTGAAGAATTTGCTACTATAAAAAGAATTAAATGGAAACTTAACACTCCAGCCTCTCCGTGGTGGGGTGGATTTTGGGAGAGATTGATTCGCATTATCAAATCAATGTTGAAAAGAGTTTTAGTAAAAGCCCATTTGAACTATGAAGAATTATATACTACCATTTGCGACACAGAAAGTATGGTGAATTCACGACCTATGTATCTGAGGATACTGAAGATTTAACACCTCTCACACCTGAAATGTTTTTGAAAGATCTCCGTGAAACTGGAGTACCTGACTTGGATTTTATAGAAAGAAATAATCTGAGAAAAATATTTGAATACCGACAGAAACTAAAAGACGATCTTCGCAAGAGATTTAGAATATTTGGGATCTCTTCGAGAATTTAACAATGTAAACAAACCTCCTAACAACAATATTAAAATTGGAGATTTAGTTTTAGTGCAAAATGACAACTTAAAACGCATTCAATGGCCATTGGCCAAAGTGGTGGAACTCTATCCTGGTAAAGATGGACAAGTTCGTGTTGCCAAACTGAAAACCATGAATGGTGAAATTTTACGACCAGTACAGAGGATTTATCATTTAGAACTTAGTGATACAATTATACCCAAGAATCAAATTCAGACTTCTAGAGTTGGTAGACCTATCAAACCAGTGAAAAGACATTAATATATAAACAGACTCTAAAACTCTAAGTTCAAAAGGACTTGAATATTTGTTCTGAACTATTTTTATTTTTAAGAAAACTTGTGTACGATTTTATATCATATTGTTTATTATTTTTTATTTTTATTTTACTAGGGATATTTTAGAATGTAAAAAGTTTTCCTTTTTCTTTATTTTGTTGAGCATGTACAGAATCTTTCCGTGATAAAGGTGGGAGGATGTTGAAATATCAGTGCTTCCCCCCACACACACACTTTCCCCCTGTCTTTTCGGCACCTGGCGCGACAGTGGAAATGCTTTTTTGTTTTTATTTATTTTTTCATTCTTTTGGTTTCTTTAGAATAAGAAGCACTTTCGAAATTGCAGTGTTGAAAGATGTAGACTAGATATAAGAAAGGCACTTTTCCTGTGTCTTAAAATTTATTATTATGATTTAGTTAAGATAAAGAAAAGCGAAAACAAAATATTAAGTATTGAGAGAATTATTAATATGTGAATAACAAATAAATCGAAATAATTTTGAAATTAATACTTCTTGTAAATAGTTCATTCCAGTGTAAATACATCATCATCGTTTAATTAAATATGTCAAAAACCAAATTTCCAGAACTATTATTTTGTGTCATCGATATCCTGTTCTAACTCACCAAGTTTCAAGTCGGCCGAGAACAGAAGAAAGGGTGAGTACCTTTTCGATAATTAGTTGATAAATAATAATGAATATGATTTTAATTTAAAGATATTTATCGCTAGTTATAACAAATTTAAAAAGAACCCAAGAATATAAAGATTATATTAAAACTCCAATACAATACTACAATATCGAATATCCAATATCCAATACTGCAATACTCCAATACAATACTACAATATTTCCGGGACTATAAGAAGAACATTAAGAAATGCAAGAAAAGGTACCAGAATAAAATTTTTCAAGACAATGGCGATACCAACTCTTCTATATGGAAGCGAGACATGGACGCTCAAAAAGAGTGATGACAGAGAAATATAATCATCACAGATGAAACTTCTAAGGAGTGTGAAAGGTTGTTCTGTAATGAATAAAATAAGAAATGATGACATCAGGAAGGAACTAAAAATTAAACGAATAATACATACTATAATAAACTATAGAAATAAATGGAGAGAAAATTTGGAACGAATGCCAAATGACCGTATACCAAAGGCAGCTCTAAAATATAGGTCAAGGGGGAGAAGAGATAGAGGAAGGCCACATAAATGATGGATTGAGGCCGGAACAGGCTTATAGCCTTCAACCGTGTTGGACATGATGATGATGATGATGAAGAAACATCAAATTCCGTTGCAATGTACTTGTTGCGTTCTTTATTCCTTTCCGACCCTAAAAATCCCCCCCCCCCCTTAAAACATTACTTTCTTCTTTCTTTGCAAATTGAAAGACAAATATGAATTATAACCGACATTTGTTGATTGAAAATTGTACTGTACACTTTCTGCTAATTAGCTCGATCGTTCATTTCCTGATTTTATTAGATACGACTGTCTCAGATGCAAAAAATGTGAGTTAATTTCGTGGTGTTTTAACCCGTATGATCGTACGGCTTGGGTCGGAAAGTGTTATTAATTGTTGATGTTATTCAATTGTTGATTGAAGCGGTGTTGCTTACTAGGCTCATGTGAGTACTGCGTGCAATCGTTTTTGGTCTCTGACATTCAGACGCGTTTGGACACTGTTCTATTTAAACTGAGAGATTTTGTCAGAAATTGTGTATTAACATTTTAGCTGAAAGAATACTGGATTTCTAACAAACCCATGCGTTTAGTTATAACTAGCATTCCGATTTAAAGTCATTTAATTTATTTTTGTCTAGCTGTAGTGACGTAAATATATATCTATACATATATATATATAGAGAGAGAGAAATCAGAATCGTTTCTGTACACATTTATTCTTGGACAGTACACCGAAATTTTATGCATTTACGATTTAATACTATTGTCGCCTTAATATTTACATATTAATATCCCATCAATTTTGGCACTTCAGTGTAGATATAAAGTTAAATGTATTTTTAAATCAGCATAAATAACTTTACTTTCTTATATATACATAAGGAGAAATTTTTGGATTCACAAAAAAATTTGACTTCCGGTTATCGATGGAGTTGCCGTGAAAATGACTTCAACATTTTTAGGAAATATTTGCCTATACCACCTGTGTGTTACCAAAATAGTTTATACATTGTATATATTTTTTTAATTGCAGTTTAGGAGAAAATTCCGTATAAATGTACACAGTGATGATTATTAACCAATAATTGTGAAACACATGTATACAAACATGTGTGTGTACATACACACACACACACATATATAAAGAGAGATATGATATTTATCAAGGAATTATAATTTGTATGAGTAAACTGAACCCCCCCACCCTCCCACCTCTTGGAGATGAAAATTTTCAATATGAGTACTTCATTTATTAAGAAAAATAAATAAATGAATAAAAGGACTTCATCAACGCTTTTAAGACGAATGATTGAATCATACAAGACAATTTTTATTATAGCTATAAAAATTTTGCAAAAAATTAAATACTAAATGATATTTTGAAGAAACTTTCTAAATATATGACCACGAGAATGATTCAGTTAATTGAAAAGAAGGGCACATTTTTGGATTATTAGCAGCTCTTTAATACTAATCTTATGTTTATCATTTATTCTAGTTTTCTACATGTATTAAAGAAAAAAAATAATAATTTTTGAAATATTTTTATTGATTTATTTAAAACTGTCTTTCATTGTGTTTCAAAATACATTAAATTTCAATATGTATTTCTAAATATTTTGAAGTATTTGTATGTATGTATGTTCGGTTTATGGCATCGGGTGTTGCCTTCCGATAGAATCCACAAGTCAGTGGTAGGTCTTCCGGTCATGGGTCCACTTTTGAAGTATTTTCCCAGACTTTAAAGTTTATAAAATTTTATAATCTCAAAAATTATTGAATTAACTGAAAATAAGGCATTTTTTTTAGATTATTAGGTGTTTTTTGTAAATATTATCCTCAATATTTTTTCCAACTTTTTACATATATGAAAAAAGAAAATAAATTTAAAAAAAAAGAAATAGTTTAACTTTTTTGCAAAATTTGTATAGATATAATTAAAATTGCCCTTTTCGTGTTACATTTAAATTTCTATAAAACTCATATCCGCGGTTGTAAAATAAATCAAGTTTTTCGCTCGGCCTTATCCTTTATTCCAGGGCTGATATATCTATAATAATTTGAAATAAAGTTATAATTTTTTTTCATTAACGAAAAATAATAATAATAATAATAAAAATAAAACTATTTTGTGTGAGAATGAAGAAGAGCGTTTTTTCCTTAGCAACAACTAGTTATTTCTAAATTCAGGTATTAATTATTTGACTTAGTAGAACAATATATATTATGCCTCATGATGGAGTTCTCGGATGGTATAGAGGTATCAAGACTACTATCAAGATTTTTGATGTACGGATTATTAATTTTATTAAAGTTTTCGAATTCAGTAAATCAATCGTTTTGTTTTACTGCTATTATTATTGTTAAAATAAATATAAATAATAAAATTATCTTATCATTTAAATTTTTTTAATGCCATATTAAGTAAATGTTTCATAGAAATAATACAGCTATTCACAATAATGAAAAAAAAAAATAATAATCTGGTGTATCCCTCACACGACTTTCTCTTACGCTGAAATTTAATACTATAAATATATGTTGGAGATTAAGAGGTAAGATAACGAATACTATTATGTATGTCTGTGTTAAACAATTCAAATCAGGCTTCGGGAGAGTTTTATATGATAATTAGTTCTGTGTGAGGGGGGTTACGCTCACCTGAACTTCCCGTTTCATTAATGCACCTACATATATAGAGATTTTAATTCGATTATCAAAAAATGATTCTGTTTTTAAAAAATAATTTATCAAAATTATTATTTAAAAAGAATTATCTTTTATGATAATACAGACGATTTCCATATTAAGGAAGTAGTATAACACTATATATATATATATATATATATATAAGTTAAATTTATTCCCGATATTACATTTAAAAAACAAATATATATATATTTGTATATATATTGTCAAAAATGAAAAAAATTCTCTAACTTTATTTTAAATTATCACAGATCGATGGTTCAACCATTCGTTTTAAAGGTTTTGGCGAGCTCTTTTGAAATATACCCATCATGAAATTTTACTTCCCTCGTGTGGTGACTTCCTCCCAGGGGGGCGAAGGCGGGGCTCCTACATACACAATTTGTTTCCCAGTTGAAAATCTCTATTACAACAAATATATATTCGTTTCATTTGGTTTAGTACAGTCTATAGATGTTAAACTCTACTTACCTGCAACTTTCCATATAGACGTAACGTATTTGAATACTTTTGAGTGTCCCTGTACATGAACCATTTTCTTCATCTCAAGTAAAAGGTTACTGTAGCATCCCTATATGATACACATTCTGAATACCGAGTTTGGAATTTCTGCTACTATGTGTTCTTGATATATGCTGATAACAGACATCCGCACAGACAGACACACAGACAAATCTTTATAAACACGATTTTCGTATTCAGGGGACCACAGATAATGTAAATATAAGAGAAACTCACGTTCGAAAATTTGACCCTAAAACAATACTTTCTCGGTAAGAGAATGTAATAATATTAATAATAACTCCTCTATTCATAACTTAGTTAAAGCTTAAACTATTAAAAATGAAGAAGATATATAGTTTGGAATAAAATCTTGTCCTGGAAAGGAAATTGCTATCTTTCGAAAATATACAGTCTGTCTTTACTTTAGTGCACGAAATATTAGAATTTTTCGAGGAATTATTCATTTTCCATTCTTTTCCAATTTTCGTCTCTTAAATAATGATAACAGTTGTCGTCTTTATATAAAATAAGCTGTAATGCAAATGAATTCGGAAGAACATCGTTCTGGAAATTCGAGAAATTTGAATATATATGAAATACTTTTCAAATTATGTGAGTTGGAGCTCTAAAGAATACATTTATAAATAAATTTCATTCTTTTAATCATCACTTAAAATAATAATAACAATAACATTTTAGTGAAGAAAACTATTCTTAAACGCCCCCAAACTGCTTTAAACTTATTTTTATAAATACTTTTTTACTTTTTTTCGAAGGATAGCAATTTCCTTTTTCAGTAAAAGAAATTTCCTTTTTCCGTATATCAAGATTTTTGATATACGGATTATTAATTTTATTAAAATTTTCGAATACAATAAATCAATCTTTTTGTTTTATTGCTATTATTATTCTTAAAATAAATGTAAATAATAAAATTTTCTAATGATTTACATTTTTTATTTTTATTTTTTTTAATGCCATATTAAGTAAATGTTTCATAGATATTATACAGCTATTCACATTAGTTAAAATAATAATAATAATAATAATATTCATAATAATTCCGCTATTCATAACTTAGTTAAAGCTTAAACTATTCAAAACGAAGAAGAAATATAGTTTGAAATAAAATCTTTTACTGAAAAAGGAAATTGCTATCCTTCGAAAATATAGAGTCTGTCTTTACTTTAGTGCACAAAATATTAGAATTTTTCGATGCATTATTCATTTTCCGTTCTTTTCCAATTCTCCTCTCTTAAATAATGATAACAGTTGTCGTCTTTATTTAAAATAAACTGAAATACAAATGAATTCGGAAGAATATCGTTCTGGAAATTCGAGAAATTTGAATATATATGAAAAACTTTTTAATTATGAGAGTTGGAGCTCTATAGAATACATTTATAACTAAATTTTATTCGTTTAATCATGTAAAATAATATTAATAATAACATTTTAGTGAAAAATACTGTTCTTAAATGCCCCCAAACTGCTTTAAACTTATTTTTATAAATACTTTTTTATTGTTCAAATCTATATTATCAAACGAGAAACATATATATTTTTTTCTTGTAAAAGAAATCAAAAACATTTTAATATTTTGTTTTTTGTTTTTTTTTAATTAAACTGTAAAAAATAACAGCGGTTTTTGGCACCCATTTTTGCCATTACATTATGCTGTTAAGAAGAAATAATTTACAACTGATGCATCTGCAAATAGGTATCTCTTTACAGATGTTTCCGATTTTTATTACCCTATTTAACAGCATAATGTGCTGGCAAAAATGGGTGCCAGCACATTCTGATGTAAAAACTACTGCTTTTTTTTTTTTTTTTTTTTTTTTTTTTACTGTGAGCCCTCTTAAATTTTGGGTCATTATATTGCATGAAAATAAATATTATAAATATTATTAATTTCTGAAGTTGATAAGTAAATACCATATTGTCATAACACAAATTTTTCTAAAGACAGTAACTGACGATAAAAAAAAAAGTATTAATTAAACGCAAAAAGTCCACATATTACGTAAAATAGACAAATAAAATGAATGATGGGTGCAATTTATGTTCATTAAAAGGAAAATTTAAATAAATAAATAACATTTCTATAGTTATCTGTAAAAGAGTCTCTCTTTAGAGATATTTCCGCTTCATTTTACCGTATTTAACAGCAGAATGCGCTGGTAGAAATGGGTGCCAGCACATTCTGATGTAAAAAAATACTGGTCATTTTTTACAGAGTGCCCTTTTAAATATTGTGTTGCCATATTATATAAAATTAAATATTTTAACATAAATTTTCAAAAGATAAATAAATAAGATAATATCATAACACAGTTTTTTCTAATTGCAGTAATTGACGTTCAGAAAAAAAAATATGTTTTAACCCATTAGTGGTCGCATATCGGTCTTTTTGCCGCCCATAGCTTATAAATTCCTCCTGCAGATCATCCCTTAAAAATAAAGGGGGAAACTCTGTGCACCTGTCCTTGTGTGGGTGTCCTCTAACATAGTATTTTTAAAGTCATTCCTGCTATTTTTTGAGCAGTTGAAAACATTTTACTTCTCAAATCGGTATATTTGACCGCAACGCGACCACTAACGTTTATTCGTTTTCCTGCCCATTTCCGGTTTTTCAGTCAGGTTAGAGTCTTGCGGCAAAAACTTTGCGTGAATTAAGGGCACTTCATCTTTCTCTACTGGCTTTATTTCGGCTTTCCCCTAACACTAAACAGCGACGGCAAAAAGACCGACACGCGAGTACTAGCGTTATAAAAAATGACGCGACTACTCTCGGGTTAATTAAAAGCAAAAAGTCAACATTTTAGGTTAAATAGACTAATAATAGGATTGATTGGTGCAATTTATATTCATTAAAAACAAAATTATAATAAGCAGATAAAATTTCCCTAGAAATTATTGATATAATGTTTATAGTTGCCAACTTAGCATTTTTGCCTACCGGAAAAATTTATTTATTTATTTACTTATTTTTATTTTATCACTGAAAAACTATTAAAGTTCACGGATTAAATAAAGTAAATGGCTCTATTTAAAGCTATCAATTAACCTTGCTGTGGTAAATGTGCTCATAAAAAAATATAACTATAAAACAATTGATTTGATACAATTAATAAATAGTAATAACTGCCGGAATTGCAGTTTATGGTTAATGACAAACTTATAACCAGTAACAGTGAAATCTCAATAAAATATAATATAAATAAATATCACTAATTAAAATTTTTGAAAATGTGTTAAGTAAAGAGAGTTTAAAACTGAATTTTTATCTCTTAACCTAAAACACCAATAATATATACTATGTATGGAATACACACTATCAAAATAAAATATTATTTAAGTATATATATATATATATATATATATATATATATATTACAAGTTAATCTATATTAATAAAATCAGACTTTTGTCTGTAAATTTGTCGGAATCAAAAAATTTTGCGATATCTTCACGTTTCACACCTCATGAAAGCCGAAAATGACTTCAGAAAATTTTGCCTGTGTGTGTGTGTGTGTGTGTGTGTGTCATCGTGTCCGTATGTCGGAATTCAACGGCGCTTGGCAGAAACTTAGGTTTTGACCCAACTTAAAATTATATCTACAGAAATTTTCAAAATTATGATTAGTGTTTAAATTGTGGGTAAAAAACGCCTGCGCATGCGCCATAAATATTTTTTCACTAAAACGCTTTGAATGGAAAAATAAAATATAAAAATAAATTTTTAAGTTAAAGACTTTTTTTATTCGCGTGATTCGCACTTTTAAATTATGAAAATTTTTAAATGAAGTGTTGCCATCTAAGTTTCATACTTTAGTTAATTTAAAAAAAATCTAATTGTCGTATCGAAAAACTGTTCACACCCCAGGATTCAGAAAAATCACCCCTTTCATTTGGTACTGAATTTGTAACGATAGGTCTGATATTTCTAATTTATTTTTCCCTTTTTCCGTTTTTCCGTTGCCACTTAAATTTCATACTTTAGTTATTTTTTAAAAATCTATTTGTCGCATCGAAAAACTGTTTGCACCCCTGGATTCAGAAAAATCGCCCCCTTTCATTTGGTATCAAATTTATAAATATAGGTCTGATATTTCTAATTTATTTTACCCTTTTTCCGTTTTCAACCCAGATTCGGTAGAAGGTTTTATATTTATATATACGCATTTATATATATTTTTATTTTCCAGAAATAAAATGAAATATTTTTAATTTAACGGGAATAATAATACAAATTTGTGAGAAAAATACCTACAAAAGTTGGTGATATTTTTTTTATTTATTTTTTATTAGGAATTTGCACGTAGATAAATATTTTCATAGAGATATTTGGCATTAGTTTAATATTTTTATTTAATTAAGCAGTGTTTTTCTTTCCTGCAGTAAAACAAAATTTTTTGTAGTTATTATGTACCTTATGAGGTTCTTTAATGCTCTCTTCTTAATTGTAAATTATTATAATTTGGATTTTATTAAGATTTCTTATGGTACAACTATAGTATTTCCCCACAGCTCAATTTGGTGATTTTTCTTTGTCGACGATTTGAACGAAAACGATGTCGTTCTGAACTGTTTGCGATATAATATGGCAGCCTGTATGCTATTTATTTTGGATTTATGATTTTATGATTTATAACTTAACTTATGATTTTATCATTTATGCTTTTTGATTTATGCTTTTTAGATTTATGATTTAGCCATAGTCGCCAAATTCAGCTGTGGGGAAGTACTATAGTTGTTCCATTTTGTGTATGGAACAGCTTTAGTATTGGATCCCTTTGGCAAAATTTGAAATTCGGAACCGAAGTAGCTCGGACGTTTCTCGCCAAGATCTTTAATTGCACAATTGAGATAGCCAATTCAGTTCATCGTAAAAATGGCTTAAAATATTTAAAGTCACCAAAGGGTTCCCATACTAAAGCTATGCTTTTTGTATTTATTTATTTATAATATTTTCTATTAAAGACTACTGTGGTCACGAAATTTGATGCGTAAAGTGTTTGTATGCATCCGGCACTTATTGTAACTGGATTTCACGAAATTCGAAATCCTCCATTCTCGGAGTTGGAGGGCAATAAACATGCGTAAAAACATGTTTTCCGTTTGAATTCGCTTTGAATTATCTTAGAATGGCGAATTTTGGTGTGCGGATATTGATTAAGTGTACACATTATGTACATTAGTGGGATTTTGCAGAACTTCGGATTCACCCGCTGAGGAAGGGGAAGTAAGAAGTGGGTAAGTTGTGCCGAAGACAGTGGGGACCCAGACTCCTCACGTTGTGAGCGAGAAAACCTCTTCCAATCACAGCGAGAACTTAGGTTATTAATAAAGGTATAGGATTTTGACAACTCATTTAAGTTTAATGTCCAGCGTAGCGGGCAAAGCCTGCTAGTAATACAATAAATTAAGAAATACTATAAAACAGTTATAAAACAGCATTTTCTATCCCTTAAAATCAAAATATTTCACAAAATTTAGAATTATGCAATACAAATAATTAAAATAAATAATTAAATAACAAATTTACTTTAATAAAATAAATCAAGATCATTCTTTCACTAGAATATCATATTCTATACATTACTATGATTCTTTGATGAATTACGTGCATATGTTTTATACTTTTCAATAAAAACAACAAAATTGGAATTTCTTATAACAGTGGGATACAGTTTAAGAAAATAAACTTACTGCAATGCTCTAAATTAATGCATAATGCAGCAGTCATATTCACTTTAAAAATTTACCCCATCTCAAAGAATCTCTTAATCCTGAAAATCGCTTTTCACAAATTAAATTCATGATAGCTTTTCATAATATGCGTTTTAAAAGTTCATAAGGAAAATGAAAAATTTTTCAGAATTAGGTAACGAACATATTTTTATCATTACATATCTGTGTTTCTTTCTATCCTCACTTGCAATATTTATTTCCATTTGGCTACGGAGGTTTGTTGTTTTCATATCAGCGTCCTTTGTATGACGAATGTTGATTGGCTAAAAGAAAGGCGAGACGTATGTGCGCGAAAAGTTGCGCATATCCGTTTTCGGAGTCTTGATGCGGAAGACGCTTGTCTGTTAAAACCAGGTAGATGGTCGGTTTCTATG
Source organism: Salticus scenicus (assembly GCA_963930645.1). NCBI lineage: Eukaryota > Metazoa > Arthropoda > Arachnida > Araneae > Salticidae > Salticus > Salticus scenicus. The sequence goes on from OZ005661.1 coordinate 20,385,980, forward strand.
GCATGCTGTACTATTTTAGAACGAATATCGCGGTTTTTGAAATTTCTTTTATGCTCGAGAATTCGTGTATGAAGGGAACGGCCAGTTTCACCTATATAAACATAACTACAAGATTCACATGGAATATTATAAATAACTCTTGGAGGGAGGGGATAAAAAGGGAGGGGATAACAGGTTTAAAATTGGCAAGAAAATTACGAATATGAAATTGAGGTTTATAGGATACATAATATATCTTAACAGTACGTAAAACGCAAGCAATAGATTCAGAAAATTTTCTGTAGTATGAAATAGTATCGAAATATTTAGGAAATTTGGAGGAATTAATATCGGGATTATCAATGTTATAGTCGTATACATGTTAATTTCCTTTTAAGCCAGCGAGGGGAATAATTATTACGTTATAAGTCCAACAAAAATCTTTTTAATTCTAACAGGAAAAGCTCTTAAGTACTGCAATATAATTTAGATGATCGAAGTACAGTATAAAAAACAGCAGACTTGTGTGAAGACGGGTTCATTGAATTAAAATTTAAATATTGGCCTGAAAATGTAGGTTTCCTATAAACTGAAATAATAAATTTAGAATGAGTACCAGAAGGCAAACTCTCAATTAAAATGTCTAAGAAAGGGAGTTTTTTATCTTTTTCGATTTCAAAACTAAATTTGAATTGATGGATTAACGGAATTAGCATAATTAAAGATACTAGAAATATGTTGATTGCCAGTGATAACAAAAAGATCATCCACATATCTACTAGGGTGGATCGAAAAACGCGTTTTTTCTGCAATACAATACTAATAGCGCGGAAAACTTGCGCATAGGCGTCATTTTGAATGAAAAAATATTAAACATTTTTTTTCTTCAAAATTTGAAATCGCGCAGAAGGCCTAAAGTTACCAAAAAAGTCAAAATACCGGTAAATAAAAAAAAAAAAAAAATGCAAAAATTACAAAAAAAAATACTTTTTTTGTTCTAATAGTGAAAAAAATGTTTTTAAGAGTGTCCTTAACGCATACAAAATATAATTAGACCCATTCTTGTTTTACTGAATTCGCGCAAAAGGCCTAAAGTTGCGGGTTGTATCGTAAAAAAATGATATTTCATGATTTTCGATGATTTTCAAACATGTGCCAAAACCCATAAAAGTTTTATTTTTAATTTGCAATAGTGTAAAAACCATTCAAAATAGTTTTCCCAATCCAGAAATAATACTTTCGGACCTGTTATTCCTTAATTGTATTCGCGGAAAAGGTCTAAATTATACTATAAGTTAAGTTATAGAGTCCCGTAAGAACGCCGTTTTCCATATCTAATGAGTGTTTATTTAACACATTAAGGTTTGTAATAACACTCTAACAAGTGATTTACAAAAAATGTATTAGCCAAACATATCATATTGCAGCTCTTATCTCATTTCAACATTTAATCTGTGCTGAATTGACCCAGGACTCACGGCGAGGACGTGGTTGCAAGGCGAGTCCCACCTCCACACTACCCAACCAACCAACCAGAGTGAATTTTATTTACAATATTTACAGTAACTATTTACTTTGTACAATGCATATATGTTCGTTGTAGGCAAAAAGTTATTTACATAGAAGCCTCTTTGAATTCTGACTTTGAATTAAATGTGGGCATCAGCTGTCTTGATTTTAAAGTCGCTCTAATATAACCATCGCGATTTTCATGCCCGCACACTTTTTCTGCTGCTTCTGTAACCAGTTTTACACACCTCAACTGACTGGGTGTGGCATGGAAATTTGAGGTAGTTAAACTCTGGTAGCGCTTTGTCTTTCAATAAAGAAGCAATGTATACAGTTGGCATCTTGGACAGTAGTGGCGGCGGTGCTAATTTGCAGATTGACCAATCAATTAGTTCGGTATAGTCGTTTGCACTAAAATTTATTGAAGGTATTTTGAAATATCTTATATAACCTTCAGCTGATGGCTCATTTCTGGATTTAAGGATCCTCCTGTAGCCAAGTTCTCTTATGTGTGGTCTCTCATCCATTATCATAGCCAACATAATATTTTCAAGGTGGCAGAAGAATGCGTTCCTTTGAATTACTGGATCAATGATTTGCTTGATATTGTCCGATAGATGCCTGGTTGTTTTAACTACCTTCAAAATATGCTTCGGTCCATCTTTCACAGTGTAGTTTTTCTTTATATCAAACCAAACAGGTGCATATGACTTCACTATGTAATTTGCAAGTTTCTGTAACTCAGTTGTTGGACTAGTTTGGGATACATACAATCTTAAAACCCGGTTAGCACAGGTAAGCCAACGAGAGTGGCTGATGTATCCAGGATCCCTAGCAGCCAATTCTGGATTACAGATTCCTGTGTTGACCGCTTTTACAATGTCTAGGAGATACTTCTGATCTTTACTCAGATCGTTTTTAGTGATATCAATGACTTCTTCTGATTTTATCGGCTCAAAATCTAAAACAGGGAGTTTCTCACATCCAGGGAGTTGTTTTCTAACTGGATCGCTAAATGATGCTGGTCCTGTTGTCGTTCCATCCAAGTGATCAAACAAATTCCTATAAGGTAACCCGTTAAAATGTCCGTCACTACTGTCCAAGATGCCAACTGAATACATTGTTTTTTTATTGAAAAACAAAGCGCTACCGGAGTTTAACTACTTCAAATTCCCATGCCACACCCAGTTAGTTGAGGTGTGTAAAACTGGTTACAGAAGCAGCAGAAAAAGTGTGCGGGCATGAAAATCACGATGGTTATATTAGAGCGACTTTAAAATCAAGACAGCTGATACCCACATTTAATTCAAAGTCAGAATTCAAAGGGGCTTCTACTTAAATAACCTTTTGCCTACAACGAACATATATGCATTGTACAAAGTAAATAGTTACTGTAAATATTGTAAATAAGATTCACCCTGGTTGGCTGGTTGGGTAGGGTGGAGGTGGGACTCGCCTTGCAGCCACGTCCTCGCCGTGAGACCTGGGTCATTTCAGCACAGATTAAATGTTGAAATGAGCTGTGAGCTTCAGTATGATATGCTTGACTAATACATTTTTTGTAAATCACTTGTTAGAGTCTTATTACAAACCTTAATGCGTTAAATAAACACTCATCAGGTATGAAAAACGGCGTTTTTACGGGACTCTATATCTTAACTTATACTATAATTTAGACCTTTTGCGCGAATACAATTAAGGAATAACAGGTCTGAAAGTATTATTTATGGATTGGGAAAACTATTTTGAAGGGTTTTTACACTATTAAAAATTAAAAATAAAACTTTTATGGGTTTTGGCACATGTTTAAAAATCGTCGAAAATCATGAAATATCGTTTTTTTTTTTTTTTTTTTTTTTTTTTTTTTTACGACACAACCCGCAACTTTAGGCCTTTTGCGCGAATTCAGTAAAACAAGAATGGGTCTAATTATGTTTTGTATGCATTAAGTCTCTTAAAAACACTTTTTTTACTATTAGCACAAAAAATGTATTTTTTTGTAATTTTTGCATTTTTTTTTAATTTACCGGTATTTTGACTTTTTTGGTAACTTTAGGCCTGCGCGATTTCAAATTTTGAAAAAAAAAAAAAAAATTAATAATTTTTCATTTATAATGATGCCTATGCGCAAGTTTTCCGCGCAATTAGAATTGTATTGGAGAGAAAACGTGTTTTTCGATCCGCCCTAATATCTACGCCAAAAATAGATTTTGACATGTAAATCAGAATTTTAAATTTTGTTTTTCTCAGCGTTTACTTTTGATGTTTTTTACTGATGAGGAGCCTGGCATAAGGCTCGAAGTGTTTAAATTTATGTTATGTGTACTTTAATATTTTAAATTGTATATTTTAATGTATATTGCCTGGATTTTTAATGTAATTAAAATATATTATGATTGTACGAGGTGTAATGATTTTTAAATATTTTAAATCACATAGTAACATCATATAAGAAAAACAAGTCGTATTAAAAAAAATACAGCTAATTTTAACTTTTGATTATCATTTTTATTTTCAATAGAATTGAAGCCATACAAATTTGTTACATTTCATAATTTACAATTTTCTTGTAGAACAATGTAATTAATATAACATAAAAACTACTAATATGCTAAAATTTGTATACTATGAGCAATACGCTGTATCATTTATTAATAGTTTTTAAAGGAAAAACTCTAGTTTTGCTTATACTATTAATAGTAATAACTATAAGAACGAAGATAATGCGCCGTCATAAAATGATAATTAATATAAAAAAAATTAAACTGATGCATAAATAGACTTGAATAGTGCACAAATCAATATTCTTCATAGGTGCTTGTTTATAAATTCTAATTGCAGAAATATTGATATAAAATACACGATAATGGTATAAGATTCGATTTAAAAAATCTATTTTTTTTTTCAAATACGTTTATAATACATATAGCAATATACAATTTTTGCAAATAGCATTAATCTGATAAGACTTAAGATAAAGTTTGTTTAGTTTAACCTATAAAATTACTTTTCAAAATAATCAAAATATATGGATAATTATATTTTTCAGATATCAATGAAATATTTTAGATATTTATTTCTACTCCTTATTTAGAGTTTAGTCATTATAACATATCGGAAAAACAATAATCATCTCTAAATTAACATTTTAGGTATTTTCGATTATTTTTATTATATTGGTAATTTTCTACTGTAGTTTATTCAGGCCTTATGAAATGTAATTTCTATTTTTTTTTTTTTTTTTTTTTTTTTTCTTTACGAGAAAAACAATTTTCAAACATTGATTCAATGTTTAAATTTATAAGAGTAAATCTGATATTTTTAAAGATAACGTAATAAATATCAAATTAAAAATTTTGTTAGCAAACACATTAAATTGCAAAAAAACTGTAAACATTTCTTTCGTTTCTAAATGATATTATAATCCTTGATAAGATAATAAAAGCAGGCATGACTGTTGCATAGAAGAGAAAATGGTATCTCGATAACACCCAAAAATAAAATATGAAGTTTTCACAAATATAACTCAATTAAATCATTTAAACAAATTCGTTTGGATATAAAAACATATATAAACGTAAATTTCATTGATATGAAAATATGAACAATATATATTTCGCGTTCAAAATTGTTTAAGAATATTTCTTTGCATATTGGTATACATTTTTTATACAAGTTTTCAGTATTATATCTAAAATAATATGAACTAATAAATAATTCAAAACAAAAAAAGAATATTGATTTGACAAATTTTATAAAACTTTTCAAGTGCAATTAAATTATTTAATTCATCATAAATTGTTTTTACTCTTGTTGTTCATTGAATTCTACAAATATCATTGATGTAGCTGATTACGAACTGAAAACATTCATTAGTCGTAGATAATTAAAGCTTTGTAAGCGCATCACTTGTTTCTGTGTAATTATACTCAGAAACTTCCCTTAATAATGATGTATTGGACAAAGTTCTAAATCATTCATTAGCTTGAGTGTCAAGAAATGATATTCAATTTCAGCGAGAAATGACGCATTAAATTTGGAATCTATCCATGCTTTCTGATTAATAATAAATTTGTTGAAGGAACGTTAGGTAAACTGTAGATCAATAACAAATCACTTAAATTTTAAATTATTGTGTATTCTTGGCATGATTATTGGAAGAATGAGACATTTTAGAGATCTGAAATTTATAATGATGTATACTTGGAGAACGTTGCATGTATGAATAAAATTGCATGATCTGTTTTCTAAAATATTATACTTTAAATATAAAAAACATGATTCATAACCAACAAATGTTCAATAAAACGTAAATATAGTTTAAAATGCTTTATTTAAAATAAAGGATACAGAAAATATATTTCTTGTACATGGAAAAAAAAATAAAGATAATAAATAATAAATAATAAATATGAATGAGAATTTATTCTTTATATAATATATTTTTTATTTTTTCATAATGTACAAATTTAAAAGAATGCAATATGTTTAAAGATAAAATTTTAATACAACGTAAAATATATGCTAACATTTGTATACTAAGAGCAATACTTTGTACTATTTATTAATACTTTCTATAAGAAAAAAGTACTAGATTTCTGTAAGAAAAAAGTCTTGTTTCGCTTGTATTACCAAGAGTTAATTACTGCAAAAACGAAAGTGATGCTCCTTGTTAAATGCGCCACCTTTATATAATAATTAAAATAAAGAAATTTAACAAAATACACTCATGTCCTCAAATTAAGGATAATTCAGATTCACACTGAAATCGAACTTTAATGCAAAAATTACGCCTATATAAATAACACACACATCTATAAGAATAATATGCAAATTATAGGAAGACATCAGATGCCGCCAACACGATGATACAATGGCGAAAGTGTAAGAGGGGGGTTGATAAGGAATGGGAGCAAAGAAGAAAAATTTTTCACAACCGTTCTGTGTGCCGCTCAGTGCCACAACCGAATGGCTATGCCCCAGAGGACGCATGCAGATACTTTTTTACGTGGTAGAATTATCGGCTGACTAGAATGTGGGTGTACTCAGATAGAAGTATCGGGGGAACTTAGAATCGCCCAAAGTGTCATCTCTAGGCTTTGGCAACGATTCCAAAATGATGGAAATGCTAGTCAACGTTACAGATCTGGTCGGCCCCGAGTTACAATGCCGAATGACCACCGGTATTTGGCAGTAACTGTTAAAATAAGCAGAGAAAGCACAGCATCAGACCTGTCTCATCAGCTGTCTGCAGCCAAGATTTCCACAGTTTCAAGACAAACCGTGTAGAGACGTTTGGAAGATATTGGTCTATATGCTCGCAGACCTGTTAGATATGTTCCACTCACGGAAATGCACTGTGCCAGCGGTTAACTTGCAGTAGAGAACTTGCAATGTGGACAGCGGCAAAGTGAGCTTGTGTGACGCTTTCCGACGAGTACAGGTTAAGTTTTCAGTGTGATTCATGTCAGACTTTCATATGTAGAACGTCAGGTACCCGTTACAACTAAAACAATATCAATGAGCGACACCGTTACTGTGAGGCAGGAGTGCTCGTTTGCGGGGGGGGGGGGGTCATATTGGGCACCAGAACAGATCTGCATGTTCAAATCGAAAGACTGATACGCCAGATTTATCGGGACATCATTCGGGAACAACATGACGTTTGCTTAGGGGTGCCATGAGCCCATAATTTGTGTTTATGGACGACATTGCGCGTCCTCACCGTGCAAACGTTGTACACAGATGCCTACAATCTGAAGCTATCACCCGCATGGAATGGCCAGCATTCTCACCTGACTAGAATCCGAAAGAGCATGTGTAAGACATGCTTTTCCGACGAGTTGTAGTCTGTCAAAATCCTCCTACATGTGTACCGGAACTTCGGAGAGCATTGCTTACTGAGTAGAGTAATTTACCCTAAGATCAGATCAATAATTTAATACTCAGCATTCATAGGCGTTGTAAGGACTGCATTTCATTATCTGAGAGGCATGCAATGTATTAACCATCATACTAACCATGTAATGTTAAGTTTTTGAAAGGGAGATATTTTTTGTAATTGCTTCAGGGAGTCGTAGTTATCGTAGTTTTTATAAATGGTATCCTACATAAACCACCTTTTTTGCTCTTGATCTTTTGTTTAATAAATGGACTTTATGAAAAAATCATGTTTGTTTTGCTTCTGAACTTTTATTTGCCTCAGCTATCATTATTCTTATTTTATGTACATGAGTGTACTTAAACAGATTTGAATAGAGCGTAAATCAAGTATAAGGTAAATCGTTGGAAAATTCAATATAGAAGAATGTTTTGCTTAGTACGAGCAAAAACTGAAATGATTTGATAATGAAAAAATACCCCGTGTTCTTTAATGTTTAATTAATTATGAATGAGTATTTATTCCTTTGAAAATCTGTACACAATTGACAAATGTAATGTTAAAAAAAACTGGTGTAAATGTGATACCTTTCATATACTGGAAAGGTACCATCAGTTATGAGATAAGATGCAATTCCACAATGAATAAGTTAAATAAGCAAACATTTAAAAATTACTCATAAAATAAGAATAACTATGAATAATCAAACAAATGTTTGAACTGAAATAAATTTTGGAAATATACTTCGCTAAAACTAATAAGGGTCCAAGTTTGAATGTTAGCCTGGACAACATTTAATTTAGTGCAAATGGTCATCATTGCAATCATCGTGCTACCATTTATTGCATTCGATATGGAAGACTAGTGCAGGTAATTGCTTTTCCATGCTGGTGGAAACAACTGATGGTAACAGTCGGCTGCCTCTTGCTCTGCTGGTGTAAGTCTCTAATGTCACATGCACCGTTTGTGAAATTAACAGCTGTATCATTACTGGAACCAACAGATATAGCAGATGCATGATCTGGGATTGCTTGTGGGTTATAAGGATAAATCCCAGTTTCTGAAAATCCATGTTAAATTCCTACTGTGACAATCTTTCTCCAAGCTATATTTAGGCGAGATTTTTATTGAAGACTTAAAATTTTGTTAAAATAATATTATAAAAAATGATAATTATTATAATATAATAATAGTTATTAATTCCATTTATATTTTACACTTTAATATACAGTATATAAAACAAAACATATAATTTAAATGTCATTTAATTTATTTCTGAACCGTGTTGCGGCTTAACCTAAGTATGGGGTGAAGATACCACACACATTTATTTTCGTATTGCTGCATGGTTAAGGCTGTTTCTGCTTACCTTGTGTGTGTAATATAATAAGAAATTCATTTATATTGCTAATAACTTTTTAATAATAATAATAATAATAATAATATATATATATATATATTATGAATTTTAAATACGAGCAAACGAATATTATAAGGGTTTTACTCACAATGTTAAATGCTCATGAGATCCAAAATAACGGAAGTTAAAGGCGATAAATTAAGGTAAATTCACAATCCAGGTGTTAACTGGGAAATAATTCTCCTATATATGCCTACCAGTATTACCATCCGTTGACACATAAAAGTGCTGGGAACAAACTTGCATCTTCTACGAACTTTCGTCTTTCCCTAAATTACCTTATATAAAAATGTACATGCATAAAATAGTATATTTAAAGCATATGTAAAACTAGTATTTTTTAATTTTTTTGTCGCGTATAAAATTATTATTTGGTTAATAGTGATAATAAAAGACGCTAAATTATGCTTAAAACTATTTTATATATAAATTGTATATATTAATTTCTTTAGTTTCGTATGGTATTTTATACGAATTTTAACCATAATAAATTAAGCTGCACATATAATTAAAATTTACAATTATTGTTTATTACTAAGTAGAGAAATATTAAAGTAATTATTATAATTATTATTATTTTTTTTTAATATAATATTTGTTTTTCTAAGAATTTATAATTTAAAGAATTTGTATTTTATATTTACGTTTATATTTATATTTAAAAAATAGAGATATAAGTGTAAATTATCATATCGTTATGATTTGCATTAAAGAAATATTCGTAAATTATTCTGTTTTAAAATAAAAACAAAATAAATTCATCGCAATTCATCAAAGGAAACATTGTTAAGAGATAGATAATGAGTATTGTTTGAAAACAATAAAGATATTCCATTATTTTGAATTCTAAGCTTTTCATTATAACTGGTAGAACACTGCTAAACAAAGAGTATATATTCTAGATGTACTTAAATATAGTTTTAACTATCTTACATCATTTCAAAAATATTATTTTTAGGAAATTATAATAGAAACTTTCCAGAAATGTTTCGATATTTCAAAAGTCGAAAATATACTTTCGAGTAAGCATGTAATTTAAGTGCTTTATAAAAATAAAAATCTTTTCGTATTTATATATTTTTAAAAAGATAATTTGATTTACTCTGATATTATGTTTATTTTATTTATTTATTTAAACTGACTATTAATTATGTCATCTTCTTCAAAAAATGTTGCGGAGATTTAAAAAGATTCCAATCCTAGAATTTCAGTTAATTTATACAAATTAACTTTTGAATAATTTTAAATAGTTGTAGTAAAAGTTCAATGGGGAAAATGTTTGTACTACTGTATTCAGAAGTTAGAATATTCTTTAAAAAATTCGATGAGATTTGTTGCAGATGTAATATGTTTCATAACTTCCTCTTTTCCAGTAAAAGTTGCAGAAAAAGTACGTAATAAATTATAAATTTAATAAATATGCATATGTGGTAAACGAAATTAATTACACATGTTAAAATTTTTATTTATTTACATTAAATTTGATTTCATTGAAAAATATTTTCGTTTTCGATAACCTATTAGTTCATTAAGTTTAGTTCATTAATGCATTTTTATCATTTTTCGACAGGACAAAATAGCGTCAGTTTCATTTAAATGCAATATGAGACGCTAAATTATTATTATTTGATTATATGTACTTAATTTGATTACATGAAAGTATTCCTCTATGTAATTAATACATTTTAAAAAAGATTTCATAAATTTTAGCTTAGTTTATCAATTAATGACAATTACTCGATATATTTTTTATCTAACGGAATGTTTCGAATCCCAAATAATTTTCGAAATTTATTAACTGATAATTTTATATAAATAAGCTAAAACTGCATAATAATTGGATAAAATTTCTGAAATTCTCTGTTAGAAATGCAAATCTTAACAGTATTGTAAATAGATGATTTCAATGTCTTTAAAATCAAAGGAAAATGAAAAAAAGAAATATAAGAAAAAAAGAAATAGTGTTATATAAACAGTGAGTATAGACACAATTCCTATACAAATGCTTTAAAATGCTTTGATATTTTGATCTGATGATTGAATAGTTAATAATTTCTCATATAAGACCTTCTTTCTATTTAGTGCTAAAATACAAAAAATAAAAAGATTTATAATTTTAACCTTTTCTTATGAGAATATTTAAATAACAGACAACAGGAGAAGAAGAAAAAAAAAAAAATACGGTGTTATGTAATCTTTTAAAACAATACAATATTAAAATATGGTTTTGCTCATTTTTTTTTATCTCGATAATTATTTTTAATGTATATATATATTAGACATTCACCATACAGATTGCTGTGAATGATTTTAAATGATTTTAAAACGAGTAGTTAATATTACATTTTTCAATACAGCAACGTTTTAAAAGGGGCTTGTCATGTAAAATTTTAAAATCTTCCGACGGTAAGAAATTAAAAGAAATCCAGCCAGCTATTGTTAACCAATTATCCAAAACTACATCAATTAGAAAAATAAGTGATTTTTTTTGCATTTACACTGATGTAAAAAAATAATTTATACGGATTTAACATTATTTTGAATGCATGATACAGAGTATAATAAATTAAATAACATATTGAAAGAGTTATTATGAGATAAATTTAAGATTAATTAATGGAAAAAAAAAAAAAAAAAAAAGACTTACAGAAGTTTAAAAAAAAAAAAATGTAGAGTATATTTAAGTTTTCTAACATATTTAGAGAACTACTAGCAGGCTTTGCTCGCTTCGCTGGTCATTATATTGAAAAGAAGTTTCAAAATACCATATCATTAATAATAATAATAATAATGAAATCAGTCAATATTTAAGATAAAGTTCTCGATACCTTCGAAGGCGATTTTCCACTCGCCACACTTCACAAAATCCCTTTATAGTGCGTGTTGCATACACATACCTAGCCCACATATTCAAAAATCGGGATTCTAAGATTATTTGAAGCAAAGTTATGTTTTAAAATGTGTTTTTTAGCCTCTCCCCCCCACCCGACCGCTCTTAAAGGAAAGGAGGGGGAGATTTTGCAAAATATCTTTATATTATGAGTTAGATATATATAACTGACCCACACATTGAAAATCTCCTTCATAAGATAATTTACTGCAATGTTACACATGAATACATGTTATCCCCACCCCCGCCCGCTAATGAGGGTAGGGTAGAGTTTCACAAAATCAATTTGTAGTGTGTGTTGAATACGCATAAGCAGTCCACGCTTCAAAAATTGCCATTCTAAGATAGTTTGGAACAGAGTTACGTATGTAAACATGTTTTAAATCACCCCCAATCCTCAAGGGGGTGATAGTACGGAATTCCAAATAATCCCTTTGTAGTTTGTGTTGAGTACGCATAACCAATCAACCTATCAAAAAATTGCTTTCTTGAGATAATTTGAAGCAGATTTACTCCTTAAAACGTGTTTTTCCCCCCTCCCCGCCTTTGAAGTAGGGAAGGGGGAATTTTCGTAAGATCCTTTTATAATGCTTGTTGTGAATGCATAAACAACTCACATGTAAAAATTAATCTTACTGAGATAATTTGAAGCAAAGTTAAGCTTGGAAACGTGTTTATCCCCCCCTGCCCTAACATGGAGGGGGAGAAATTTTGTAAAATCCCTTTATAGTGTGTGTTGTGAATACATAAACAACTCACATGTAAAATTAAATCTGAGATAATTTGAAGCAAAGTTATGCTTCGAAATGTATTTATTCCCCCCCTACCCCCAAGGGAGGAAAGGGGGCTCCCGTTACAAGTGTCGGACACACGTAAATAAGCCACACACTAAAATTTGTGATTTCAGCTCTTATAGATTTCCACGGACGAATTTAGTGCTAAAAGAGGGGATCGAATTTGCCCCCCTTGTAACTCCCACCCGATATCGAAAATCATAAAAAATCAAAAATAAGTTTTTGGAAATATCCTCAAGAAGACTCTTGGCGATTTTCTATTCTTTTGGGCTAATATTGGTACAGTTTTACTCGAAAATTCGTATTTTGCTAATTTGCCTCCGAAAATCGTTTTTACCCCTCCCCCCCCCCGCGCTTGAAAATCCAAAACTTAAATCGCAGAAAATGCTTTCTTTGGACTCTAGTCTCTTTCTCTGCAATTTCTTCACCTTGAAGCAATTTGGAGCCGAATTATGCTTATAAGGGGGGTTTTGCTTCCCCCCCTCCCCCAGGGAGAGCTGGGGATGTTTCGCAAAATTCCGCTTTAATGGGCGTCAGGGTCCTAAAACCAAAATACTCACCAAAATTTGCGAGTCTATCTCCCATAGAATCCCCACGGCTGTTGAGTCAGTGAATCAGTGATTTTACTCTTTTATTCCCCACAACGCCCCCAAAGGGGTAAAGGGGGGGGCTTTCACAAAATTCCATTACAATGAGTTTTGGACACACGTAAATAAGCCACACACTAAATTTTGTGTTGGGTCAAATTTGCCCCTTCGTAACTCCCCCCCCCAAAAAAAAAAAAAAAAAAAAAAAAAAAATCGAAAATCGGAACAAATCAAAAATGAGTTTTTGCAAATACCTTCAAGAACACGTTTGGCTTTTTTTTCGTTTTTTTTTATATCTTTGAGCTATTACTGCAAGAATTTGACTCGAAAATTCATATATTGCTAGATTTCCACCAGGAAATCCTTTTTCCCCCCTCTCCCCCCTTAAAAATCCAAAATAGTAGAAAATGATTTTTTTGTACTTAAGTCTAGTCTCCCCATCTGCAATTTTTTCATCGTGAAGTAATTTTAAGTCGAGTTATGCTCATAAAGGTGTTTTTGCCTCCTGCGCCTCCGAAAATCATTTTCCCCCCTTTCGCTCCTTAGAAATACAAAATTCCAAAATCGCAGAAAATGATTTTTTCTTATTCAAGTCTAGTCTCCCCATCTGCAATTTCTTCATGTGAAGTAATTTAGAGCCGAGTTGTGTTTATAAATTTGTTTTTGCCTTATGCGCCTCCGAAAATCCGATTTTTACCCCCTTCCCCCACTAAAAATGCAAAATTCCAAAATCGCAGAAAATGATTTTTTGTTATTCAAGTCTAGTCTCCCCATCTGCAATTTCTTCACTGTGAAGGAATTTTTGAGCCGCGTTATACTTATAAATGTGTTTTTGCCATATGCGCCTCCGAAAATCTCATTTTTGCCCCCTACCCCCCTAAGAATCCAAAAATCCAAAAACGCAGAAAATGATTTTTTTTGTATTCAAGTCTAGTCTCCCCATCTGCAACTACTTCACCGTGAAGTATATTGGAGCCCAGTTATGCTTATAAAGGTGTTTTTTGCCTTCTGCCCCCCAAGGGGAACGGGGGGGGGGGTATTTCGCAAAATCCCGTCTTAGTGTGCGTCAGGGTCCTAAAACCAAACTGCTCACCAAAAATTGGGACTCTATCTCCCATAGGATCGCCACAGCTGTGTTGAGTCAGTGAGTGATGAATCAGTGAGTTCACTCTTTTATATAATAGATTACGATAAAGATATTATGTAACTGCTACTATTATGATTAAGAATGTTTACTTAAACTTTGTAAAACAGTTACATGAAATATAATCTTAAAAAAAGGAAAATGCCATCTATTGAAAAGTGAAAAAATGCAATCTGACAAACTTAAAGATTTAGCTGTTCCTATCAAAATTATCATTCAACGTTAAATATTAACATTAAATTTTAAGCTGATATAAGCGCCTCTTGTACGTAGTTTCATGAACTAGCAATATATATATTTAAATGACATAAAAAAAAAAAAAAAAAAAAAAAAAAAAACTGTATTAATATTGATTCCTTTGCAAAAATTATTTTTTTCATCAAAACTGAATACACATATATTATCCACAATGCATGGGAATTTAAGGAGGTTCCATGCATCTTTTTTTCTTATGTTTGACCGTATTATACAAATATTCTTTTAAGATTTAATCTTAACTGTGAAAAGTAGAAGAAAAATCTAGTAGCTGGGGTGCCAGTATTTCTCCGTCAAATATACAGGACAAAACTGTACTTTTAACGAAAAACCTGTTTGATTTACAGGATTCCTGTGTAAAATATATGTCAGTGATACAATTTTACGGTTTTAAACTGTATATTTGACGGAGAAATACTGGCACCCCAGCTGCCAGATTTTTCCTGTACTTTTAACGTTTTTTTTTTTTTTTCAATGTATACACTGGCGTACAAAATTAAAGTAATATTTTGTTTTCGCGTTTTTTTTTTTTTTTTTTTTTTTTTTTTTTTTTTTTTCGCGCGTAATTTTTTAACAAATGAACACATAAACATTAATTTTGGATGACACGTCCGTTAGCATATTGTCAATCGAATTTTATATAACTTTAGCTTAAGTAATAAACTTTTAAACTTATAATTATTCAATTTTTATGAAAAGTAAGCTTTGGAAAAAATGGAAAATTTCAACAGTTTTAGAAAAGAAGAAATAATGAAAATTGGTCATTAATTTCCATTACAGACTGGCGAAGATGCACATACATGCAAGTGTGCCATATTTTTCTACCTTTATTCACATTTCTGTTTCTTCTTTTTCCTTCCTTTTTTCGCATGGGAATAACTTTTTAAAAAGTATACATACAAACATAAAAATTGGATAAAACTTTCATTATAAAATTACAAATCGACATTTTTGCAATCATGGTGAACTGTGTACACACTGAAAAAAAATAAAAAATAAAAAATGAAAGTACAAGAAAAATCTGGCAGCTGGGGTGCCAGTATTTATCCGTCAAATATACAGTTTAAAACCGTAAAATTGTATCACTGACATATATTTTACACAGGAATCCTGTAAATCAAACAGGTTTTTTGTTAAAAATACAGTTTTGTCCTGTGTATTTGACGGAGAAATACTGGCACCCCAGCTGCTAGATTTTTCCTGTACTTTTAACAGTTCTTTTTTTTTTTTTTTTTTTTTTTTTTTTTTTTACAGTGCAGAGGGTGTTCACACATTTTTGTAACGCTTTTGCAAAGATATATATGTAAACAAAAACAAGAATGTTATTTTCTAATATATTTAGTATGATAGCTCTTTTGTTGAACTATCATACTACATCTTGATTTTTCAGATAACGGAGCATTTCATAAAACATCGAGATTGGTTTTGTTTCACTCCTCTTCCAGACTTTCCCTTTGCCCACCAATGTTTTGGGATACTGCTAAAAAAGAGCTTGTTTAAAAAGGCCAAATGCACAGCATTCATAAGGAACACGTCAGGAGACTTCAGTGGGATGCATTTTAAGATAATATCTTCAATTCCAGTTTCATATAACATTTTTCAATAAATAAATAAATAAATAAATAAATAAATAAAAATAAAAATAAAAATAGAGCAGTAGATTTAAGAGATATGGCTTGTAGCCTATCCTGATGGAATTCAACACATTTAAGATTGTTTGGGTTATGGGATGGATTTTATTCTTTGAAAATAGATATTAGAGTAAATTTCAGACAGTTGTCCAAGTTAATTTTGCCATTATTTCTGCTTTCTTTATTTTAAATTTTCCGTTAAAAGAGAATTTATTAATAACCATAAAGCATTTATCAAACCATTTCTTGTTTTCTCTGGACCAACATTTGAAGTATCTTTCTCTACTTTTTCGCTGGTAAATCGCCATTTTTCTATTGAAATCAGATAAGAATGTATAGTTACATTTGATGAGGTTTGGGTATTTCCATTTTTCACCTACCAAATAATTTTGATACAGTAAATATGCACATACACTTACGCTGATAAACACGTTTCGGCGTTAGAGGATGAATATCATGTTTTTGTTATGATTAGCTTCAAATTAGATTTTATAATATTGTTCACAGTTCCTACAGATATATAGATTTTGTGATAGCTATCTGGGGAGGAGGGGGGGGGGGTAGATTAAAAAAAAAAAAAAAAAAAAAAAAACTTCAGATTTAATAAGAGATGTACATATTTTTGTTGGGTATGCATTTTTTTTCAGTTTCGTTAGTATAATACAAAATTTGACATTTATTTATTTTTTTACTAATTATGTCCTTTATTTTACATATAGAAATATTAAACCCATGCTTTTCACATCTTTATTTTAAAACCGCATAACAGTATTTCTCTTCGGAAAGCTCCAAAATATAGTCTTTAACTCATTGTTAATTTTCAGAGACATATTATATCTAAAAATATCTTTAATGCTGCAGAATGCTGCAGAAGACAGTTAAACCCTATTCCAGTTTGATGACAGTAACTTTTTTATCTTAAAATTGAAATTGAAATGCAAGGAAAACGTCAAAATCGTTATAAAAATGTGTGAACATCTACTGTAGTTTACAAATTGTTTAATTATACTTTTTCAAAAAGTCTATTACAAAAGTAAAAAGAAAAATGAATACAGAAAGAAAAATCGAGATTTAGTTTGACATTTGAAGGCACGTGCGTACTATCTGTAATGCGTCCTTAACCGCCATTTTCCCTTAAGTTTTCTTTTCTAAAATTATTAACATTTTTAATTTTTTTCGAAATATTACCTTTTAGAAAAATTAAATAATTATTAGTTTAAAAATCATTATTTATGCTAATGTTATATAAAATTCGATTAATGATATTATAACAAATATGCCACCAAAATTTTATATTTGTATGTTTACTTTTTTTTTTTTTTTTTTTTTTAGTTATGTGGAATACAAGAAAATAGGGAAGGCGGTTGTTCCTTTAATTTTGAGCGCCAGTGTGCATCTAAAGCGTCTGTTTTTTTTTTTCTAGAAACACGAAAGTAAAAATTATTTCTAATTTTGTCAAGGTGTTTTTGTGACGTACGAAATTATTCTGTGTAAATCATTTTAATTTGATCAGTTTTATATAAGAAGCATAATACTTAAAAGCCTAAAAAATATTCTGTCTTCAAAAAAGACTGAACCTAAAATTAATGATAAAAATAATTTAAATTGCAAAATAAGTTTTTGTGTATTTTTCTTGCATTTTAATTTATTTTTCTTAGCATTTAAATTTGTTACATTATTATTTATTAATTAACAGTACTGCCCAAGAAAAAGAACTGCTTACGTTTCATTAAGGAATTATTTATATTTAGAAATGTTATACAATTTGTAATATTTCATGGTTTACTACAACAAATTAAGAAAAAATAAGTTACATTTACGTCAAAATATGGTAAATAATAATGTAAATATATACTAAATTTCCATTTTTTTTTTTTTTTTTTTTTTTTTTTTTTCCGATTTTTTAAGTATGGCATCAAGTTTTTAAGTTTTATATTATAAAGTATTAACGTAAAAATTCCTATGTATCTTATTCTCAGTTATTTCGGAAACGTAATATATCACGCAGTATTTCAACAAATGCTTTCTAGAATCTAGAGAAAGATTTAGTTATATGAGGAAATTTTAGTTTCAGAAAGTAAGAAACGATTTTCAAATAATCCATGGGTATAATATTCCTTTATTATGTTACTTTTCTTTTATCTAAAGATTCAGCGAAGATTTTTATCAACCTTTATGCATTTGAGATAGAAATAAAGGCCACTAAAACCCTCAAATGTCCCTTTTTTACTAAAAGAAGAATGCCGTTTCAACATAAATCTTACGGGGTTTATTATAGAAGTTAAAGTTTGTGATATATATATAAGTAAAGGTATTCTTTTATACAATGTAATTATTATACAACAAATTTGTAGAAATTAACAAATCTACACGTAATTTTAGGTTATCTATTATTTTAAATATGCAAACACAAATTTTCACTAGAAAGTACTAATTTATTCGATATTATTCAGCGAAAGATGTAAGTTAATAATCTTACATAAAACAATTTTAATATATTTATATTTAGCATAATACGTTTTTACCATGTTATTTTTTTTTTAATTAAATGATTAGAAGTTTAGATAAAACTACTTCAACTTTCATAGGTTTTGTAATTTTTTTAACTACCAGAAAAATCTCTGATTTTCATATAGAATATTTCTATTTTCTAAAACGTCAAAAATTTACTATAAAGTTACATCTTAGTCTCTTAAACGCACACAATAACATAATTCGGTTTAAAAAATGCAAAATTTCTCTAACGCAAGTACAAGGGGCTTCTTTGACATAATTACTCAAAAGGAGTTAGTATGTCAAAAGAAAAATTTATTTTCTATAACTTGATAAATTTGTAACCGTTGGTACAGATTTCATCAAATTGTTATCTCTTACGCATATATAAGGTAGAGCAAGTATTGTTTTTTGGACAAATTTTTGAAATGGTGGTTTGTTATATGTACTCGTTTTGAGGTTCCCTGAATAAAAAAAAAATGTTTTTATGGTTTAGTCTGTGTGTCTGTTGCCACCATATCTCAAGAACATAGGATCAGACAATCCAAACTCGGTATTCCATATACATCATACAGTGATGCTACACTAAACGTCTTGTTGAGACCAAGCAAAGGGTTCGTGCCCATGGCCATCCAAGATAATTCAAATACATTACGTCTACGGGTCTTAAGTATACTGTAAAATCTATGACCTGCCCTAAACAAAATGGAATTAAGAGTTTATTATATGCACAGAAATTATGTTTTATATAGGTTGTGCATGGAAATAATTCATCAAACTGCTCATGAAGGAAAATTAATTTATAATACCCATCATGCAAGCAAAGTTTTTTTTGAAGTTTAATTTTATACTCTGTTTTTTGTATAATATCACGTTTTGAGGTGACATGATTACGAAAGTAAAATTTTTAGCGATTGATCTGTATATATATATATTTATCAGTAGAACATAAAAAGGAATAAATATAGGAATTGAAATCTTGTATTTCGAAGTTCATATGCGGTTGCTATTTAAGAGTCTTGATCAAACTTCTCAAGTTTGAAAGACAAATTAACAGCAGATTTGATTTTTTTTTTTTTTTTTTTTTAAAGCACTATATTCGAACTATATTAGTAGAACCCCAGATCTTTGACATACAAGGTCAAGGCTCTACCAATTGAGCGATCCAGGCTGACAGCCGGTGGACATTACTCATTCAGACAACCTTTAGGCAGAAACATCTGGTCTATCATGTTGATAGCTCAACAGAAATAAGCCGCAGGTAAAGGAAAACACCTTTAATAAAGAAGCATCAATAAACTGGCGTTGTAAAAATATTACTTAAAAACTTTGAATAAACACCATAAAATGCAATAAGCTCGCAACAATTGTTTCGGGTCGAAAAAACACACGACCCTTCAACAGGCGAATAAAGTAAGCACGAGTGCTGCAGTCAAAGCGGCAACGCACAAAATCGTTTAAAATGAAAAGAAAAACTTTATAAAGTAGAAAATAAATATAGCTACTGGTGTGAGTAGAATTGTACAAGAAAACAAGAAAATAAATAAATGAGTGAGATTAAACATATAACAATCTAAGGATAACAAAAATTAAACGAAAATCTAAGTTACGTGAGTAATTTCTAAGCATTAGAGAAGAAAGGAGTGGAAGAAATATCATTAACAAGATTTTTCGAATTTTTAAAGACGTAAAATGCTTCATGAATATCCAAATGGGAGGAACAGACAGGAGATGAGATTATGTTGGTTTTGGAAAAATCAAAACGATGGCCTTGAGACCAGCAGTGGGAAGCAACAGAAGATTTGGTAATCTCTTCATTACGAACATTCCGACGGTGCTCATTTATTCTGTATTTCAAACGCCTCCTAGTTTGACCAATATAACCTAAGTTGCAGGACGAACACGGAATTAAATAAATTCCAGAACGGTTTTCGGTGGGAATGGGATCCTTAAGAGAAGATAATTTAATTTTATTGACGGGTTTGTAAATAACTTTGAAACCAAACGGTGAAAAAATTTTAGAGATTTTAAAAGAGAGTGAAGAATAAAAAGGTAAAACAACTGGGATGAGACTGTGATCGTTTAATTTGGGAGCAAAACGTTTAGGATTCTTAAATTTATGTAAAGCTTTATCGATGATAGATGGGTTATAGCCACGGGAGAGAGCAAGATATTTTAAATAATTAATTTCTTTCGAAAGATTAGACGGATCAGAACAAATGTGTAAGGCACGATAAACATAAGTGTAAAAAGCAGACATTTTTTGTTGAGGGGCGTGGCTAGAGAGAGCATGCGGCGGCAAAGAGACTGAGAATGGTTTTCTAAAAATAGTAGTTGAGAAACAATCCTTCTCTTTATTCACAAGAACGTCAAGGAAAGGCAAAGAGCAATCCTGTTCAACCTCAAAAGTGAATTGAATGCATGGGTCAATCGAATTGACCAAAGAAAGTAAACTGGACAAATCGACATCAGGGGAGACAAGAACGAAAGTGTCATCCACATACTTAAACCAGTGAGGAAATTTATATACACCGAAGAGTTTTTCTTCAAAATAGTGCATATAAATGTCGCAAAGTAAAGGAGAGAGAGGACTACCCATGGCCATACCATCATTTTGGGAATAATAAGTACCATTAAAAATGAAGGCAGTTTGCCTGATACACAAACGAACTAAATTTACAAGTTCCTCAATTTCAATAGAAGAATAATGGAATTCACGTAGTCTTCTCTCTAAACAAATCAGAGCACCTTGAACCGGGACATTTGTGAAAAGTGATTTTACATCTAAAGAAATCATAGTATAGTTAGACGGAGAGATGCATTTAATTTTGTCCACAAAATCATACGAGTTTTTAACAGTATAAAGATTAGTAGTAGTTAGATGAGAAAGAGAGTTTGAAAGAAATCGAGCAAGATTATAAGAAGCCATACCAATATTAGACACAATAGGCCGAAAGCAGAGAGTGGGCTTATGAACTTTCGGAAGTGCATAAAAACATTGTGCGTTGCCGCTTTGACTGCAGCACTCGTGCTTTTTTTATTCGCCTGATGAAGGGTCGTGTGTTTTTTCGACCCGAAACAACTGTTGCGAGTTTATTGCATTTTATGGTGTTTATTCAAAGTTTGTAAGTAATAAAGGAAAACACCATTAAATAGTGGGAGAAACCTTGACCTTGTAAGTCAAAAATCTGGGGTTCGACTCCCGGTTCAGGCATTATTTTCACTCAGTCGGAAAAATAAAAATAATTTTCAATAAATATGATTTTCTTCCCAATCAGTTGATTGTGTGATTTTAATATATTATATTAGTAGGCTCTATATTCGTTCAGGGCGGCGGTAGTTTCATTCATACAGAATTATTTTGTCAAATAGAATTTGTCTTTAACATATTTTAAATTATTTTTAAAGTAGGTTGTACTTTATTATCTTAAATTATTGATTACGCGTCTTAATCTGTAATCTAACTTTAAAGTATTGAAATGCACAGTAATAGAAAGTAGTTTGAGTGACGTACTAGATTAACATTTCTGCTTTGCATTCGGAGATTTAGTATCAAGCAGGATTTATATGTACTATGTAACAGAACAAATTGTGTCTTCGTGGCCGAGAGATAATATCGCCGCCTATAGTGGGGTTGATTAGTGATCAGTCCCTGGCTGTTAGAACATGAGAACTTTTTTAATGCGATATTTTTTACAGTGTGTCTTACGGTAAAATTGTTTTGCGTGCGAATACTCTCTGTATTGTTCTATTACAGAAATTTTTGTTAACGTATTGTTTGCTCGGCATACGGATATTTTCTAGCGAATTTGCTGCCGGGAATTTTCTATATTATAGGAAAATTTGTGTATCAACATAACTTTTTTTCTATAACCGGATAAAATTTGTATCGATAAAAAAAAAAAAAAAAAAAAAAAAAAAAAAAATGTATATTTTATCTGGTGGGTAGATATTAGTCCCTTTTCCATACAAAAAATGTAGTATAAAACCTAGATTGGGAAGTGTTAAATAATACAGTATATTGAGGTTCCGTTTTGAGGCACAGTCATTGCCTTGAATGAAGTGGACTCTTGTCAATCCTGATTGCTAAAGCTGGAGGATTTTAGCATACTGCCAACATTCTGTTTAATATTGTGGAAAATTGTCAGCGTCTGCCCCTTTTTCCACACAACTTTATCTTTAGAGTAAATTTTTACAAATGTAATTTAGATTAAATAAGAAGAAAAATACTCTAATGTTAAATAGAATATTAACAGGTATGATTTAGTTAAGAATGGTTTATTTACAGTTTGACGTGGGGGAAAATTTATGTACGAATATATTCTGTATAATGTTAATAAAAATTCCTGTCAACGTATTTAGTCCAAAGTATACGAATTTTTTCTAGCAACTTTGTTGCCAAAAATGAGGATGATAAAGAGCTAAAATTAATTATCCGCATTAACTAATAATCATCACAAAACAAGAGTTAAAACAAAAAACATTTTTAATTCACATATGCACATGGTTTTATTTTTTTAAATGTCAATGTGTTTTGTTAAAACGTTACAAGTTCATACATTTAAATAGGTATTTACACCTTCTAAATTAGCATAAGGATCATAAATTATATATATATATATATATATATATATATATATATATATATATAAACTTTAGTATGCTAAAAAATAGTATTCTCCAGCAGTGTTGCCAGATTTAGCATATTTTTTATTCAATAATCACCAATAATTTTCAGGAGTGATATTTGATTACATAATACACGATTAATCATCGGAGTGACTAAGCAAACGTTGTGATTAAAATTTAGTGATGATAATTCAATAAAAATTCCACCATATCTGGCAACATTGTTCAACAGTTTCCATTTATTTGACATAATGTATGTAAACAAATATGCGGGGAAATGAAATCCAATCAATTAATCAAATAAAGCCTTATTCTACAGTCTAATGTTTTTGTGTATTTCGATAATGTATATTATTTTAGTATGTTGTGTGCAGTATAAACATATTAAAATATGCTTTGAGTCAGTTTCAAAGAATTTTATGAATATTTACAAGAGTGAGAGCGCGAGCTGTCAGACAGATGGATAGACTGACAGGTGCAAGAAGGGAGACAGTCAGATAAACTGAATTCTTACGCGCATTTCATTTTTATTAGAAAATGTTAAAATTATCAAGAATTATGCAATTTTTCATTGAATTAAGGAATTGCTTTATTTATTTATTTTTATTTATTTATTTATTTATTCATCTGTTTTGTTTTACCAACACAGTCAGATAAAACATTATTAATTTTTAGCGGTAAATAGTATTTAAAAATTTAAAAGTATACCTAACATATTCACGGAAGAAGTATATAATAGTTAATTAATTAGAATTTTAACAAAAGTTTCAATTTTTTTTTTCAACATGTAATTAAAAAAATTCTCATTTGTTC
This sequence comes from Salticus scenicus, assembly GCA_963930645.1. Lineage (NCBI taxonomy): Eukaryota > Metazoa > Arthropoda > Arachnida > Araneae > Salticidae > Salticus > Salticus scenicus. The sequence continues at coordinate 20,410,005 of OZ005661.1, forward strand.
TCAGAAAATAAAGATAATTAAAAAAAAGCAACTTTTCATGGTATCCTTCAATGCTTATTCGAAATAAATTGTTGCATTAAAGCAATTCAAAAATTTTCTAAACAACTACAATGACACTTTGGCTTTCAATATGATCTCAAAAATTAAACATTTTTACGTTTAACTATATAAAAGTGGACATTTTTAATGTGCTTATCAGAATATACAAATCAGAAATAGTAGATTTTTTTTTTTTTTTTTTTTTTTTTTTAATGAATCTAGTATTACAAGACAACTTTTTATTCCATTTTCTACTTATTGTCATTTAAACTTTTCTCCGTAAGCTCATATTACAGAATGTTGGTGTTCTAATATATAATATTATATCGTATTGTTTTAAAAAATAAAATATTCTGTAACAATGCAGATAAAAATTAGCATTTGCTTAATTTACTTATAGTAATGCGTGTAACACAAAGAAAGAAAAATAACTATAATGAGATGATTTTCAATGAATTAAATTTAATAACGTTACTTCTTAACAGAAAAAAAAAAGTACCTAAAGAATTCTATCGCGTAGGTATAACAGAATTTTTTTTTTTTTTTTTTAAGCTGAAATTATCTTAAGAATAAGATATATAAGAAGAGATCTAAATTTGGAGGTAATGCAAGTTGGGGATTTCTCAACATAAATAACAGCATTCGTTTAATGTTATCTACTCACCCAAAGGGTTTTTATTATTTTTCTTATTTCTGAAAAAATGTAGATCATTGTTCAGAAAAGAATTTGTAAGCTTAACGATATCCGTTATTTTTAAGAATATTTTCTTGAAAAATAGGGTTCTAATAATTTTCAGATGTTTACTATAGAATGATTTATAAATATATTTTGAGATGACACTTTGAGATAACAAAAAAAAAAAAAAAAAAAAAAAAAAAGAACAATATTACTAACAAATCGAACAAAAGCGTTAAAACCAGTAGTTGAAAAAATTTCCTGCCTTCATTGTTTTCATAAAAGAAAATTTCATAACTTAATTTTTTTTTATTTTGAATCCAAACAATGTAAAAAGTCAGTAGAAGACTCTTCATTGAGACTCAAAAAGTTTACATGGAACTCAGAAGTTTACAAGGTGCTTCAAAGAATGGAAAAATTGGACAAATCTATGCCGGAAGTCAAATACTTTTCTCACTTAACAGACGTTAAGCTAAAAAAAATCCTATTCGTATAATTATTATTATTATTATTATTATTATTATTATCATTATTATTATTATTTTTACTATTATTAGTGAGAAAATTTACGACAAGAAAAACGTTATCAATTCTATGATGTAACTTTGATAAACTTATCTAAACACAGTTCATTAATAATAAAAAAAAAGTAATATGTTTTTTTTTTTTTTTTTTTTTTTTTTTTAGTGTGTTACATAAAACGACTGCTGCACAGAAAATGGTGTTGTTAATGCCATCGCTTCATAATTTGTCCATATTATAGAATAATAATAATATCATCAATCATAAATCCAATAATAATTTGCTTCATTTTTCTTTAATTAATACACTTGTAAGAAACTATAAATCTTACAATAATGCAATATTAAACTTAACTAAAATAAATTTTAAGTTTAAGATTTAGCAGTCAGTTATAACAAATATATAAATAAATACATAAAATAGCCGACAATATTTAATTTAGAAATATAAATTTCAAAAATAATGAATTTGCATGGGCATTTTCAGACATTTCACCAAATATTTGTATCAGGTTAGATCTAAACATGTTTTTATCAAACTTAATTGAGTAATAAACATAAGAAATTACTTTTATTTGTGACATATACATTATGATAACAGGCATTAATATACAGGGTGTCCTAAAAGTTCCAGTACTCCAACTTAAAGAACTCATTGTGTCCATGATATTTTTTAATATTAAATTTTATCGACTGCTTATTATTGCACCAGTTCTTTATTTTTTATAGTTTGTTTCTTTTCTCGCTCAAGTTGTGTGAGAATAAAGTTTTATGTTATTTTGTTATTCATAGTGAAATGTTTTTATCACGCATTCAGAGTATTTCGCTGTTTGAAGCTTATTTTGAATGTAAATCGTATGAAAGATGCAAAGTTGTTTGGCGATATAAATATCCAGATGATGCAATACCGAGTAAAAATATGCTATATCAGTTCATTCGACAATTTCATAATACAGGTTTTGTGCAGGTGGGTACAAGTTTCTCTACAAGAAGTCACTCCCAGCATGTTAAAACACTTTTCTAAACACATGCGCACAGGGCCCAATTAAGCTTTGAAGCTAGGGGAAGCTCAGTATCATTTCTGGGCCCCCCCCCCTTTCATTTCGGATTTTTTTTTTTTTTTCATTCATATACCTGGGTGGTTTCTACACACAACATTAAAATCGTATAACTTATTAATTAAGAACATTCAGATTTTTGAGGCTAAATAACAGATTTTTCCCAAAATAGTGAGTATTTTACCTTGCTTTAGGTGACCTTTCTCAGAAAAAATTCAATCTGAGGGTGAAAATATGAAACAGAAATTCCAAGAACCTGTTTTTAGTCATTTTAGGGCCCCCTCTTAAATTTTAGAGGGGAAGCTTGTGCTTCCTGAGCCTTTTGGGTAATCAGGCCCTGCATGCGCAAACGAGTTCAGCGTTGCCTCCTAGAAAAAGGTGGACATTTTGAACATTTATTATAAAACCAAGTTCTGTATTTTTTCCTCCGTTATTTTAAATGTGCCTTTTATCATTAGCATAAAAATAATCGTTTTAAGGTTTGTAGTTTTGTAAATAAAAAATACATCAGCGTCAGTACTGGAACTTTTAGGACACTCTGTATTAACAGCATCTTCCAGATGAAAGAATTAAAGCGATCCATCTGAGGTTAACATACAATGAATTTCTAATACACACACAAGAGATAGACTACATAAAAATCTTCAAATTTGCTCAATTTTGACATTCGACCATTAAAATAACATTTTTAAAAATGTTAGTTTATCGAAATTTCGCAGGGATACTTTTTCGGTGTGGTATATATTTTGAAAACTTGTTTCCTTTCTTAAATCATACCACACATCTTGCTCTACACTATACTTGAAATCGTGAAATGATAAGTTTTTGTGAAGAATCACTATTGGTTGGAGAAAGACCTAAAGCATTAAGAACGGGTGTTTCGAGGCAACAGATCCATCCTTTGCTATAGTGGTCGTAGTTACGTCTCCACACTTTCTTTCTTTATAATAAATAATTGTGCGCAAGCATCGTGCTTTAAACACTTATGGGTCCGTTTAAAAAAGCATTAAGTACAAAATTAACTTATTTAGAGGTGGAATGTGTAAGGTTGAATTTTTATATTAATTCTGTGAAAAATGCCAGAGCCAAGAACCGTACCCCAATACCATGCGGATATTCTAACACTGACTCTTTAGCCAATTATTCACTCGGCATTTATCTTATCCGTGGCCAAAGTCATCGTGTCTTCTGACACAGATGTAACAAGTGCGTATATTAATCGTGGGGGATACTAAAAATTATGTAAATGATATGGTAATTCATGTCATTATTACATACAAGGTTACATTACAAATTTAATGTAAAAAATGTCATATCTTGAAATTTACTAGAACGTTTAACAGAACTGATCAGATTGAAGTTGATTGCATAAAGTTAATCGTAATATTGCATTTATTGCATTTCTATTTTATTGATTAAAATCTCAATTTTGCCTAATAAATATTCTGAAGAAATTTCAGAAAAAAACTTTACATATGATTTTTCAGAAAAGCGTTAGCCAGGCATGAAAAGAAACCAATATGAATTCCAAAACCAAATTTTTTAGGTAAATCAAATCATTTTGTAAAACCAAAAATAGAATCGACTCCAAAAAGCAACTATTATTTATACAACTAAAAATAAAATGAAAATTGGCATAAAATGAAATTGCAAATTGCGCCTATAAGTATAAAATAAATTCTTTCGCCAAACAAAATAATCACTGGAATTATGCATAACATTTGAAGTCGGCGAAAAATTACATAAAATTTGATTTCTTTTTTACAGATTTCTTTTTAGACCGATAGCTACGAACGCTGTTGTCTCAAATGATCCATCTATATAATTTCTATTATTATTGTGCCACTGTATGCAGTTAGTCTATTATTAACATCTACGTAGAACTATGTGACCATCCTTCGGAATTCGGTATTTATATTTCTACGAAGTTATGTGAGTTTTCTTTTAAAATTTTGCAGCTTACAAAATCTTAATTGTTTTCATGAAACAAATTAATTTTCGGCTGTGTTTTGAAGATGCCACAGTGAGTTGTATATTTCAAATAGATATTGTTTTTTGTATTGAGTAAAATTATCTAATTTTATTCATTTTAGCGCCGACTCAAAAAGTTATGAAAAATTGTATTGTTTATGTTCTTTAGCGAAAGAATTTATTTTATAATTTTAGGCACAATTTGCAATTTCATTTTATGACAATTTTCATTTTATCTTCAGTTCTATGAATAATAGTTAATTTTGGGAGTCAGTTCTTTTTTTTTTTTTTTTTTTTTTTTTTACTTTTTAGCGAAAATACATTTATACAACAGAACATGAGAAGACGTTCGATGGGAGTTTCACTTATCGTAATCCACAATATAAGTGACGCAACTCGAAAAGCGGCAATTTCAAGTTTATGTCACTGAAAAACATATGAAGTCACCCACTGTTCACAAAACACGTTATATTCAAATCTCAAAAATTATCCACTTCAGAGACAGTTGAAAGACTGAAAACGAATTTTTATGGGCACTTGTAATTTATTTATGAATCTTAATGAAATCATAATGGGAACTGTTTCAGGGTAAGATCTTTACAACGAAGAAAAAATATTAAAATCGAAGCATCTGCAACTAAGATATAAGCTAACAAACAACAACAAAAACAACAGAAACATAGGGTTTGAATTAAGAAGCTCCTCATTTTGAAGTCGATTAAAAACGGACCATACTCTAATCGATGTTACCGCATAAAATGACGGTATTTTAAACTTAGTATAGCATGCATGTCACTCGCTGCGTCACAATGCGTGCAATGTAGCTCAAGTGTGTATAGTGTAGGAAATTTCGTTCAAACATATGCACGCTTTAAGCGTTCTATTTTTAGTATCGATGTCTTTTCATACAAAATCGATGATGTTCATTAACTTTTTAATTCACTTTTTCCCCCTATCATAAATAATTTTCGAGATTGGGGAGTTAATTCCGCTATTTTCCACCAGATGGCGCTGTAACCGATTGAATCTTGTAGCGCATTGCCACTTTACTATATCTACGTACCACTTTTATGACTATAGCTGCAGTCGTTCAGCAGTTAAAAGAGTTGACACTGACTTTTGTGGGCAACCTGTATTTTCTTTTGATCGTAAGGATATCACAATGGGACCTATTTCAGACCAAGACCTCTACAACAAAACAAAATGTATCAAAATCAGAGCATCCGTTCATAAGTTATGAGCTAACAAATAATAAAATAATAATAATAATAAAATAAAAAATAAAGTAAAACATACGGTTTAAATTTAAAACCTTTTCCTTTTTGAAGTCGGTTAATAAAGAAGAAAATTTTAACTTTAACTTTTATTCATTTTAATGCATATTCGTAAATAATGTTTATGCAGTATAAACAGCAAATTTCTATGAACATCTAATTTCAGATCAAATGAAAACAATCTGTCCTTCATAGTAAACATATGTATATAGAAATCATTTAATTACAATTTCTTGAAAATATCAACAATATAGCGATACAAGATTTTCCAGAAAAGTACACTTTCTAAACATTAGATAAATGGAACCATTTAACTCTAAAGCTCTCTCTAGATGTATATAGGTATGTGTGTATTTATGTATACATATATACATATATATACAGACAGATAGATAGATAGGTTATACATCATTACAATTATCAAACACCAGGAGGGAAGACGACAATTATGCAACAAAGAACCACATATGGCAATGAAGCCCCATACAGAGCAAAAAGCACTTTAAATATTATATATATGTGTGTGTATTTCTGTATGCATATAAATTGACTCTTATCACTTATTAATATACTAATGTTAATTTTTTAATGAACTATATTATATGATGCGTTACTCTACCCTGTAAATAAATAAGCAGTATTTTCTATGGAAATTTTGCACAATTTTTTCCAGTAATGTTTCTTAAATATATCCGTAACCATGAAATTATAGCATTGAAAATACTCTTGAATTCCTGAAATCAGAAATGTTTCATGAACGAAATCCTATCATTCCTAGAACCTGCCCCAAACATATAAAAACCAAGAATGTATCCAATAGACGTTTAATTTACTTTTTTTTTCTTTTTTTAAGTACAGTGTACATTTGAATGCTTGTCTCAAAATAAAATATTGTTTATATTAAGGTGATTCACTTTTAAAAGAATAAATATCAGGTGTTATAAAATTTTAATATTTATACACATAGAAACATTAGTAAAATATTTTTTTCTTTAATTAATATATTACTAATAATTTATAATATTTTTAGATGCTAGTAAATAGTTTTATAATTTTAGGCAACATATTACGTAAAAATCCTTAACTTAAGTTTATTTATTTAGGAAGTATCTCTAAAATTTTATTTTATAAAAAATAGTGATTCATTTATGCATTTTATTATTTATTTATTTATTTATTTATTTTTTGACCATGTTATTTTATGCTGTTTATTTTTCTGAAAGTTACATATATATAGTACATATATATATATATATATATATATATATATATATATATATATGTGGAGGGGTGTATATTTATATATATGATAACAAAGTAGTAAAATGTAGAAAAGTAAAATATAAAAAGCCCACTAAAGTCCGAACGAACTAAAATTAATTAATAAGCAACTAAATTAGGAATAACCAGTAAGATCTTTAATAAAACATATAAAAAACTAATCAGTAATAGTTTTAATTAAGATGTGAAGCAAATCATTTTACTCACATGAACATGATCGTTAGAAAAATATAACGTATAAATAATTTATTTATATATTGTTAACCCATGCTGAATGAACGAGAAAATCCTCATATGACTAGTTTCCACGTTTTATGTGAAAATTAGTAGTGGATTGATAAAGTAAATTTCCCACTTTTGTTTAATTTCCGAAAGAAGAAACCAAATTGTTTTAAAACAATGATTTTATAAACATTCTACATTAAATAAAATACTGACATATGATATTTCCATTTGAATGATTTTTTTAGTATCGGTGTACTTTTCTGAGTGTTATTATACACAACGTAATAAGTAGTACTTTTGTACTTAATTTTACTTTAATGAAGCCATGGAAAACCTGCATTAATTTTACAGCCCTTTCAGCTGAATCATTCATTATTTTAATCTAAGAAACAACAATATGTTTAGCTTCCAAATATGCGGGTTTATTTTCTATGAAAATGGAGTTTCTTGGAAAAACTAACGATAATTTTGAGACGAGGGAATATATATTTTACTCTGTTCGATATAAAATCAACAACGTTCTTCTTTGAAATTTAAAGAAAAAAAATCAATAATAATCTTATAAATTGAAAGTGTATAGTTATTACTTTTAATGTTACAAGTTTCTCAGCATACAATGAACTAATAATATTTTCGTTTAATAAAAGGCATCTTTTCTCGAAACGCTGAATATTCTTTTTTGTTCACATTCGTCACTATATTTGCTTTTGCTTCATTCTCCTTTGTCTTCAAATCATAATAATACTGCTATTTCATCTGTAAAATAGCATAAATGCCAACTAAATATCTTTAAATTTGCTTTTAATCCTTTATTTACCGCATTATGAAAGAGACAAAAAAATATTAACATATATTTTCTTTATATACTAAAGAGAATTTTTAAAAGATATATTGAATATAAATTATTACCATGAACTCATCATAGTAAATAAATAGGAATTAAATAAATAACTAGACTTGAAACAAAACAGAGATATAAATATATAAACAACGTTAAAGACACCAATGTTAAATACATTAAGTGCAGACAGGCCTACGACGTTCGCGACCGTCGTGTACGTCCACATGAGAAGGAGAGCAACCTGGAACTGAAGTACATGTTCAAGAAACTCTGTACTTTGAACTGGTGGAGTGCCTAGAAGACTTGAGCGTGATGATCTGATGATTTACATGACTGTGGGCAGAGGCGAGAGACATCAAGGAGTTGAAGATGAATAACATGAAAGTTGTAAAAATGCATTCTGGGAAAACAACAAAAAATAAACCTAACGAACAATTTTTTTTTTTTTTTTTTTTTTTTTTTTTTTTTTTTATAGAAAGAAAAAATGTCTAACGACTGTAAAGCAGTCCAATATTTAAAAAAAAAAAAATTAAAAATTAAAAATATTAAAGAAAATAAATATTTACAAGCTATGTACAATTAAATTTACAAAAGGATAAATAGTTACTTAAAAAATAATTTAAAATCTCTACGAGTAAGGTAACTAAAAGGAAGTCTGACCAAACGCGGCTGGAGATAAAAACTCACAGTATGTTGCAGATGTTGGGGGATAGCCAGAGGTAGATAAATAATTTATTCAGTCTAAGTAAAAATAGAAATTTAGAGTGAGAATTCTGCCTTCGGTGAAGCCAGAAGAATCTTGTCTTCTAGGGACGAACACATCCTCCCAGAATAGAATGGCGAGAGGGCGTTTCTTTGCCTTACCAATTCTTGGATCATACCTTCTGATAGCGATTAACGCAGGAGTCTGGACATTGGGGATAGACCTGTGAAACTTCAACGCAAGTCTCTTAATTTCAGAATAAATAGGCCTAATTTTCAGGTCTTTGTGAATGACGCCATTGCGAACGTAGAGAAAAGCCTGAGCATACATCCGCAATTGATTATTTTGGAAAACTTTAAGTCTTTCAAGCTGAGTCTTTGACACAGATCCCAACACCGCGGATAAGTAGGTCAAGATGGGTCGGATCATGGAATTTACAGTAACAATTTATTCTTAACAGACAGGCGGCTATTCCAAGCCAAAAGAGGAAGGAGAGGGTCGGTGGCATTTTGCGCTTTTTTCAGAGTTTCTGGAATGTTCTTTTGCCACAATAATTTGGAATGTATGTGAATGCCTAGGTATTTATACGATGTTTATCAAGGAGTAGCTTCACTAGTAAAAAGGAAGTTAATGTCGGGGGAATAGGTTTTTTTGGTGAAGAAATTGGCGGCCCTTTTAGAGCTATCAACTTGAATTTTCCACTTGTTAAGCCATATAGCATACGAATAAAGGAAATGTTGGAATTTCTCAAAAACAGTTTGTGGTCGAGAGTATTGTCAGTGGTTTATAGTGTTTTCAAGATAATTCTTCTTGAGAAACTAATGCATCATTATTACATTTCCAGAACTAGAATCTTATTGAGGTTAGAGTTATTAGATTTTGTGAATTCCGTATTACCGTTTTTCGCCACATTTGAATGCCTAATTTGAGGTTAAGTCAATGCCCACCTTCGTGAAAATGAAAAAACTGCCATATATGTTTCTACTTTTATTACTTATAGAATGCAGTACATAAAGATATAGGCAAAGTTTTATTCTACAATCATCAACAATCATTTTTTTTTTTTTTTTTTTTTTTTTTTTTTAGAGTTTTTGTGTGTTATTTATATAACTTTCGAAGAATTTAGTTCTGCGCTATAAACCAATGATTTTTTCCGGAAAACTCTAGAACTCTGTTCTTATTGAAGTTAGAGCTTCGAAACATTGGCAAACCCAAACAAAAATGTTTTACCAATTTTGACGCCGAAATGCCACATTCGATGTCAAAACCAGAAATCTGCTCTGGCTACTAACTGGGCTTCTTGACGAGATTAGTGATAAATTTTTGCGGCAAATAGGATAGCCAGAAAGGCTTTCTGAATTTTAACTGTATTGTTTAATTTAATTGTTTTGGTGAAAATTATCGTTTCTCGCCATTATTTTTCACCGAAGAGAGCAAAACTGGGCCATCTATACTCGAATGGTTTTCAATGAACTCTATGCAGTGCATTTGCCAATGAGATATTCTGTAATAAGCTGTGGAGTACTATTCCTAAATAAGCTACTATATTTGTCTCGGCGGAATATATAATTGTATTATCGGGACTTTTTTGGTTGAAGTAACTGTTTTCTTTTTTTTGTTTTGTTTTTGTTTTAAGAAATTTTCGTGAACTGGAACATGTGTATTTATTTAAGAATCGGTTACCTCACACAAAAATGTCAATATTTTCATAACAATATGTATATTCATATGGCTGTATAAGGAAGTCGTGTAGTGTCCACATCAGATACTTTAGTTTCTTGTGTCTGAATATAACCCATATGTTTTTTAAGGCGAAATTTAAGTTTATATTTTGTTTCACCAATATATGATCGTATGTACCGAAAGAGTTATATGTACGAATAGGGTCTTTTTAATCTAGAAAGAACTAATTTATTTGTGAGTGAGATAATTATATTTAAGTCATATTGTTTACGAACTTTAGCTATGGCAAAACTTGATTTAGAGAAAAAAGGCAAAACCATACTAAATTTAGAAGAGGATTATACCCAGAAGTCAAAAAGTATGGGAATTTAGTTGTTTGAAAATATTTTTATCAGTAATAAAAGTGTTTAACCTCTTTCAATAGCAACAGCTTTATGATGTTTAATTTCAGAGTATTGGAATTCAGGATCCGATAAAATGCAACCATTTTCTAGGTAGATGGACAACATGGACGAGCATGGGGAGGTAATGAAATAGAATTTTTTTTACGATAAACGAGAGTGCGAAAACCTTTTTCATTAAGAGACCAGTGTATGAAGGAAAGGGAGGAAACCGTTGTTTTCAATTTTGTATGTAAGTTGGATGTTATTGTCAAGTGAATTTATGATCTGCAATACGTCATGAATATTGTGCCGAGAAGTGTCGATCAAAGTGAAAGTATCATCCACATAACAGGTCCAAAATAGAAAAGAAAAATTTACAAAAGAAAGAATTTTCAGTATGATGCATGTAAATATCAGCAAGAATTGGTGAAAGAATTGAACCCATGGCTAAACCTCTAGATTGTTGGTGAAATTTACCTTGAAAAGTAAAAGTAATAAAAGATAAACAACTGCGAGTAAGAGAAATTAATTCTCTGTTTTCAAAGATTGTGTAATGCAAATATTTTAATCTCTTTTCTAGGTAGAAGATGGCGCCAACAATCGAGACTTTAGTGAATAATGATTTAGCATCAAAAGAAACCATGTGTAATAGAAATTTCGAATAAGTTTGGAAAAGCTGGTGGAGTTTTTCACAGTATGGGTGTTAATAGAAAGTGGAGGGGAAAAAATATTTATAAGAAATTTAGCTAAACGTTAAGAAGCAGTACCGGTATTAGAAACAATAGGAGAGAATGTGATATTGGACTTATGAACTTTAGAGAGGGTTTAAAATTTAGCACAATTACATATAGATAGAATGCGAGAAGTTTCAATAGAATCCAAAAACAAATGGCAAGACATGACAGATCAATTAAGCTTAGTTAATTCTTACGTAGATAGGTTGTGAGAAACACCAGTATATGGGCCATCTTCAATTAAGTTGGTGGTATTTTCAGTAACTTCAAATATAACCTCATTTCTGCCGCAAAACGTGCAGTGAGAAAATTAATTTTTTAAATGTAGAGAAAAAAGTAAGTTATCTGTAAAATAGAAATTACAATTTTAAATTTCCTTTTTTTTTTTTTTTTTTGAAAATATCTAAGATAACTCGTTTTATTTCTTTGCAGACGACAAATTTATTTTTGTTACCTTTAGCAACATTGATCCACCCCTTTTTTTGTTACACCACGGAAGACATTTTTTATTCCACGGTAATTATGGTGTCATACGATTGAAAGAAAAACAAGATGTTAAATAGAGTACTTTTACTAACTCATCCTTTTTAATTGCTAAATTCATAAATTAAGATAATAGAAATTTCTAACGAACTGAAATATCCTCCTTGGAGTCTTATTCAATCACTAATACCTTTCATGATGTGGGGGATACTGCTGTTTGTGGGAAGATGCAGTTGAAGGCAAAAAATGTTGACACCAGCGACAGTTTTTTTATTTTTTTAATATATAGATATTATTAATATTAATTCAAGAAAAAAAAAAGTAACAACATGGTAGAATAAACTATATAAATAAATAGATATGTAAATAATAACTAACTAAAACAAATTTGTAAAAACTATTACAAATCTGAATAACTGAAACAGACAAATATACACCGATATATATAGATAAACGTATTTACATATACGTCTATATGTAACAATTATAGATTACTCCGCATGTAAAAAAAAAAAAAAAAAAAAAAAAAAAAAAACGGTATGATTAGCTTTATTAAAGCTAGTCAAATGTACAGTTATTTCGGCGTATTTTAGAAATGAATCCATCATATTTCAATGCACTATATTTTTGTTCAATTATTGCGAGAATTTTTTTATGCATATTTTATTGTTCCTAAAGTATAAATATATATATATATATATAAAGTTTAATAAGAGTAATAGCACTAATATTAAACAATTCTTCACTTAAATTAAAAGAGATAAATTATATATATATATATATATTTTGAAGTAACATTTCGTTTCTGAAAGTATTACTGTTACGAAAAGCAAATTTCTTTTAAATAAGAAAACTGTAAACCTACCCTAGCGTATTCATATAAAAGTATTTCTATCTTATGCAATGGTTTTGGTAGAAATAGTGTAAAGCGTATAACACAAAAATTGTTTGTCTGAAAAAGAACTATGCAGGTTTTATGCTTTTGGCTACAGATAACTTTGAAAGGAATTCGAACACTGCTGTAAGGTATTTTTTCATTCTATGTTTATAATATTCAAACCGTTTGTATCTGAAAATGTTTTTAGCGAATGTAAGAGACTTTTCAGAATGACATATATAATTTTATTAAAATCTGCAATTCAGGTACATAAACATATTTTATTAAAGTATTTTAGGTTTGCAATATTGGTTATAACTGTCTATACTCATGAATTTTTTTTTTTTTTTTTTTTTTTGAAAAATAAAAATATACGACCTTCTTTGTTAAATTGTTTATTTAATTAATCTTTTTTTTTTTTTTTTTTTTTTTTTTTTTTGTATTTATATCCCATGCAAAAACACTTTGTTTCTAATTATGTGAAATTAATTAATTTATTTATTTATTTACTTAATATTATTTTTATATAATTTATTAAAAATAAATAATGTTCTTTCAATTATTAGAACTGTCAATATTTGTCATTTACTTTATTAGTAACTATCTATATGCATATTGCATTTGTGAGAAGTAACTGTTAGTTAAAAGAAACTGTATGATGTTATTAATTAGGAAATATAGTTTTAAAAGATGCGATTTAATGTATGGGGGGAAAATCTATATTAATAAAATCAGACTTCTGTCTATAAAAAAAAAAGGAGATATCGTCATATTTCACACATTGTAAAAGCCAAATATGACTTCAGATTTTTTTTTTTTTTTTTTTGTGTGTGTGTCTGTGTGAGTCAGTCGTTGTGTCAGTATGTCTGTAGCATCATTACATTTGTCAGATTATCACATGAGAACGTCAATACGAAATTCTACGGAACTTGGCAGGAATGTAGTTCTGTACCCAAATTAAAATTATATCCATTAACTTTTGCGAAATTCCCCCGTCCACACACACTTGAATGGGAAGGAGGCAGAAAAGATACTTGTAAACATAACTCGGCTCTAAATTACTTCACGGTAAGGAAATTGCACTTGCGAAGACTGGACTTGAACATACACACACACAGACACGCGAAAAAAAAAAGTCATTTCTGCAATTTTGAAATTTTTGATTTTTAAGGAAGAAGGGGGAAATCGATTTTAGGGAGAAAATTTTGCAAATTCCAGATTTTAGAGTAGATTTCTACCAAAATTGGTACAAAGATGTTAAAAACAGCCATGCGTCTTCTTTAGGATATTTTCAAAAAACAAATCTTCATTTTATTATTATTATTATTATTATTATTATTATTATTATTTTGTTATTTTCGAATTGTGGAGAGGGGTATTACGAGGGGTGAAATCGAGACCCCTCTTTTAGCGATAAATTTGTTCTTGTGTGGGTGTGTTATGCATACCCAAAATGCAATATAAAGGGATTTTCTGAAAATTCAATATTTCCACTTTAAGGGCGGGAAAAACATAAATCTGCTCCAAATTCTCTTAGAAAAGCTATTTTTGATGTTTGGGTTGGTTATACGTAACCACCACGAAGTATAAGGAATTTTTATGAAATTCCCCTTTTCCCATCTTTTAAGATTGGGAGGCAAAAATATGTTTTCCACATAAATCTGCTCAAAATGTCTTCAGAAATACGAATTTTGATGTGTCGGTATGAGTATACAACACGCACTTGAAAGATATTTTGCGAAATTTCCCCCCTTTGGAGCGGACGGGAAAAAAATAAAATACTGTTTTAAGTTTAAATCTGTTTCAAATTACCTTAAAATGGCGAACTTCGGGGGAGGGGGGGAGGGGGGGTTCATTAACTTCAAGCAATCTGCACTTAGCGGGATTTTGCGAAATTTCTAAATTATCTGCGGGGAGGGATTGGTAAAAACGGGTAAGTCCTTACCGAAGGCAGTTCCTCAAGTTTCCAGCGAGAAAACAATTACGAACGCAACGGTACTTTCATTTAGGTTTCGACTGATTTCAATGAATTCTTGAGATTTTATTAATATTGATATGGAATTTTGAGAATTCATTTGTTGTATCTAGCGAAGCGGAAAATATCTGCTAGTACTTATATATAAAACAAAATAATTTAGTACTGTCTAAGGCAAAAGAAATGTAACTAAACGAAAGCATTATCTAGTACAATTTTAAAAGTACATTAATTATGTCATTTCGTGAATTTTGATATAAATGATGCTGATTTTGGTTATCGTAATAATGATTATGATACTGACAATAATAAAAAATATCTGTGTTTTAAAAAATATATTAATTTGCTGAGTTTAAATAAAGTAATGAAATTTTTCCGGAGTACTCTCAATCAAAATTTATGGATTTCTCATTTCCAATATTCATTTATATTATGCACGATTTCTATGTTTTTCTAGCTTACATTCTTTGTAAATTTAGTTCATTTGATTTTGTATACTTATACTATAAGTCCTACCGACATTTTTCTCAGATTTCATTCTGAGATATGTGAAGTACGTTCCAATTTTAAAATTAAATAAATGTAGTCTCTAGATCTGTACCTATAGATGTTGTTAAAATATAGTTTCTTGTATGTTATTAAATGTTTATTATAATATTAATTTTAAAATGTTTTTAACAATCTTTTAGATTGTTAAATATAAGAATAGATTGTTATAGATTTCAAATATATGTCATCCTTTGACAATCATAGAAGCACAAGCTGTTCTTCCTGCCTGCATTTCTATTCAATCTTTATTAATTTATTTTATTTTTTTCTAGTTTAACAGAAATTTTTAAGTTAAAAAACTTGTTTTCAAAGAGCTTATTTTTAGTTAAACTCCATCGTAGAAGCAAAATGCTAAATCTTACTCAATTAAAATATAGACTGTAAAACTAGCAAAACAAAAATTTTATTCTTTTTCTATATTATTAGATTATTCGAAAAAACCTTTTACATTTATTTTTGTTATAAAATAATGTCTTATCATCTGCGATTATAAACTGCCAATTCTACTTAATATTTATTAGCAGAATTTCATTAGTGGTAGCATTATATTTTGCGAGATCGCGAGTTTGTGTGCATGTTTGTATAAGTGAATGTATGGCTGTCAAGTAAATATGAAAATATATTGTTTTAATTCTTATAACAATCTCTACAAATGGTATTACGCATATTATTATAACGCCAAATTATAGCTACAAAAATCCCTCTCCGTAGCATTTCCTACCCTATATTAAGAGTTTGATTAGGGAAACATTGATTATACACTAATTTAGCATTCTTTAATATTCAAAAAATACCTTCATTATTCTGCTTTTTATCGTAAACGAAATAAATAATTTAACCTTATTTCAAATAAATATTGGTTCGTAATATACCTATCTATCTATCTATCTATCTATCTATCTATATATATATATATATATATATATATATATATATATATATATATATATACAAACTTTTTGCTAAATTATTAATATATTTTCTAAATGTCTTTGTATCGCAATACATTATAAGTATACGTTAGGACACATAAAATGGCATTGTGGTACTAAAAATATATAATTAATATAGTGATAAGTTATCCGACTGAATTCTTAGGAAATTATTGAAAAACTGGCTATTTCTGTAGCAATTACAACGAAAGCACTTTTCTATTTTAAGTACTATTTCAAAATATCGACAAAATTGTTTCCAATAAAACTTAGAACAAACAGTCTTAGAATATTTCGACAGAAAAGCTCTTACCTTGATTGGAGATTCCCTTTTGTCATTTTTTTTTTTTTTTTTTTCAAGGTAGCTCAGTAAGTTTACTTTTAAGGTTTTAAGATTACCTCATTTCTCTTAGTTATAAAATACCTTAAATTTATTTTCTCAAGTTTTCCATAACACAGGGACTTTAAGTATAAAAGTTTGATTTCATTTACTCTATTTAATTAAATAAAGATTCTTCCAAAAGTTTCTCAGATATGCTTATTATACAAACTTTGGTAGATTAATTTTCTATAAAACTTTTTAAAAAGTAAATTTACATAAAGCTTCAGTATAAAACAGTTTTAATGTTTTAGCCTTATTAATTTTCATGATCAGAAATTTAGGCATGTGTAAGCAGTTAAACTATTATTTAAAGTTTATTTTCATTAAATATATATAATAGTTTTATCGAGGAAATATTTTTTCTTTCGTGCAAATAAACGGGAATTTATAATCCTATAGAACATGACATTTTATGTTGATTTCTGAGAAACAGACCTATGGCAATCAGTTATTATATTTATATAATAGTCATATTTTTATTTATATCTATATGTAATGAAAAATTTCTCAAAATGATAACTTCAGAAATAGTGAATCGATTTTAACCAAAGTTGCACAGTAGTCGTTAATCTGAGATCTAAAATAATCCAAAAATTAAAAATATTTTGTCATAGTTAGCTATATTAATTGTCCCTTCATTGTGTTTCAAAGTCATGACAACTGGAATAAAGGCGGAGTTTATGAACCGATTTCCTGAATCCTTCTTAAATGCATTAGGACGTATGCGTATGATGTATATTTAAATAGAAAGCCGTGACCGAAGATAAAAAATCTTTGTAGATGGTTATCCGACTGACCGAGAACCTTTAGAACGATCATGATTTTGACTACGTTTACAATGTGATTAGCGATATATCTTAATTGGATTTACAAAATTTTATTAGGTACATACGAAAATAACTTTGCAAGAGTTACTACCGCTGTACATTGTTGCACGGTCTGTTTAATTTTACAAGATATGTTATTGATTTCTTGAATTAAATAAATTTATAATTTTCACCTAAATTTCAGCAAAGAATTGCGTTATAATGGTCAGATTCTTTCACGAAACTGCATTATGCTTCATTTATAAATTTTATAAAATTAACAAAAGAATAAAAGAGAGAAAAAAGAGAAAGTACACTGTAAAAAATATGTCATATTTGCTGCAAGAAATTCTCTGTAATGTAATTTTTTCGTAAATTAAGACTATTTTCTCAAATTACAGAGAATCTCTGGCAGCAAATAAGACATATATTTTACAGTGAGAAAAGAGCAGTGAACAGAGAGAGAGAAAAGATAGTAGAGAACAGAGTAGAGAACAGAATATTTTTTTTTTGATTTTTAAAGAAAAGTGAACAGAACGTTGTCTTGTTTAATCTAGATCATCCAAACTAGAATTCAACTACAACAGAAGAGGTGTTTTTAAAAGTAAGTCGTTGTGTTAAAGGAAATTCATGCAATTATTTGTTATTTTTTTTTAAGGCAGTAGTAAGAATCTGTGTTACATGATTAAGTTCAACCATAATCGAGGCAATAACAAACATAATCGTGTTTATTAAATTAATTATTTCATCTCCTTATGTTTAGTCTTTCTTCAAGTTCACAGATGGCAGCACTACATAGAATCTCAAATTTTAATTAATCCTGATTGTTTCATGAGAGCTGTTCTTGCGCTATTTCATTACTTCCATCTGCTTCCATCACATGCTTTTATTTTGTAATTTAATTTATTTTATTTAATGATATATTTCTAAATCATCGAAGACTTTATTTGTCATAATTTGCTTATATCTCGCTTTTATTTGAATTTCCATTTGATTTTATTCCAATCTTTTATTTTAATTTGTGTGGAGAATTTCCTAGAAATCAACATAGAATAGCTTTTATTTGAATACTAGCTGACCCGTCCTACTTCGCACGGATGAACAAATTTTAGTTAACGATGAATTGATATGCAAAAAATAAAAAAAATATCAGTTTATATGTTACAGTCAGGCAATATTATCAACTGAAAAGTCAAAATATAATTTTACAATTATTTTTTTCAATCAGTTGTTAAATGTTGGTAATTTTTACTTTATTTATTTATTTATTTCATAAAAAGAAGCATGTCTTCACTCATGAATAAAATATATTGAAAAATAAACCTATAACATCAATATGTGTTTGATAAAGTTGACGTCATAATTGCTTTAATTATTATTTATTTGTTCTTATAATATTAATTTCTATTAAACACAGAGCTTATGTGTTTTTAATTTTCTTAAATTTAACGTCCGCAAAGTAATCATGGTTCTCCATTAGTGATCGCTAATATTTTTTGTGATTTTGGCGGTGAATTAAAAAGGTTATAGCAAATACGTAAAGTCCTTCGAGTGAAACGTCCTAGCTATTGCGTTGCCAAATTTTAAATATCGCCAAAGAAGCCCTATACAAAAGTAGATTTCTAACGCGAATGCACATTTAATTTATTTTAAATGAACCGTGTTTCCAATCAACATAATGAAACTTGCATAATCAAATGTCATTTGCAATTCCCTAGCGGCTGTATATTGCGCTACTTGCTTTCGGAAAAGATTTTATATCAATCATCCTTGGCGGAAAAAGAAATGATTGCCAAGTTATCTCGCAAATATATTTAATTTTTTCCATAACTAATGGTTTTTAATAATGTATATTAAGGGAAAAATCAATAATTTGAAACAATATTCGTATAATATATACTATTACAAAATCTGGTGTGAAACAACCACACGACTTCCATTACCCACTATTAAACGTATTATATACATTTCTTGGAGATATTAAGTACATGCATTTTTTTTTTTTTTTTTAGATTTTCCAGTAAGAGAAACTTGATACACGTATAAAGACACCTACAACAAAGTTTACATAGTGAGTTAAAAAATAAGGGGAAAAAATAGATAGTTATTTTTTTAAACACGAATTACCGAGATCTAAAACTGAACTTCCTAATCAGGATGACCGTTAGCATTCCTGTAATATGCACGTAGTACTTGAGAAAGGTTATCTAAATTGAATTAAGGAAACAATTTTCAAGAAAATCGTTACAGCCGTTTTTGAGATACCAACTTTTACCAAAACTTGGCATACTCAATTATTGACCGGAAAACAATAATTACATACAAAAGGATATTTAGTATTAAGTTAACATGGCGAGTTTGAAAAAAATTCGTACAGCCGTTTTTAAAGGAAGGCACTTATATGAGATCTGAAATTGAGCTGTTTATAGAGGACGCCTATCAAATATCCTGAACTAACCAATTATATCATTCGAAAGGATATCTAATAGATTGTTTATATAGCAACTTTGAAGAAAATCGTTAGGGCTGTTTATGAGGTATGGGCTTACGGTCCCATTTCCGGTTTTCGATGACCCAGTTCCGGTTTTTCAATTTTCACCAAAATTTGGAAAAATCATCTGTACATCAGACCTGAATCAATTGTGAAGATTTGTAGTTCTATCTTTATTAATTTTGGAGATATGACACCGGGGAAATTTCACACATTCGTACACACACACACACTGACCAATTGCCAAAAACTACTTTTTTGGACTCAGGAGGCCTTAAAACATATAAATCAGGTGAAACTCTATATCAAATTTTTGGACCGAATACAATACTTCCACTACCTACGGTAGTACGGTAATTGAAGTAAAAACATCGATCTCGTATTTAATACGAAAATATACAGATTTTCGTATTACGTTTTCGATCTCGAAATACAAAAATCGCCAAGGACGACCGATATCAAATCTATGCTTTGGTTTCAGTTAAAATATTGAAAATTTGAATTAAAAATTTATTTTACCAAAATTTATTATAGCCTCTAGCACTTAGAGACAGTGTAACCTTTGATTAGTATGAAAAAAGAAAGAAATAGAAATCGGCTTTTTAGTTCTAGCGATCGTTCTCTACATATACATATAAACCTTTCCTCTTTATATATTAGTATAGAGCATAGATAGATTAAATAGGTTTCTAATCAACATAATGTAACTCAAATAATTAAATGCTATTTGCATTGCAGTAATGGTTGTATGCGCTATGTATATTGAGCTCATAGATATAGTAATATATATAGATCTATCATCCCCATGTTACCGAGTAAAAATTTTTGATGCCGAAAAAAAGTTCTAAAATCAGCCATTAGAGAGTATTGAAAAAAGAAAAAAAAAAAGAAAAATGAATTTGAAACTGTATCTGGAGTTTTTCATTCACCTTTAGTAAATAAATTATTCACAAATTTTATTTACGTAATTATCCGTGTTTATTCCTGTGTGTGATTTACTCGAAGAAAAGACTTCTCAATTATTCTTTTAACAAATGCATAATGAAATGCAGACGATATTTTTTTAATTCACTTTTTATATTATTATTCGCGAGAAAATATATTTTATTATATGTCGAAAAATGAATTAACCCGTAAATTTTTTAGGCAACAATTATAAAATAAATAATTTAATAAGAGTTTAGAAGTAACGCTTAGATCATTACATTAATCATATCATATCAAATTATATTATTAGAAAAATAAATACTTTAAATTTATAATGACGTCAGATTTAACGTGTAAGTTTAACATTTTGCAAAGCTTTATATGAATTTCAATTTAATTCACGTGCAAGTATATTTCTTTTCTTTTCATGCCAAGATATTTTAAAAACAAAATGTAAATGTTTCTTTTATGTTGGCAACAGCTAATTTTTTTAATATTTCATTATTTCCATTTCTATTACGGCTTTTATGGGGATTTTAATTAAAATGCTCAGATTTTAAACTAAAATTTATTTTATCAAAATTTAATATAGCCTATAACAATCAGGGATAGTGTAGCTTTTGATCAGTGAAAGAATTTTTTAAATCGGTTCAGTAGTTTCAGAGATTACCCTCCACAAACATACAATTTTTTGCGCTTTATATAATGACTAGCTGACCCGTCCGGCTTCGCACGGATGAACAAATTTTAGTTAAAGATGGATTGACATGTAAAAAATCAAGAAATATATCAGTTTATATGTATAGTCAGGCAATATTATTAACTAAAAAGTTAAAATATAATTTTACAATTATTTTTTTTAATTAGTTGTTAAATGTTGGCAATTTGTACTTAATGTTATTTATTTATTTATTTATTTATTTCATAAAAAGAAACATTTCTTTACTCATGAATAAAAAATATTGAAAAATAAACCTATGACATGAAAATGTTTTTGATAAAATTGACGTCATAATAGCTTTAATTATTATTTATTTTTCCTCTCGCAAATATATTTAATTTTTTCCATAATTGATGGTTATTTTAATAATGTATATAACTTGGAGAAATCGATAATATGAAACAATATTCGTACAATATATACTATTACAGAATCTGGTGTGAAACAACCACACGATTTCCATTGCCCACTATTACACATATTATATACAATTTTTTGGGGATATATGCATTTTTTGAGGTTTTCCAGTAAGAGAAACTTGATGCACGTATAAAGACACATACAACAGAGTTTACATAGCGAATTAAAAAATAAGGGAAAAAAATAGATAGTTATTTTTTTAAACACAAATTTCCGAGATCTAAAACTGAACTACCTAATCAGGATGACTCTTAATATTCCTGTAATAAGCAAGTAATACTTGAGAAAGGTTATCTAAATTGGATTAATGAAACAATTTTCAGGAATACGTTGGAGCCGTTTTTGAGGTACCAACTTTTACCAAAACTTAGCATGCTCAATTATTGACCTAAAAACAATAATTACATACAAAAGGATATTTAATAAGAAGTTAACATGCCGAGTTTGAAAAAAAATCCGTACACGCGTTTTTAAAGGAACGCACTTGCGAGATCTGAAATTGAGCTGTTTATAGAGGACGCCTATCAATTTTCCTGATCTAACCAACCATATCATTCGAAAGGGCATCTAATAGATTATTTATATAGCAACTTTGAAGAAAATCATTAGAGCTGTTTTTGAATACGGGCTTACGGTCCCATTTCCGGTTTTCGATGACCCAATTCCGATTTTTCAATTTTCACGAAAATTTGGAAAATTTATCTGTACACCAGACCTGAATCACTTGTGAAGTTTAGTAGTTCTATTTTTATTAGTTTTGGCGATATGACAGCCAGAAGATTACACACACACGTGCACATATACACACACACTGACCAATTGCCAAAACCTATACAATACTTCCACTACCTACGGTAGTAGGGTAATTGAAGTAAACACATACATCTGGTATTTACTACGATAATATACAGATTTTTGTATTACGTTTTCGATCGCCAATGACGATAGATATCAAATCTATGCTTTGTTTTCAATTAAAATAATGAAAATTTTAATTAAAAATTTATTTTACCAAAATTTATTATAGCTTCTAGCACTTAGAGAGAGACAGTGTAACTTTTGATTATTGAAAGAAAAAAGAAAAAAAATGCAATCGGCTTTTTAGTTCTAGCGATCGTTCTCTACATATGCATATAAACCTTTCTTTTTTTTATATATTAGTATAGCTATAGAGTATAGGTATATTAAATAGGTTTCCAGTCAACATAATGTAACTCAAATAATTAAATGCTATTTACATTTCAGTAATGGCTGTATGCGCTATGTATATTGAGCTACTTGCCATAACTGTTAGTTGCTAAAAATAGTCGCCAAATAAATTTAAACATCTCAATACGCAAGCGAAGTATGACATCACTGACCGCCCGTGGATGCAAGAAAAAGATTTTCCATGTTAATCGCTCATTGGATATTTTTTTTTTTATTAAAATTCTAGAAGAATTATTTCCCGATTTTAATCCTCATATTTGGGTTTTACACACATCAGTTTAAACCACGGAGTAATAAAGACTCCGTGGTTTAAACATTGATGCTTAGATATTATATCATATCATATCAAATTAAATTATTAGAAAAATAAACACTTTTAATTCTATAATGACGTCAGTTTTAACGTGTAAGTTTAACAATTAAAAAAGCTTTATATGAATTTCAATTTAATGCACGTGCAAATATATTTCTTTTCTTATCACGTCAAGATATTTTAAAAACGAAATGAATATGTAAATGTTTCTTTTATGTTGGCAGCAGCTAATTTTTTTAATATTTCATTATTTCCATTTCTATTACGGCTTCTATGGGGATTTTAATTAAAATGCTCAGATTTTAAACTAAAATTTATTTTATTAAAATTAAATATAGCCTATAACAATATGGCATACTGTAGCTTTCGATCAGTGAAAGAAGTTTTTAAATCGGTTCAGTAGTTTCAGAGATTACCCTCCACAAACAAACAATTTTTTGCGCTTTATATAATGATATAGATATAGAATATAGATAACGCATTTGTTAAACATAAATATTCACTTTCAGAAACTGCCTTAGTTGTTTTAACCAGGATTTCCATGCGTTTGGTGGTATGATTAATGATTTTCATATTTCTGTTATTATTCTGTTTTCATAAATTTAAAAAACGCATAAAACTTTTCCATGATTCCATCTGCAAAAGTAATCTTATTTAAGCTTTCTTCTATTAAAACAAATACAAGACTAAACGTACCGATGTATGTTGCTTTAAAAAAAATAATTACATACTTAAATGAAATAAAATAAATTAAAATACTACTACTACTACTAATAATAATAATAATAAATAAATAAATAAAATAATAATAAGAAAATTCCTCAACCTATTTTTATTCTCTAAGTAATAGATTAAAAATTCTGCGAAAAACAGAATTTAATTTACCACAGCAATAGGTTTTTTAACCTTTTCTTCCACATACACACACACTGTAAAAAAATAACTATTACCAGCTGCAAGAAACTCTCTGTGAGAGTTTCTGCAGGTATGCAGTAACTGTGTTTCATTCCCTGTTATCGGTAACTGTATTCCAGTACGGTAACGTTACTATATTCATTCCTGAACAAAATTTTGCACAAATTTCAGAAAATTCAGCCAGCGGATCCGGTTTCAGGAGATATATGTGCTCGAGTGCATATACATATATATATATATATATATATATAAATACCTTTTCAAATATTGAACAATATGAAATATATTATCTCATTAAAACCAGGAAATATTATGATTTTTATTATTATTATTATTATTAAGAATCTTTTTAATGAAGGCATACAACATACAATACTTTTCAAAAGCTGTGATTGAATATAGAGGCAAATAGGTGACATTTATGTCATACTGTAAGCATTTGCCAAAAATTTACTGTCCGCAAAGTGCAATAACACCTAAAAATAATATATAAAAATTTGCAAATTCAAGATTGAAAAAGGAAAGTAAAATCAAACACTCATCATGTACATATGTATATCCGTATTATGTATATATATATATATATATATATATATATATATATATATATATACATACATACATAATATGGATAAAAGCAACAAAAATAATTTTTCATTAAAATTTTTAAGTATTATACCTATATTTAATAATTGTGTCCTGTTTATTCAGTTACATTTTGACTTCTTGGTTACAATTGCAGCTTAAAATTCATTTAATATTGACATATTTTCAAGGTTTTATTTTCTTTTTCAGCCAAGCGAAGTAAGAAAAAAAATATATTACCTATAAAGAAACCTAGAACATTAATCATTTAGCACTGTATATGGTGTAAGGAAAATGACACAACATTCTTGTACTACATAGTATTCAAAATAGTATTTCCAGGGGGGAAAAAGGGGGGGTGGGGGTGGAAAAAGTATGATAAATGATTTTTTGAAGAGGAAAATAAAATGAATTTTCATTCACGTCGCTGAGTGCCTCAGAAAATATTTGAAGTTATAAAAAGAGGAAGTCTTCATCTGACATAAAAATTTTGCTCTGCTCTAGAGTGAAAAACTCCTCAAGTTCTAATATTATTTCTTCTTCTATAAGAATTTGAACCTCTTATGTAACCATTTATATTCTTAATACATGCGGCAATTCGCATAACAGAGTTAGAAGTTTTAAATTACTCGAAAAATTCATAATGTACTTTTTAAAGTACAACTGAACCAACTTATTATTTTTTTTGTTTTTTCAAGTAAAAGTTTAACAAAATATATAAATCATAAAATAATAATAATAATAATAGTGTAACAATTTTCGTATGTTTATTATAATGTAATAACACTTGGGACATTTGTTATTGATATTAAACAAGCTTAAAATATCAAACAATGATAATACCAAATACATTCGTTTAATAAATGTTTTTCCTAAAGTTTGTATAAACAATATATTTACATGTATTCCATATAGAAAATGAATACACATATTTAATATATGAACTGAAAACTATGTAAAAAAAGGCAGAATCCAAGAAAATAAAACTGAAATAACAATAAGATGAGCAGAGTCCATCAGGACTTGAGACGGCTGGAGAGGGTTGAATTAATTTGTCAGACTCCCAACTTTCCCAAATTCTCTGCATGACCATATGATAAAAAAGAAAAGGAAAGTTAAAATGAGGATTTTTATATAATTAGGTTAAATATAAATTATAATTTTGTAATTATTGATATCTCTAAACCAATTTTATTCAAATTAAATCAAACATATAAATTATGATTTAAAATAATTACTGATATTACCATGTTTTTATTACCTTCGATTCTTGTTTGTTTGTTTGTGTGTTTGTTTGTTTGTTTGTTTGTTTGTGTGTTTGTCAGGGACAAATCTTGCAATCGATTTTTAACTAACTTCCCGACTAGCTAGATATTTGAAATTTTCAGGACAGCTCACAACACGGTGACAATACATTTTTCTAATAATTTTAGTCAACTGCTTCAGGTTCCGCTGCCTTCGGCAACGTTTATATGATTCGGCAGAAAATTTATTTAACTAACTTCCCGACTAGCTAGACATTTGAAACTTTCAGAATAGTTCAGAATAAGGTTAAAATGCATATTTTTAATACCTTTAGCCAACTGTTTCGGGTTCCCGCTGCCTTCGGCAGCGTTATCAGTAAAAAGATTGCAATCGATGTTTTCCTAACTTTCCGACTAGCTACACATTTGAAACTTTCAGGATAGCTCAAAACACGGTGACAATACATTTTTTTAATACTTTTAGTCAACTGTTTCAGGTCCCCACTGCCTTCGGCAGCGTTTATATGATTCAACAGGAAATTTATTTAACTAACTTCCCGACTAGCTAGACATTGAAAACTTTAAGAATAGTTCAGAACACGGTGAAAATGCATTTTTTAAATATTTTTAACTAACTACTCTGGGTTCCTGCTGCCTTCGGCTGCGTTACCAGTACAAAGCTTGTAATCGATTTTTCACTAACTTCTCGACTAGCTAGACATTTGAAACTTTCAGGAGAGCTCAGAATACAGTGACAATAAATTTTTTTTATACTTTTAGTCAACTGTTTCAGGTCCCTACTGCCTTCGGCAGCGTTTATATGATTCGAACGAAAATTTATTTAACAAACTTCCCGACTAGCTAGACATTTGAAACTTTCAGGATAGCTCAAAACACGGTGACAATAATTTTTTTTAATACTTTTAGTCAACTGTTTCAGGTCCCCACTGCCTTCGGCAGCGTTTATATGATTCAACAGGAAATTTATTTAACTAACTTCCCGACTAGCTAGACATTGAAAACTTTAAGAATAGTTCAGAACACGGTGAAAATGCATTTTTTAAATATTTTTAACCAACTACTCTGGGTTCCTGCTGCCTTCGGCTGCGTTACCAGTACAAAGCTTGTAATCGATTTTTCACTAACTTCTCGACTAGCTAGACATTTGAAACTTTCAGGATAGCTCAGAATACAGTGACAATACATTTTTTTTTATACTTTTAGTCAACTGTTTCAGGTCCCTACTGCCTTCGGCAGCGTTTATATGATTCGAACGAAAATTTATTTAACAAACTTCCCTACTAGCTAGACATTTGAAACTTTCAGAATAGTTCAGAATACGGTGAAAATGCATTTTAAAAATATTTTTAACCAAATGTTTCGGGATCCTGCTGCCTTCGGCAGCGTTACCAGTACAAAGCTTGCAATCGATTTTTCCCTAACTTCCCGACTAGGTAGACATTAAAATTTTTATAATAGCTCAAAAAACGAGAGCAATGAATTTTTTTAAAAATTTATCCAATTGCTCCGTGTTCCCGCTGCCTTCGGTAGCGTTTATATGATTGAACAGAAAATTTAAAAACATGGTATATAAAAAGATCTTTTTATCTTGTAATTATTTTAAAACCAATTTTATATAAACTAAATAATCATTTATATTATAATTTTAATTATTCTCCACTCTATACAACTATACTTAATGATGACGAAACATATACATAATATATTTCAAAAATATAGGAAAAAAGTATAGAATCTTAGAATTATTAACCACCAGGTTCCATGATCATAGTGTAAAATAAATAATTAAATAAATAAATAAACTTATGATACATAGACGAAATGTGATTTCCCTTCTAGCATTTTTTTCCCATTTAGTTGCAGAAACCAATCAACTAAGACAAAGATTGCCACCGATTCTCTTTAATCATTCTCACCTTTATCTGTATGTATATCATATGCTATCAATATACATATTATTTCTGAAAAAAAATTACTTTATCGTTTAATATATCGTTTAATATAATTAATGCATAAACTATAGATTTAATGTAGTGTTAATTGGCATTTTGTTGAGCACTTGTGGTTCAGGAGTTGTCTCTGAAGGAAAGACAAAACTTGCAGAAGCTCAAAAGCTTATTTCCAGAAAATTCGAGGAAATTACAGGTCTATAAAACGAGTATCAACTTCGATTTCACCAGTAAACACAGCTCAAACAACAATTAACAACAACAATTTTACAGTACAAACTGTATCAGAGCATTAAAATAAGCAGCAATACGCAGCAAACAAGAGACTAGTCAGGATATCTATATCGTAAGGCAGTTGACGAGAAACTGACTACTTAGGCGCATTGAGCTTCTTATTACACACTTCTATGAAACCCAGACTGTTCTGGTAAGTCATAAAATATTCAAGTTAGAACTTCCATATTTTGTATATTGATAATAAGTATTTTCTCGCCAATGTCACCAAAAAAGTTTCCAATGAACGAAAGACTCGCCAAATTTGGCGCTAAGATAATTACCTGACTTGCTAAAGCTTTTAACGTGTTTTTAATGGATGCAAAAACAATTTGAAAATGCAGAAAATTAACATTTTTATAACCTCACTAAGCAACTTTGAATGAATTTACATAAAAAATAACTACAGTTATTTTAAATTCGTAACATTGCCACCCTCCGAAGGACTGCACATCCAGGGCAGTACAATCCTTGGTGAGGAGGCGGAAACGAAACAAACTATACAATTTAGAATACAAAAAATAAGTTGCATATAACAATAAAATAGCAATACAGATTGCAAAATAAAGTAATTCAATTATTTAAAAGATTTGCAAACGTTTAAAAAATATTTATATACAAATATTTACATTATACATATATAAATTTAAACATTACCGTTACTGTGGTATGTGGCTAACCGACCATAGCCATCAGTTTTCATAAGGGTGCTTTAGTAATTCTTACAACGACGTCATTCAGTCTGTTTAGGAGATGTATAAGGAAAGTCCCAGTTACACTGTAGCTTGGAAGAGAGTGATTTTCTTGGAACAAGGTTCCAGAACCAAACTTTGTTTCATTCCTTGAATTCTTGTAGTGTAGGCTTTAGGGCATATCTTGCCTTCATTCGCCCCGTTGCCACATGAATCCGCTCTTAAGCACACTTGGGAACGTCTTCAAATCGGGTTTGGAGATTTTGGATGTACTCCTTGGATGATGAAGGCGCATCTGGTGGAGAAATAAACAGGAGATCACATGGAAGACGGGTTTGGCGTCGAAACAGCATCTGAGCCGGTGGTTTAATGGACAGCACTCCAATAATCCGGCAGGAACAACGACAACTTAAAGTCCCAATCTTGCTGGTTTCTTGGTACTAGAAGAGAGAGGTTATTCAGAATGGTGCGGTTAAACCTCTCAACCATGCCGTCCGACTAGGGATATAGCGGCGTTGTCTGAGATATTTCTATGCCGAGTAGCTCACTCAGTCCTTTGAATATCGTAAAGTTCGTTCCTTGATCGGTGTGAAATAGAGTCCTGCATCTGGTCGGGTAACCCGATTTTACCCGAACACGACCCGCGGTTCGGGTTCGGGTTGGGTCGACTAGCTTTTTTCTTCTCTTGCCGGTCAGGTTCGGTTAGGGTTAACTGATTTATTTTTCGTGTGGGTAGGGTTGACTGGATTTATTCTACTGTGGGTCGGGCTCAGCTTTCAACGAGTCGGGTCCACTTGAGAACACATTAAAAAACAAAATTACCTTAATAAGCAGCAATTTCCTCGCTAAATATACCCATAATGAATATATACTTACCCAAACTATTATAGTAAAATAAACATCCATATCCTACTTAACAAGAAAAGTCAAATACTATCATTATTATTATTTAGAGTAGTAGCTGTGAAAACCAGGGCTCCCTCTCCAAGAAAATCAGATGCGTGATTCATCAATTTTGATTACTTACATCCTTTTACAATAGACTCTGAATTTAAACTGATAACACTGCTCTGAAAAAAAAAATGATCTGATACCATTCTCGCTGATTCTTATGTAAAATGAACTCCTGAATCCGAATAGGACTCCCATTTTGCCCAGTCACCCACAGTTTTCTAGATACATCACCCCCTCACTCATTTTCTTTCTATGTTCGATAATTTTATGACGATGAATTTGATTTGAACAATGAAGAATAATTAATTTAACACCGAAAAACAAAATAATATAAAGCTTAAAAAATAACATTTTTAACAAACTAAAAAAAATATAAGATATGTAATGCACAATTTCAGTGGCGAATCCTCCCAAAATTTTTTCCCTTGTCGCAATGTCCCTGTTTTAAAATTTTCCAACTCTGTAGCCCCCCAGAAAATATTTAACGGTTAAAATAATCCTCCCCCTAATAAAAATCAAATTTATAGCCATCAAATCATCAAAAAATGATAAAAATAGGAGGCCATTCCTGTAAAACGGTTGGTGATAGGGCAAAATGAGCATCATATTCGAATTCAGAGAGTCATTTTACATAAAAATATGCTGAAATGGTGTCAGTGGCAATTTTCATGCCAGCAGTGTAATTAATATTTTTTCTCATGCTGATGTTTTTACGAAGTTATTGAAATATATGTAGATTTAGATGAGGACAGATGTTTAGTAGGCGTATGCAGCACTGCATTATTTTTATATTTGTGTGTGTGTGATAAGCATCAAACAATAAACTGCGAATGATAAACTTGAAACTCAATTTTGTACACTTGGAATTCGCCTCACACATAAATAGTAAAAAAAATATTATTAATCTATTTTTTAATTTTTTAAATTTTTAACTTAGTGTATTAGTAATTATATTTTTAATTCCTTTTAGAAAGATTTACAAACTGTTTGACAATGAAAATTTACTTTGTTTAAGAACTTACATATGCTTTGCATGATTTTTAGATGAATCATTGATATTCATTTAGATTCGGGTTGGCTTCGGGTGAAAAGAAGTCGGGTTTCGGGTCGACTTCGGGTATAAAGAAATCGGTTTCGGGTCGTCAAAATTTTTTATTGTGGGTTCCGTTCGGTTTTCGGGTCGATTAAAATTTTTTAGTTCGGGATCGGGTCGGGTTTCGGGTTGATTTAAAATTCATCTGTCGGGTTCAGGTTGGGTAAAACCCGAACCTTGCAGGACTCTAGTGTGAATCTGTAAGGATGTGCCATCCCTTGACACCTTTGCTGCACTAGAACCTCTGCAACTGTACATGCCTCTTGACCGAAATAGTTCATCACAATAAGTATGTACTTAATTTCTCGGGAAGTCCATGACAAAGGACCCAAGATGTCTAGTGCGATCCGCTCAAATAAAGCTCTCACGTTATGCCGGTGTAGTCTCTTTCGGCTTCGTTTCTTAGGGTCTTTGCGTGCCACAAAAGCATCACAAGACTTGAATCATTTCCCCACGTCCTTCTTTACCTTGCACCAATAGCAGTGTTCTTAAACTTTCTAGAGAGTATTCATCACTCCAAAATGACCTCCGGTAAGGCTACTATACAGCTATATAGAACGTGTGGAATCTTCGATCTTGGTAGTAAAATCTGTCACTTGAAACTCCTTCCTTTATCTGTATAGTACACCGTTTCTAATATGAAGAGAGTCCCAGAGTGTCCAGTAACTTTTCGTGCTGATTTTAAATGTGGAAATGTTCTGCCAGGTAGTTGTGTTGCTGTTCGTCTCTTTGAACTGAAAAGTTGGCTTTATGCCAGGATCTCCCAACTGGGCTTGTCTCACTTCCTGATCACTCCACGGGTCATTTTTCTATGACGTTGCAGTTGTAGCTTAGTGAGCAACTGTCTTTATCAGCTGGTTATTATTTTAAGCCTTAGAACAGTACTTGCGATCTTCAGATGGAGGCTTCTGCAAGAAGGCATTTGGATTTTCATGTAGAGTTCCTTCACGCTGACGTATTTGAAAGGATTTCTGGGTAGTTCCTTTAGATTATCGTAATGGGCAGCTTCGTTTCGTATGCCCATCTCTTCCACAGCCCCAACATTTAGTTGTTGGATCCTTCGCTTACTTCTTACTCTCGGGTCTGTGTAATCTCCTGGTAAAATCTGCAGATTTTTCTTTATCTCCTTAAAGTCATCTTGAGAGTTATCCAAAGTGTTTGCCGTGCTGCTTTGGCGGTCTTTACGGGAGGATTGTTTGTCTGCATCAATCTTCAGGTCATATATAAAAACTTATTCAACATATCCTTGACGTCGGAGAGTCTAAGTGCTTTTTGAATCTCTGGATCTCGTACAGCATCGATGAAGGACCAAATCATTACGAGTTTCAGGTTGACAGTCCGGGAACGCTAAGTGTGATAGCGTCTGTATGTTTGATGTCAGTTCTTGTAAACTTTTCCCTGGTCTCTTATGACGACTTTAACTATAGTCGTCTATATTCTGTGGACCATTTTCCTACGCAACTCTAGCGCTCTTTTAAGGCCTCGAAGTCATACCGCTCTTCTTTTGACAGAGTTTCCAGTATGTCAGATGCGTCGCCTTGTAAGGCTGCTGCTAAATGAAGTGTCTTGGCATCAGAGTGCCAGCTACGATGGAGAACTGTGCCATATATACTTGCCAGGGTGATCTGCCACCGTAGGTAAATACCTTAATCGACTCGTGTTTCTGCATTTTTTTATGTCTACTTTCATCTTCCTAGGGCATGAATGTTAACTTTTTCTCCAGACCTCCAATCTTCTTTTGCAATTAATTTCCTATCAATTCCCTATTGCAATCTTCTTGGATTTTTTTCTCAAAATCTTCCTCAGTCTCTTGAATTTGCTCTCTATCTTTAAAACTTTCCTTTCAGTTCTTAATCAACATTTTCTTTAACTTTTTCTTTAAAACTCCCTTCTATCTTCATAAAATTCTCTTCGATTTCATCCATTCTATTTTCCATTACTGTTAATTTGCCCTCTACAATTTATTTCACTGTTGAAAGCTCTCTCGTCATCTCGTCTTGATTAGATTTAATTTCTTAAAACAACCCGGCTTCCATCTTTTTCTGTACTGCTTTCGTTTCACCAATCTGGGCAGCTAACCTTTCAAAAAATGTCTTGATGTCTTGCTCCATACCTCTAGTTATCACCATTCACCAGACAACCCCACTCCTGACACCTGAAAATTTGTTTACTCGGGGTTCGTGAGTTGTCTCTGAATGAAAAGCGAAACTTGCAGAAGCTCAAACGTTCATTTATTGAAAATTCTAGAGGATTACAGGTCTATAAAACAAGTATCAACAACAAACTGTATCAGAGCATTAGCATACACATCAATGCACTGCAAATAAGAGATTAGTCAGGAACTCTTTATAGTAAGGCAGTTGGAGAGAAACTGACTACTTAGCCGCATTGGTCTTCCTTTATACACTTCTATAAAACCCAGAATGTTCAGGTCACTTGTAGAATTTTCAAGTTAGAGCTTTCATTTTTGGTATATCGATAATAATGATTTTCTTGCCAAGAAACGAAAAAGTCGCCAAATTTGGCGCCATAACTGTTACCTGCCTTGGTTAAGCTTTTTAACGTGTTTTTTAACGGAAAATGAGCTATTTTAATGAAAAATAAACTAGAAATGCAGAAAATGAACATTTTATAACCTGACTAAGCCTCTTTTAATCAATTTACATAAAAACAACTACAATTATTTACAAATTCGTAACAATAGGAATCATCCCAAACATTGGAAACATCATTATGTATATTTTATAGATTCAAATCTCAACTGCTGAGATAAAACTTACATTGATAATTTATCTTACAATATGTACATAATCCATTTCGAAAGGAAGCAACGTCTTCAATATACTGAAAGTATGCAGATATTAATATACATAATCGGTATTCTTTTGCGTTACGAACAATTATTAAATTTATTAATCCGATGTTAGGTTTAATGATTTAGCAGTTCCTTTTTTAGTTGATTTAACTTTTCTTTACACTCACTGAACACTTTTTTTTTTTTTTTTTTTTTAATTAAAGTTATTTTGGCAAACTGTATAATTAGACTAATAGTATTTTAATACAAACAAAAAACTATTGTGGAGGGAAATTTTAATGTATGGATAGGGTAGACTGGGGCACAGTGGACCAACCCTATTTAAATCTCTTAATATTTAACTCTTTTAGTTTATATTGAGACTCTTAGAAGGTAGCATGGTACTACTTGTATACATCCAAAAAACTACATTTTAAATGCTAAGGTAGCCATTTTATACAATTTTTATGTTTTGAGGTGCTCAAAGTAATTTTTCATGTTTGAAGTTTTTTTATTTTATCAGGACTGAACAATTGATTAAAAGTATTGAATAGTTGTTAAGAAAATGTAAGATATTGCTGATTTTAAATTAAAAAACGTATTAGCATATTTATAGTCTATAATTTATAATTATATTTATAGTATATAATTTTAATAATATTATTTGTTTTGTCTGGACATGGGACACAGTGGACCGTCTTCCAATGCGTCTAAAAGTCCAAATTATATTTATTACCTTATTTATTTTAGTTAAATTTACATATTCAAATATAATGTGATTCAATATAGTTAATAAAAAGTAATAATCTTAATGTTATAGTAAAATAAATTTTTGAAAAGAGAAAATAGTTGAATGGTAATATAATAACTATGAATATCTAAATTAAAAAACTATTTAATTAAAATTTTTATAACTATATAACATTAATAAACAAATTAAAAATATATCTTATTGTTTTTTGTGTTGACACTTAAAAGACAAAGGAAATCTGATATAGGATTCTTCCTCTAATTTGATTTCTTTTTTATTTACTTTAAATTTTGGTAATTTTATTTCATGAAAATGTTCGAATTATGTTATTTAGACTAGAATTGCATAAGAAACTAATTTTAGGAAAACAAAATGAATATCTTATATTAATTGAACAAGAACAACAGAGGTTAGTCCCCTGTACCCCGGGTTGTGGAGCACTGTGCCCCGGTGATGGGTGACAGGGATTCGCTTTGTGAGTGCGCACATTTTTTTTTTTCGTAATGTATTAGAAGTATTGTTATAAGAAACTTAGAACATGTCAAGGAAGGTTTAAAGAATGTTTTCTAATTTTTTCAAGTACCTTGCATTTTTAGTTTTGGTGAAAACAAATTAAATGTGTAAAAGTGGTCCACTGTGCCCCAGTCTCCCCTATATACAAAAATTCCATTAAAGCACTCGCTGGATTAATAAAAATAAATAAATAAATAAAATAAAATAACGATAAATCATTGAAAATAATTATTTTCTTTTAAAACGATCCGTTAAGTTAAATGTTTCACAAAAAAAAAAAAAAAAAAAAAAAAAAAAAAAAGTAGAATAAATGTAAGCTATATTGCTTCTAATGTAACTTATCGATAATATTGAATTTATTGGATAAATTTAAAGCTCTTAAATACTATAAAAATGAAATAACGAAATAATTTCATAAAAACGGATCATTTTATCGCTTGCTCTGGAATTCATTTGATAAAACGATATTTTAACAAGTTGCTTATTGTAAAATAATAACCATTGATAACATTTACTAGTTTTCGACTTTTTAAAATAAAAAGTTGAAATCCGAGGAAGGAAGGAAGGAAGGATAAAATTAGAAAATATGTAGGATATGTTCCGAAAGTCTCTAAACTGCATTCCATTTCCTCAGCGGAAATTACACTTTAGGATTCAGAATATATCATAAGAATGAAAAACTTCGTAAAATGTATCAGGAATGTATATATAGAGAAAAAAATATGTTTCAGCACACACGCATATATATATTAATTGTAACATAAAGAATAAAGATGTAAAGTGAATAAGAGAGGAACAAACTAATATTCTTAAATGTAATTAAATATAATAATGTAACCTCTTTTTTAATGTCACCACTCAACAGCCAATTAAAACTTTTTTAATAAAAATATAGATCAGGCTATCATTTATCTAGTGAAATGTTTATGAAAAAAAAAAAAAAAAAAAAAAAAAAACACCTAGGAATTTTTTAAAAGTTTATTGCTGAAAGTTTTCAAATATTTAATGGTAATCAGTTCAAAATCAGTGGGATATTCATGTAATTATTATTCCAAAATATTTATAATTTTTATATTGCAACTGCAATTAAAAAAAAAAAAAAAAAAAAAATATTTTTTGTAGTAACTTTCACATTCCGAACATGCTATGTAAGAAAAGTATTCTAATCATTATAAAAATTCGAACTTGAGATTTTGGCATATCTATGCGTTTCGAGGACTCCTGAGGTCATTTCAGGTATTTTTATGTTAATGTGTATATGTGTGATTGAACACGAAAGTTTCTATACACTTTGTAAGAATGAGCTGAAAATACTTGCATATGTTGTAGATCATCGTAGCACGAAATCTATTGATTTTGGTAAATCTGTCATCTATAGTTTTTTTTTTTTTTTTTTTTTTTTTTTTTACAAGGACGCAAAGAAAAATACTTTATTCATATGGCTTATAGGCTTAAATAATTTAAAGTACGCTAGCGTCGAAATGCCTTATTCTATTAAGCTGAAATTTCACATACGTATTATAAGTCACAGTTGCACTAACTGTAAAGATTTTGATGAATCTAGCACTTTCATTTTTTTTTTTTACAGGGACACAGACTTTTTTTTTAATATTATGGCCTATGGCTTGAAATTATCTAACACGCGACAGCGTCTAAACGCCTTTATTGAATGAGCTGAAAAGTTATGTACATTTAGATCACCATTACACGAACTAGCTAAATTTTAAAGAATCTAGCATTTAGATTTTTTTTTTTTTTTCAGGAACACAACAATTCTTTATCATTATGACTTATGGGCTCAAATTATTTAAATTGAGATAGTGTCTAAATGCCTTCCCCGATTGAGCTGATCATTTATATACACGCTATAGATCACCATTGCATGAACTGTATAGATACTGGTTAATCTAGCATTTATAGATTTTCATAGTCACACAACAAAATTTCTTTATCATTATAATAGATCTTTTGGGTCAAATTACATTGCACTGCAAGAAAAAAAAAATGTAGCCTGATACCATTTTTGCTGATTCTTATGTAAAATGACCTTCTGAATCAGAATATGACTACCATTTCGCCCAGTCGCCCCCCGTTACCTCAGACACCCCCCCCCCCCGATTTTTAGCACTGCCCGGTAATTTTATGACCACGAATTTGATTTTAAGAATGAAAAATAATTAATTTAATGCTTAAAAACAATAAAAAATATATAATATTTAATAAATAACATTAATAATAGATTTTAAAAAAATATACGAAATGTAATACATAATTTCAGAGGCAAATCTCTCCCCTCCCCCCCCCCCCACACACACACTCTAAATTTTCTCCTTGCCGCAAATGTTTATGTTTTAAAATTTACCAACTCTGTAGCACATCAGAAGATATTTTATAGTTAACATAATCCTACCCTGCCCCACAAAAATCCAATTTATAGCCATAAAAATGATAAAAATAGGGGGCCGTCCCTAAAAAACGGTGGATGACAGGGCATAATGATGTTATATTAGATATTAGAAGGTCATTTTACATAAGAATTTGGCAAAATGGTGTTGGGGCAATTTTAATTAAGAGCAGTGTTATTTGAAGTGCATATGTGTTAAAATAAACAACACACTATGTGAGGGAAAATACTCAAACACACTATTATAGTTTTCTCTTTTGTTTATTTAACGACTTCCCTTTCTTTAATTTATTTATATAACCGTCACTTTTCGAAAAGTTTATTGGAGTCACTCCAGATTTTTAAATTAGTAAAAATGTTATTAACTGGTTTCAGCATAGAATTTTTAAATTTATATGGAAATAATGCGAAACATAAAAAAAAAAAAAAAAAAAAAAAAAAAAAAGTATATGTATTATATGAAAAAAAAAAAAACAGCCCTAAGAGGGAAAAAAATACATAATATGCTTCTTCTTCTTTTTTTTTTTTTTTTTTTTTTTTAACACGCTTTTATTAGCTTCACCTGTATGTATGTTTGTATGTATGTTTGTATCCGCTCTGGGAGCAAACGAGAAATCTATATTGTAAAAAAGACTTTCCCTACGTGAACACCGTGGTTGTGAGGTTAAGCGCAGCGCTACGAACTTAAATATCTTGCGTTCGAGACCAGTCATGGGAGATTTTTTAAAAATGGTTTTGTTTAATCCTAAATTATTTTAATTAAAGATTTAAATGTATGTAAATATTATGGTGTGTCACTCACACGATTTTCTCTTAAACTGCATTTTAATACTAAGATAGATATTTTGTGCTTTTTAGTTCACATTTATATAAAAGCGTGTTCTTTAATTTTTTCAAACTATAATATTATTTTTAATAGATCGTCGAATCATAAAGTCAAGTGAGAAAAGTTATACATAAAATACAAAATACACCTATAACTGAAAGGATTTTATTAACTAAAAACATCACACGCATGCGTATATATAAGTGTGAACAATGCTATGAGGTTTGATTCATGAATATATATATATATATATATATATATATATATATATATATATATATATATTGCAGGTGTGTCTGAACAAACTCATATAGATAAATTTTATCCAGTTTTTGGAAGAAAATTTCTCATATATTTTAAAAATTCCTGTTTGAAATGTTTTATGTAACATACAAAAATAAATGCATATAAATGTAAATGCTTCACTTCATTTCCGAGGTTTTGGGTTTAAGTTAATGTACCAGAAAGATTTAGTAGCATTATTTTGAATATACAAAGCCGAATATTTTCCAGGATATGAAATTTTCAGCGATATTATAATGCAAAATAAGATTGGTTTTGTATAATAGATTATATAAACTATACAGAGAATTTCAGATTTAGCACGTTGTTATGCCGAACGTGTTGTAAAATTTCCAAATTCCTAGACAGTTGCTTGATTTTATGTTTTTCAGTTTTCAAATTTTATTTACCGTAACAAGAAGGTAAACGAATGATATTTTTGGTAAGAACAATTAAAAATTTCACTGTAAATTAATAGGGTAAATTAGATATTTATAATAATAATTATTATTATTAAAAGTGATTTTGGATTTAAACACGCAGTTTCGTTTTTTTAATTTTTATTTATACATGCGTGGAATTAAACTGTGGAACATTTAAGTATATGGAAATTCAGATTTTACGAAATGGCATTTATATTTATTATAATATATAATATTAATTAACTTTATTTTAATATGTGTGTAATACATTATCGATGGTTTAAACGTAAAGTCATTACTGTTGCTTAGAATTATATATTTTTAGAAAAATTAGGAGCAATATTTTTCAGTATTTTCTAGATATTTGTAATTGAAATTTCATTAAAATGGTATAAATAGGCAATTTGATTCTGAGATTTTTAATATAGTGCCAAGGTATGTTTTAATATTAAATTATTTTTCCATCATATTTTTCTACGCTTGTACAAAGGGCCTCCATGTATATTATCTAAATAATATATATACACATATATATATTCATATTTATTTATTTATTTATTTATTTTGGGTGTGTGTGTCCCCATTAAAATGTTGGTTATTAGAAAGGACTAACATTTCTGAGAAAGGAAATCTGCTATACCGCATTCTACGCGAAAAAAAAAAATAATAATAATAATAGTAATAATTGATACATTTTTAATTTGCCGAAGTGTTTATATTCTGCAATATCTTGTGTAAAAATTTAGAAGCAATTTTTTGTAATATTTTGTAGTTATTTCTAATTGAAGTCACATTAAAATCGTATAAATAGGCAACTTGTATCTGACATTTTTTTAATATAGTACTAGAATATATACTTATTATATTTTAATACTAAAATAATTTTCTATCATCTTTCTCTATACTTGTAGAAAGAGCCTCCATGTATATTATCTAGATGATCAAAATTTTATTTATTTATTTATTTATTTTAATTATTATTTTATCTTGTTTTATTTATTTTTCATGTATTTATTTATTTATTTTTGTTTGTGTGTGTATGTGTGTGTCTCCACTTTTAAGATGTTTTTTATTAGAAAATACTAACATTTTTTGATGGTGTTAGGTGTATCAGAATAAGGCCGATTGACTGCTCTAGGGTTCTAGGCGAGAAGGAAAGTGCCTTCCGTGGGGGTCTTTCTAAGGGGCTCTAGCCCTTATTTACGCAAGTTTCGGAGAAAAAACACGGAGAACTCCGAACGGCTAGGCCAACGAACGCATCCTGGGATCAATTACGGCGTTTCACGTCTACAAGCTTTGAGCGCAGAACCGCTCGGCCGTTCGTGGGTCCTAACATTTCTAGAAAAGGAAACCTGCCTTATCGTATTCGAAACGGAAGAAAGAAAAAAGAAAAAAAAAAAAAAAAAGAAATATTTGACTCATTTTTAAATTGCCAAATTGTTCATATTCTGTTGTATTTTGTGTAAAAAATGTTAGAAGCGATTTTTTCTAATATTTTATAGCTATTTGTAATAGTATTAATTAAAATCGTATTAAAATCGATTAAATTAAATTAATTAAAATCGTATAAATAGACAATTTGTTTCTTTTTTTTTTTTTTTTTTTTTTTTATATAGTGCCAGGGAACTGTATGTTATAATATTAAAATAATTACTAGAAAAGGAAATCTGCTATATCAAATTCAACGCAACATACACACACACACACACAAAAATAAATAAATAAATAAATAAATAAAATAAAATAAATTTGAAAAAGTTCATATTCTGCAATATCTTGAGTAAAAAATTTACTAGTAATAACCAACTACCTTGAAATTTTAAATATTTATTAGATTTATTTCTTATTCTCTAAAACTATAATACATTGGTTTAAAAAATATAGTTGTTTCTTTTCTCAGATTGTTAAACATGCCCATATGGGGAAAAAAAAAGGAGGGGGGGATTTTACAGTTTACGCACATCGTAAACCTTGCTAATATATTTAATTCATTGAATTTCAGAAAGATGCTGTCCATTTTACGATAATTGAATCCAGAGCCATTGAGAAAAGATAAATAAATAAATAAATAATTGTATGTTGTGCACTACGAACTATATTATAAATTATTATTTAACAAAATTATTCACCATGGGGAGTTCAGATTGATTTTTATCTCATAAAAGTATAAAACATTCTTGAAACATCCTGAAAGCATTTGGAAACATCTATAAAACATCCTGAAAATAATTTTTTTCAGGATTTTTTTAATGATAAAAAAATCGTTAATTATATTTCAAACTATTACAGACACAAACATTTAACATTCTTTTTAAAAACATTGACGAATTTTTAAAAATACTAATACTGAAAATTTGCACCCCTGGGTCGAGAAGCGAAGCTCCTTTTTACACAAACTTTTACCTTAATTGACCATTAGCGTTTAAAAACAACGTTTTTAAATCTTTACATCCCAAAAATTCTAATTTTGCAAATTTATAGACTGAGGGGAAAAAAAAAATACTGTTTTCGTCTAGAAAGAATGAGTCACTTTCAGAAATCTTAACTAGAAATATAGATTTCCGAGTTATGCACATAAGGAAAGCAAATAACGTGTAGAGAAAAAGTGATCGAGAATTTCTATTCTAAACTTTTCTAAATGGTGAAACATTATTATGGATATTATGAATATTGTAAATGATTTGTATTGCGATATATTCTCACTTGATTTTCTAGAATTGGGTCATAAACCAAAATTATAGTTCTTAAAACTCGCCTCTTGTGTTAGTGTTAATTTACATAGATTTTTAAATAAGTTTGAATAAGGTAATGTAGGAAAATTCTTTAAGATGGATGGTTGGGTTTTACGTCGCACTACTGCTGCGCAGATGGGCAATTGGCGACGGTCTGGGGCACACCCCTAGAGGTGGTCCGGAGACATAACATCACAATTTTGATCCTCCACGGAAGGGATGGCTCTCTTGCTTCGGTGACCCCCAGACATATAATTTTTATGGGAACATAGAGGACATTGCGGCCACGACAGATCTAACGTGCACCAGCCACCATTAGTGTACACGACAGTCTTTGGCCGGCTCGAGTACCGAACCTGCAATCTTCCAATTTCGAGCCCGGCGCTCTACCGGGCTACCGCGGCCGAAAATTCCCTAGGATTCTAGTAAGAGTTTCTGGAACTCGCAAGCAAAGGGAACTGAAATTTATAAGGATGATGTGGTACTATTTTTACTAGAGTCAAAATTTACTTTTTAGATATCAATCACCGATTTTTTTTTTTTTTTTTTTTTTTTTTAGTGCACGGAATTTCGTCCTATG
Source organism: Salticus scenicus (assembly GCA_963930645.1). NCBI lineage: Eukaryota > Metazoa > Arthropoda > Arachnida > Araneae > Salticidae > Salticus > Salticus scenicus. The sequence continues at coordinate 20,452,509 of OZ005661.1, forward strand.
CTGCTATATTTAAAAATTTGATAAAGCAGGGAAAGATCGTCACCAGTTTTACGCTATAGATGAAAAAATTATTCGGCATCTCAAATGTCAAAATCCAACCAAATCTAACATTTTAGTTACATTAGTTCTCCAGCTTAATTTGGTAGATTTTTTATTTATTTATTTATTTATTTATTTTTTTTCGCCGACGAATTTTTCTAAAAATCATCAGACCGTGTTCAGGACATCCCGAAACGTGTAAATCCGACGAGAAAAAGAAATCAATAACTTTTACAAATCTAATTCATTCTTCTATTAAATATCAAATAAAGTATAAATAGTATTGTATATTCATGAAAAGAGAAAATTTTTATGTGTGAAACATTTTACAAAGAATATATGAATACGAAAATGATATCTGGTTCATTTTTTTTTTTTTTTTTTTTTTTTTTTATTCACTCATTACAAAAGCTTTCATACAAATTTCAATTAATGATTTTATTTCATAAAAAATTGATGATTAAGTTTTATAGCTTTTAACAATTGTTTTCTAAAGAATTGTAAATAAGCAAATTGAAAATTAATACTTCACATTTAAAGATATTAATGCATATATAATAAGAGATATAAAGGAAGATGTACATTTAACATTTTTAATGCCGCAGCCCTATTTATATCATTACATATTTAAAAAATAAAACGTCCTTTAGATATGTAAACAATAATAATGAAAAGTGAAGCATTTTGAATATTAATATATAGATACAATATACATATATACATGTGTGTGTGTGTGCATAATATTACTTTTAATTCAGGACCCACTATTATTAATGCATGTTGAAGTTTCAATTTTAGGAAAAGAAAATTCTAACAATTTACTTATTCTAAAAATGTAACATGTTCTTAATATATATATATATATATATATATATATATATATATATATATATATATATATATATATATACATATATAAATATATAGAGAGAGAGAGTGACATTGTCACTACTTTCTCCTAACATGCGAGTTTTAAAACCAGTTTTGTTTGACATATATTTCTATTACTGCTTCCTCCATTCCTAAAATGCCCATTTGAATTCAGGATGAATATCATACGTACATTTTTAAAGTTATTACGTTTGTAATTCATAAATATATTTCTAGTTATTTAGAGATATTTTACTCACAAAATTCTTTGAAACTTCCGAATCTCTGTCAAATTTTTTCATGAACATTTCCCTTGTCAACAATAAAATAGCATATTAAAACTTCTTGAAAATATTTTTTTATTCTTAATGTGTAAAATAGACAAGCACATGCAGCAACTTCTGTGTATTTTTGTATTAAAGAGAAACCTTAAAATGAAGTATTAGAGAAAAAAAAAATATTTTTCAGAAATTCGATTTCAAAACAATACATTATCTAGTAAAGTAATAAACATTATTTATCATATTTAAACAGTTTATTAGCTTAGTAGAACACATTAATTAATTACTTTTACTTACAAAATATTCTGGTGTGACACTTAAGCGACTTTCTCTTACCCGGAATTTCAATATCATAAAGATAGATTCCTGATTAAGTAGTAAGATTAAAAAGATACGATAATAAAATCCAGTCTTCTTTAAAATTAATATAAAAATGTTAGGAAAAATATTTATTTGATATGTAATTATCTTTGAGTTGGGCTGCCCCCCCCCCCCCCCTCGATCCCTCCTTCACTTATAGCCTACATACATTAAAAAAAGAAAAAAACAATAAGGCTCTTATTATTTTGCCTTCAAACTTGCATATCTTGATAAATTTTTTCAAGCGACAACCTAATACAAAGTATAAAATACCAAATTTTAAGTTATTGCAATTATTTGTTTTTGGGTTATGTTAATAAAGATATACAAAGAGATCAACAGCTAAAAATTAAACTGTCGTATTCAAGACACCTCAAAATATTATGCAGAAAACATAAGAAAAAAAAAAAAAAACTTTGTTTATAGTATGGATACGAAAAAAATATTTTCCTTCCTGAGCAGTGTTTGTTGGTATAGTAAAATGTTGCGAAGTACTTCCATAAATTACATCCAATGGAAAAGAATGTTTAACTTAATTTTGGTCAGTCCTGCATGCATGTCTATAAATCATACGTACATCATACTGTGTACGTAAATTTAGTTTTATATAATAACCCCCCCCCCCAAAAAAAAAAAAAATAAAAAAAAAAATAAAAAATAAAATAAAATAAATAAATAAATAAAATAAAATAAAATAATAAATTAATTAATTAAAAATTCACAAATTAAAAGTGGTAAAATTATTTAAAAAAAACTTTCTGATATTACGTATACGTCAACATTTCCTGCACGGGATTTAAACATTTTATATTGAATACGTCAAAATGACTTTGTGTCTCTTTGTATCTCTATATAATTATATATATATATAGTTATATATAAATATATATGTATATATTTCTGTGTCCATTTTGTGAAAAGAATCAGAACCAAGTCCTTCATGTGCATTTTTTGATTTATATAGACGCATTAAGTACTAATGTTCAGTTATTTGGAAAAAAAAAAAAAAAGTCAGTATAATATAAAACCATGTCAATTTTCTTTATTCATGACAAATGTATACCATTGTAGCACATTAAATACATGATGGTAATAATTTTTACAAAGAGGACATGGTGTCCATTAATACCGGGGCATATATATAAATATATATCTGTATATATGTACATGGTGATTATAATTAAAATTAACTATTATTTTAAAACTACGCATCAGAGCGATTTGATATTTTACCAGAGCAATCGTGAGGCATCGAAATTTTGTTTAGCAACAGAAAAAAAAAATGTATTTCCAAAATGTGGCGTTAATTATCCGTAAAGTATTTGTTTAATGAAACTCCTCTTTTTTTCTTTTCACTATGACGGTTTCCGCTGTAAACATGTATTCTTGCCTTTTTGCTAAAAAAACATTGTAGTAAACCCTTGAAGTTTATTGTTTCCTGTTATGCTGCTGTGTTGTTAACAGCATTCCTGTATTTAATGAGTCCATTTAGGCGTTTCTCCTGATATTACCCTGACAGCTCCATCTATAGGAACACGTTGGAACTACCTTTTCCCCAAACAAAATTTCATTGCATCGCGATGGCTTTGGTAAAATATCAAATCGCTCTTATGGGTAGTTTTAAAATGATAGCGTTTTAAAATTGCAACTTTAATTATAATCACCCAGTATATCTAGTAATATATGTGGTAGACAAATTTGGGAACAGGGGATTGGTAGGAATCAGTTCGCTGTAGGACTTGGGGGTCACATATTTATTATATTTCACGGTTCTTTTTATATTTTCCAATAAACTTGCTACTTGATACGGTCCGGAGACGCATCTTTGCAGTAGAAGGGCTGACGACGGGGGCTTTCCTTTTCTAAGTCATAAGCTTCTATTATATTTATAAATATTCTTTTTAAATCATACTTCCATTTATTTTTATTTTCATTTGAATATTTTTTATTTTTCCCACTCACAAGGACACATTCAAAAGGTGTCGTCTTAAAAAAAATATTGACAAGAATATATGTGATTCTACTCTTCATAAAACACCAAAAAGGGAAAAAAGATATCGGCTGAAATGAGTTACAGCGACCACAAAAATATCAAAATTAAGCATTTTGGGCTATTTAGCGCTGTTATGCGATAAGTTCGCTAGCACTGCAAAATTCGGATTTTACAGCAGAACTCTTCGAAAAATGGCACATAGCAGTGGAAACTGGTTGATCAAAAAACAATATTTGGTGGTTTGTCTTTTTTTTTTTTTTTTGAAGGGGGCGGTATGGCGGTTGACGAAGCAGATTTGAGAGTCCCCTTTTTACGTTAAATTTGTCCCGGGGAATCTATGCGATCTCCATTTATGAATTTTGGTATTTGGGTTGGTTATTTGCATGAAACACTAACTGTTATGGGATTTTGCGAAATTCCTCCTTCTTCCCCTTATGCAAGGAACAGTTTTCAGACGTACCTTTGTCCCAAATTATCGTATGACAATTTTTTTTTTTTTTTTTTTTTTTTTTTTAAATATCTGTGTTTGCTGTTTACCCAACTTGCACAAAAAGGGCATTTTACGAAGTGTCTCACCTTTCCTCTAAGAAATCGGGGAGGGGGGTGAGAACACGTTTCCGATTATAATTTTATCTAATTTATCTCAAAAAGGTGATTTTTTGGTGCATTGATTGTTTATGTACGTCTGAAACACTCTATAAATGGATTTTATAAAATTCCCTCCCTTCCCCTTTTAGGAGGTGGTAGGGTAGAAAACACGTTTGTAATTTCCAAGCGTAACTCCATTTTAAATTATCTCAGGAAAGAAATATTTTGCTATGTGGGTGTGTTATGTGTACCCAACACGCATTATTAAGTGGTTTTATGTAATGTCCTGTTCTCCCCTTTAGGGGTCGGGGGTGAGGACAAAAAGCCAATACAACTCTGATCTAAATTATCTTAGGAATGCGATTTTCTTTATGAGTTGGTTAACTATGTGTACCCAACACACACTATAAAGAAATTTTGTGAATCTCCCCACTTTCCCAGTGAGGGGGTGCCAAAAAGACTGAGTTTTTTGATCAATTTCAGTTAATATTTCTTCATTTTTGTTTTCAATTATAATTTTATGAGATTTTTATATCAATATATTATATGTAATTTTGAGAATTAATTTAAATACGTTGACCAGCGAAGCGGACAACGCTTGCTAGTAAATAAATATAAGAAAAATAAGACATTTCATTATAAAAAAAATATTCTTTTAAATATACTGACCAGCGAAGTGCGCAAAACCAACATTATTATTATGATTGTTACTACCTGTCTATTAATAAGGAAATAGTTTACTATATACTACGTATATAATAAATATCTTAATATTAAAATAATATTTTTTTTTTTTTTTTTTTTTTTTTTTTACAAATTGTGCTTCCATTTAATTATTTATACAAGTGTAAATTAAAGTTTTCGTTTTTGTGTCGAAAAAATCTGCAATCACCAGATTCTGTAGTATCAGTAAATGTTTCAGATGAATTCATGCTGAAAGAAAAAAGATATGTAGATGATCATATGATATGAGAATGTAATTATTATTCTGAAGCAGTTTTCCCGGATTTGAAAGCACTTCCGTTAATTATATTCAGTAGAGCAAAAATTAATCATTCAATTTTGTGTACCCTTAATCGCTTTCTATAACATTTATCCACTTCACATATTATACTTAAATTTAATGCAGTATGGAAAACAGATAACACAACCTGAAACTCAATTTCAGTAATTGGAAGTACAGTTGGTAACAAAAGTCTCCGAACACAAGAAATAATTCCTATGCAAAAAAAGTACACTTAATACAGTTTTGTTAAATAAATTCTTGTCGAATCCTGTTTTTAGACTGACTAAGAACAGGATTCGACAAGGATTTATTAAACAAAACTGTATTAAGTGTACTTTTTTTACATAGGAATTTTGCTAGTGTTCGGAGAATTTTGTTACCGACTGTATAGTCCTATTATATCCAACGTATTTTCAGTACCCTGTAAACAAATTATAAATGATGTTCATACATATCCTAAAAATTCTAATAATATTTTCACATCAATAAACATGCTTTTACGCTTCATTTCATTTTTCTTTGGGTAGTCTAATGGCGTAAATTGTACCTACCAGAAATTTGCACATAGACGTAATTTAAATAAATTCTCGAGGATCCCCGTATACGAGCCATTTGCTTGATCTCAATGAAATGATATGTGTTTCATCCCAATTTGATACAGATTTAGTTCACTGAGTTTGAAATTCCTGATACCTTTTGTTCTTGAGATATACTGAAATAAGGCACACAGACATAAAACATGCCCCAAAACAAACCAGTATAAATTTAAATTTCTGATTCAGGAGACCTCTAAACGTGGAATTATAACAAAATGTCTAAAATTTGACCCCAAAACTATATCTTCTCTCTATATGGGTAAGAAAAAGTAAAAAGGGGCATGGAATTAAACATTTAAACAAAGTAATCGGATAATTATACGATATTAATTTTCATACATTTTAATTGATTTTGAAGATATGAGATATAATCATCAAAGAAAAGTTAATAAATATTTCTATATCTGAAAAGTATCTATTATGTAAATTCGTCAAAAGAATAACATATATATATATATATATATATACATATGTACTCGATTTATTCATTCTTACTACATTTTTGAAATTCAAAACAAGAATTTAATCTAAACTATCGCTTTAAATAATATCAGGTCTCTTTTTGCATCCATATGATTTAAAATATATATACATATATACGACGAATTCAAGTTTTCCCAACAGAACATGAAACAGCAACATTTCCCATATTTCAAATTGACTGGGGATATACTGCTAAATCGATTTCCGCTTCTTCATGTGCGTGGTCAAGCAAACATATATCTATATGCATAGATAGATTTTAAAAACAGATAAAAAAACATCCATAGAGAAAACGTTTGCATATCCTTTTTCCATAAAATGCAAAAAAGAGTACGTTTGAGAAAATAGATTCCATAATTTGTTTCGTGAAAGTGAAAATATTCGTATACTCTTATAAAATTTTAAAATATTATTTAAAGCAGATTTAAAATATTGTGATTCGACTAGACGAAAAGATTTTATATATACGTTATTTATCTAATCTGAAATATACATATACACACACACATACGTATATATATATATATATATATATATTTCGCAAGATATAGGGGATTTTTACATAAAAAAATATTTTTCCTGTATTTGAAATAAATATGCTGAACTGCTCTATGTGGACTCTGCATGATCAGACGTGTAAAAAGTAAATTATAAATGTTAGAAAGGTTTAAAAAATAAAATAAAAATAAAAATAAATCCCGGGTCTTGGTTGCATTACGCACACATACTACATGTATATGCGTGTGTGTGTTAAAACAGGGTGTATTAGAAAACATTAAACAAATTTAGTACTCCTCAATACGAATAAAACTTTAATGAAACATGGAGTCTCAAATGGAGTTTAAAAAGTGAAAATCCCAAAATTATGTTTGTTAATATACAAAGAAAGAGAAGAAACACCTTGCTTATTAGAGAAAAACATTTTTTTTTTTTCACGGAATAGGTGCAAGTACTTGATGCTCAGAGTAAACGCCAGTTTTACAACAGTAGTTAAAAGTATCTGTTACAGATATTATTGCATAGAGAACAGTGATGGAAGACTTCAGATTTCTGGTGCATTGGAATAAATCCATGGTATTTTTTGTACTGGTATTTCCAGTGGCGTCTCATAAATCAGTGATTTTACCTGTCTCCATAATAGTAAATCCAAAGGATTTTTCAAAACATGCGAAGATTCGATGACCGTACACTTTCGAGATTATCAACCACTGAACGACATACCTATAAACATATCCGACACACAGTAAATACAGGTTGCACCCAAAATCTTTCACAAATTTACAAAGGAAGTATGAATCCGCAAAATTCCTATAAAAACCAAACCAAATTTAAATTAAAGAGCATGAGACAAAAGATAGTGAAGCATAAAAATTTTGTGCAACAGCTCCCCTTTCCGACCATGGGGCAAGATAAGACCCATAATCTTTTAGTTACTTTTATCAAAACAGAGAAGAAGAATGTTTATAACAAGGAAGCGGTATGTTGAGACAAAATCTTGCGTTAACGTTTGACAGTTACTGCGTTTAAATCCCGAAAGAATACATAATTTTTCCACCCTTAAATATATATATATATATAACAAAAATAAATGAATAATTTAAATGGGATAACAATTAAATTTAATTAAAACGTTACATGGAAATATTTACTTAATTTAATAAAATATTTTATTTCAGGTTTTTTTTTTTTTTTTTTGTTTGTTTGTTTGTTTATTTATAATTAATATAAATGAACAATTTAAGAGAACATGATTGCGTGTTTTTCTTTTTCCGGAAGTACAATTTAATTTTTTACTATATATTACTCATATATATGGTAGAGAATGTATTGTTTTGGGGTCAAATTTTCGAAACTGAGTTTTTGTTATATTTACACGTTTAAAGTTCCCCTGAATCCCGAAAACATATTTTTAGCAGTTGGTCTGTTTGCATGTGCGTGTGTCTGTGGGCCTGTTATCAGCATATCTCAAGGAAAAATAACAGCAGAAAGTTCTAGCTCGGTATTCTAAATCGTTTTATATAGGAATGCAACACTAAATATTTTATTGAAATCTAGCATATGATTCGTGTGCAGCGTCATCAAAGACTATTCAAATACATTACGCTTATGAGTAAAATTAAAGGTAACTTGAGTCTAACATCTACAGGATGCACGAAACCAAATGAAATATGTTTCATATGTGCAAAAGTAGAATATAGAATATTCATGTAGATTATAGTATGAAAATCCGTCACCTTGAATTTACATGGCTACACAAAAGAACTAGAATATAGTGGGCTAGTACACCGAAATTTGTCGAAGTGCATTTCAGATTGTGATGTGTGTTACTGATATAGGATTATATTGCACAATATGGTGTGAAAATATACAGGGCTGTCAAAAACTAGGTGAAAACATCATTTTTTTTTTTTTAATGCAAGTATTGGAAGAGATTTATTATAATGTTTTACCATGTCCACAATAATTGGTCAGAATCAAATATAAATTTTTCGTATTGATATTGTAAATAAAGATTTTTTTATTATTATTATTATTTACACGTTTTGTATATATACACATAATTTTTCTTTAGAAATCAAATAAATGAATAATGCAACGAAAAATAATAATTACATTGCGTTTATTTTATTATTATTATTATTATTATTATTATTATTATTAATGCTTTATATCTATTTTTAATTAACATTTTATGCGAACGCCGCTAAAATGCTGATCACCTGTTTCTATTTTTTCTGTTATTCATACGCAAATAGAAAGAACATTTACTTATATAGTTGTTGTTGTTTTGTTGACCCTTGCGTGGGTAACTTCAGGTTAGTTGACTGACTGGGTTCGTCGCACTAGTACTGCCCTATGGGCAATTGGCGACATTCTGGGACGCGACCCTAAGGATGGTTCGGAGACATGCCATCACAATTTTGATCCTCTACGGAGGTGATGGCTTCCCCGCTTCGGTGACCTCCCCAGAGATGGGGACTAAGGCGGCATTGTGGAAACGACGGAATTTACATGCACGGGTAATTTCAGGACTTTTTGAATAAAAGGAAATTTGTTCCGTTCGCCATTCGTGTATAGCTTTCTGATTTATTTATTTATTTATTTATTTTAATTAGTTGAATGTAAACATTTATTCTGAAAATAAATAATTAAATAAAATAAAATGAAGGATTTACCCAGGATATATTCTAAGGATTTGGAAGAACTGTGAAAAAAAAAAAAAAATTGGTAAGAATTTTAAAAAGCGAATTTTTTTTAATAAAGGAATATTTTCATCCCATATTCCTTAATGATATAGAGTACATTTATTATTATTCTTTTTTTTTTTTTTCTTAATTAATTTTAAAAATTAATTTCTCTAAAGTTATTCATTTATTTTTATTTATTTTTATTTATTGTATTTTTAATAATAAAAATAAGAAGAAGAAATAAGAATACCACATCGGGGTTTAAACGCAGTAACTGACACGCGCGAATCCAAGACCTTACCTTGACATGACGCTTCCTCGACTTGAATTCTTCTTTACTCTATTTTCATGAAAGCATCTAAAGTTTACGGGCTATATCTAGCACCATGAAGTGGTGTTGCACAAAATTTGCACTCTACCCCATGTTTTCGACCACGTTCTTTAATTTAAGTTTGTTTTGGTATCTATAGGAATTTTACAGACAAATACTTCCATTGTAAATTTCTTGAAAGATTTTGGATGCGCCCTTTATATACTGTGTGTAATGTGATTTTGTGAATATCTTAATAAATTATAAATATTGAAGGAATTCGTAGAATTGAACGCAGTTTGCAAACAAATTATACTATTAGAAGTTTTTTTTTCAATAAAAATAAATAATTAAATAATTAAAATAATACAAAATTTTCGTCGATAGTGGACGCTGCACAGAAGCAAATCAGATGTTTCCATATGAACCTATAATTATTTCCATGCAGGTGAATCACATATCTTGTTTTTCTATGGTCCGACATCAGCACAATTTACTGTTTTGATGCGAGACAGCATATTGCATATCTGACTGGAAACAGGTGATTTCATCGTAAACGTTTTTTTTTTTTTTTTTTTAACTTCACGGTAGAAGATCGACTTCTGTAGTATTCTCGAGCTTCGCATAACCTCAAAACTAAAAACCAACTGGTGTTGAGTAGGGGGTCGATTTCAAAAAAGTGAATAATTTTCTTTCAAGTATTTTGATATTTCTGCTGAAAAGTCAGAAACCAATGTTTCAGTGTAAAAAAATATAGACTTAAATAACAAAAATTGTTTTTTTCTGATATGTGTTGCTTTTTAAAAGAATGTTTCTGAGTTTGGGGAGGGTTCATGCACCAGCAGTAGATGTACTTTTACTGCCTCATACTTTATATCTCTCTTCTGAGTAAATATATGTTAATACATATATATTATTCTATATAATAGTTGCTATTTAGAAAAAAATTGAATTTTTAAGAAATTAGATTTATAAGTAGAGGAAGTTTATTTTATAGGAATTCTACTTTTTAGAAAGGCTACAAAAGCTCCGAAATTCTAGATGTTAATAATATCAAAAGCATTAAACTCGTTTCATAAAAAAATACAGAGTTATTCCTTATTATTTAAAGGAAAATTTAAAACTAGATTTGAACATAATCCATTCAAAAAGTATTTTTATAATTAATTTATTGCTAAATATAAATCTATCGATAAGTAAATAAGGGAATATTTGATATAATTATCCATTTATGAAAATATTGTACTTTATGATATTTTTACATGCATATCGATTAATACTATACCATACACTAAGGGACAAAAAAAGGAAAATTTAACTTTATTTATTTATTTTAAAATTATTATTATTAGAAATAACTTCAAAACAAATGATTGAAAGGAATAAAACTGTAATCTTTGCTTAAAACTAAAGAGATAAAAACGATAACTGTGTATATTTTATGTTTAGTAATTCGCTTTATTACACTTTACGAAGTAATTAAAACTCTATATAAAACTTTATTTTTAATCGTAATATAATAAACACATAATTTTTATTCTATTATGATTTATTATATGAAATAAATATGTTATTACACTTTAAGAAGTGTTTAATAAAACTCTATATAAAACTTTCTTTTTAAACGTAATATAATAAATATACACATTTTATTCTATTATGATTTATATATGAAATAAAAAAAATATTATTTTTTACATCTAAACAATTATTTAATAAAAATATGTATTCCGCATTTGGTAACTCCACCTTTATGTGAAATTACTACTTTAATGCACAATAGCAGTTTTGTAACAGAAACCTCTGAAATTTCACTGTGCCAAATATCATGAATAATTTTTCAAGTTATTACAATGACTAAAAATTTCGAATTCCTCTTCCATTTTATAGACTAAACATTATCAAACAGATTGAGATTAGGACTGTTTCCAGGTCTGATAAAGAAGAAATTCTACGATATTCTTTGTGGTATTTAATTTAAAGTGAAAAACATTATGATTTCTTCAGAATTATAGGTGCTCATAGGAGTAAATAGGTAAGTTTTATAATTTCAATCAAATAAACGTACCACAGATGCCACTTGGCAATGTGCAAAATCATCTTGAAAATCTGCTTGTAGAAAAGTCTTAGATACCTCCAAAATAGTCGATCATGCACGAATTTTTTTAATGGCTGCGCTTTTCGAGTTAATTGATCCCTTGGGCATACACATTTTCCCGATTCCTTGAAAAGTTATGCACCTCTGTACCGTAATGTACGGATAATGTGTCACTGTTCAGTTTTTCTGAATCCCTTTTTTGTTCTAAACATAATACAAATCGGTTTTTTCAACAAAAGCTTTTTCAAACTTTCAGTCATGTCGCTTCGATGAGCAATGTGGCCGTCTATGGAGAAATTTACAGTTTAAAAAGCCAAAAAATTTTATATCTTGCTAAAAGTTATCTCATCAATATTTCTTTGACATTTATTTATATTGCTCTTTCGCGTATTAAAATAATTTTTGATTATTATTCTAAAATAAATGTCTTTTGTGGTATCGTTAATATTACCTTATCCTTACTATTTTTGAAATACTTTCTAAAATTGCAAATTTCCTGGCAATCGCGTTTTGTTTTTAATACTTGGATCAATCCTAAAATGTACGTGAAGGACGATGTAACAAAATCTGTTCTTTTTTTTTTAACGATAAAAATCGTGGTTGTAGAAAGAGAAAAATGAAACATCTAAGTGTATCTTTTTTTTTCTCTTTTGTCCCTTAGTGTATATATATATATTATTTATTCAGCCGCTTTGAAGTTTATTTTATTCGGTAAAGTAAAATTTTCCAAGCGTTCTTTCAAAAATTGTTTAATGCACATTGAAAATCTATAAATTTGTTTTACGAATCATTATTGCTCAAAATAATTCTTTAATATAAATTTTTAATTTGTAAATAGTAATGATTTAATATTAAATTTGTTATTAATAATATATATATATATATATATATATATATATCGAAATATTACTGACTGATATTATATGTAAATGACTTCACGCAGATTGAAAAGTGCGTTATTTACACTTGATACCTATTTTATAGTTTTCATTATTAATTTTTATTTGCTTTGACGATTTTTGAAATTTTTATTAGTAAACTTACCCAACGTATTTTACTGTGATACATTTCCCCCTCATTTTTATATAATATGTTAAAACGTGTACTTCAAAAGTTGTGTTACTATATTGAACTCTCTTAAGTGGAATTTCAGTAAATAAATAGGCATATTTATAAACAGACTGTTTATCTTTATTTCCATGAAAATACTTTCAAACACTTTTCCAATATCTGATGTAGATTAAATCAAATATTCATTTTATTACGGAGTAGGAAATTTCGGATTAAGTTAATAAATGCGCTACTTTTTAAACAACCATTCTCGTTTCATTTATATATCAGGATTAATACGTAGATAGATAAAGCATTTTCATCATATAAAACGATCTTGTGTTTACGATTATACATCGCGTAAACAACATTGGCATGGTTTCCACATACAACTAATACTGTCTTTCATTAAATTTACTCTACAAATTCTAGAACTATGTGATAGCAATCTATGCCTGATTTATGTCTACTAAAGGTATATACTTCTAATCGATTTCATGTATTGATATTATTATACAGAATAGTGTGTGTTTGATTTATTAATAACTATGTGAAACAATTTCAGATCATCATTTTTTTAATGTTTTATAAAATATTCAACATATTGTATTTCTTTGCTTCCTAGTTGTAAATATTTATATTTATCTTTTTTACTGGTAATTAAATGGAAACATGTACTCGATTACAAATCTCTATAACTATAACATTCAGTTTAGCTATGAATATTCATAATATATTAAATTACATGTAAAACAATCTCTACATTTTATATTAATCATACATTCCATACCCCAGTTTATTCCCTTGTTTTGTTATACGAATACTTATTTTATTGAGATATAAATTAGCATAAAAATCTCTTCAGGGTATAAAAATAAAGACTTCCAGCATCTATAATTCTAACGGCATCAAGAAAATCTTGAAATAAATTTAAGGAGAAGTTGAGTTGTAAAAATAAATAAATAAACTGAATATTAATTGAAAAAATATTTAGCTTATTTGATTATCTAATATATATATATATATATATTTATATATATTTAGGAAGGCATTGATGGTCTATTATCTTCGATTTTTCGGAGGGTTTTCTTAATATTCTTCATCATGGGTTCGATGACAATATTTTGCTTCGTATCAATTTTCGTACAACAGTCAGTCGGGTAAAAATACTCCCAAATCAAGAAATCCCTCTCTCCGCAACTACATAAAAAATCATGTCATCTTTTGATGAGCCTTTGCGACTCTTTTTTTCTTCTTTTTTTTTTAATAATGGCTACTGGCGAGGTTTAAAAAGAACATTATTTTATCGTTTTGTAAGTAAATATCAACGAACTGTTTAGTTTTGGCAGGAGTTTATTGATGTATACGTCGAACTAATCACTTGTTTAAACATTTTTGTGATACCTGTTATGAGTATACTAAAGTGCTAAGAGTCATGGTATAGCAATATGCATTTACACAGATGGCCTTCGCCTCCCATCGAAAAAGGAGTGAATGGATAATACATTGAGAGATTTTATATATACTCGCGTGACTAATTTTAAATGCATTATGGGATATTTATAGCCTCACAGCGTGAATAAATGGACATTCAACGTGAAATGTTGGTTGAAGCTAGATGCATGAGGCATGCCATTTTGGAAATTATTAAAGAATTCTCCATTCTTCGAACAACAATATAAAGATTATTTCGATAATATGTAATTTTAGCTATAGTCGGCAGCAAAAGTACCCGAGCGTCAGCAATAATCCCTGTCTAAAAAAAAAGTACACTTAATACTGCTTTGTTAAATAAATCCTTGTCGAGTCAAGTTCTTAGTCAGTCTATGAACATGATTTGACAAGGATTTATTTAACAAAACAGCATTAAGTGTATAGTGTATTTTTTGATATCGTAATTATTGACTAGTGCTCGTATACTTTTGCTGCCGACTGTAATATTACTCACTATGCACAAACTGTCGACGTCTTAATGTGTACATAGAATAATGAATATTATCGGACAAATGATACAGCATTTGTGGCATATAACTTATAAGAACATCATATAACAGAAGCAGAGTCAGACGTACGAGAAACTTCTCAGTGAAAACAATTCATTGAAACTTGATGCTGCTAGGACATGTCAACAGAACACCGTCAACTTAATCCTTGCTGCCTGCCACGTGAACGTATCAGTTCCATCCCATATACTTTTGGGAGCCGCAGTAACTTGAGCGCCGAACTTGTAATTGGAAGATTGCGGGGGCTGCAATGTCCTCCATGATCTCATCCTAATTATATCTCTGGAGACTACCGAAACGGCGAAGACATCCCCTTAGGGGAGGATCAAAATTGTCATGTCATGTGTCTAGAGGGCTCTTAATGGTGATTCCAAAGCTGTCATCTATTGGATACAGTGCAGCACTAGTGCTACAAGAAACACTTTCAACCTGCACCTTAAAACACATATGTTTTAAAAAATATATATCTTTGTCTTATCAGTAATAGTGCAATTTGGTAAAAGCTGATTGTAGTGTTATAAAGTGTTACAATCTCTTTGAGGCCATATATACAAGTTGTCAACAATATAGTGTGTAAATTGGTAATATATCCTAAATGGTTAAAGTATAAATATGATACTCTGGCTGAAGTAGCCAAATGATTGTCGAAGAATGTTTGTATCAATTAATTGGAGATAAACTGCATACAGATTATTAGGACAAAGTAATACGCTATTATTTCAGAAACAGTCTGCACAATTTCCACTATACTGTCAGCGATACACTGTTATTATCATAAATATGGCATCATCAGTTTGTAAAACAAAATCCTGCACCAGCAATAATTCCGTAATTATTGTCGCTTGTAAATGCAGCAAGACTAAATGTTTGAATTGCGTATTCATAATGATATTCTAATTTTTAAAAGTGCAGTTTCTAGGACCCAATACAGTTAAATGAAACATTACAATGTCATCTAAGTCTGAATAAATAAAGATAAAATAACTACGATGTTCAAAACAAAATACGTGGTGGTAGAAAAAAAAGAAAGAAAGAAAAAAGAAATATAAGCTAATATATGAACTTCTAGCGGCCTATTTCCTCAACTAAACGAAATGGAATGCCATTATTTGCAGGTATGTTACTTATTCTGTGACGATTTAAAAAAAATGCAGCTTTTGTAGTTATGATGTTTAACTTTTACGAAATTTTCGTATATAAACACTTTTTTTTTTTTTTTTTTTTTTTATCACATCGCAATATTTCAAGTGATAAGTTAAAAGAGGCATTTTTTGGGGTAAATTCATATAAATAAAATAGAAATAGCATAACAAATGAGAAATAATTCAAAGTAATTAAGAAAATGAGGGAATTAAATTGAATTTCTTTTCCTGTGATGACATCGTTCTTATGGGTAAATCATGGTAAAAGTAAAAAAAAAAAAAAAAAAAAAAAAAAAAAAAAAAAAAAGCGATGGTCATCAACTGTTCAAAAGGTATTCCTACATGTTATATATTCTCTTAAAATTCTAACTGAGCTGATAACAAAAATATCCATCTTATTGGCAAATGCGACCACTAGCCTTAGTTTTTCTCAAATAAGTTTTGTAAATTAATTACAGACTGCAATAGTGTACTCGTACTTTCCAGAGATTCAATCGTGACAATAAATTATATAATGAATTCTAGAACTAAATACAACTCTATATATTATTATTATTTTACTGTTTAATAATTATTTTGTGGAATAATAAATTTAATAATTTGAACTCTAAGCAAAATCTTAAAAAGAAAAATACAGAAAAGTATCGGGTTATTTATTTCTTAAAAAGAAAATTCCAAATGTTTGGTTTAGCTCTTAATTTTTTAATTGTAAAATTGAATCTTATACACATTATATGCTTAGAAATTGTTATAATCGATTAAAAAGGGAGAGTATACGATTTTTTTTTTTTTTTTTTATAAATAACAAATGAAAAAAGGGTGATTACAGGTACATAAGGGCCGCGGTACCCCAGTCGGTAAAGCGCCAGCCTCGTAATTGGAAGACTGCGGGTTCGGTACTCGAGCCGGCCAAAGAACGTCGTATGCACTAATAGTGGTTGGTGCACGGAAAATCTGTCGTGGCCGCAATGTCCTCCATGTTTCCATAAAAAATTATACCTCTTAGGGTCACCGAAGCGGGAGAGCCATCCCTTCCGTGGAAGATCAAAATTGTGATGGCATGTCTCCGGACCACCTCTAGGGGTGTGTCCCAGACCGTCGCCAATTGCCCATCTGCGCAGCATTAGTGCGACGTAAAACCCAACCAACTACAGGTACATAAATGATAATTCAGGCCTGCAAAAATAATATTGGCAATTTTTTTAATAATAAGCTTATAACAAATGTGTGTATATATATATATATATATATATATATATATATATATATATATATATATATATATATGTGTGTGTGTAACGTTTATATATGTATATTTATTTAAACGTATTTTCGATGATACATACGTTGTTTTGGTGTGTTGAAACCGAAAATGAAGCCAGCTTTCTCTATCACGTATAGATTTTTGCCAATACAGGGCATCTACCTGTCCAATTTATTCATATTCGGTAGCTTCTAGTATGTTTCCATAATTATGGAAACCGACTATAAAATTTACCATTTAATTACACTGGTAGAAGAATCATGGAAAAAATTGCAGTGGTAGACAACCTGTATTGACAAAAATTTGTATGTGATAAAGAAAAACTGACTTCAGTTTCTGCATAACAAGAAAGATTGCTATCAGCTAAAATTATCAAACAAAATTTTAGATGTAGACCAGTGTAATTAATGGTAAGGATATTTTATCAAAAAACAGTCTAAATTCAAAATTACTTGGTAATGTGAAGCGCGAATACATGACATTTTGACAGGTTAGGGGGGGAGGTTTGCAAACTCGAACAATAATCATCTTAAAGTAGGAAAATACGTTAGTTTTATAATAGAAAAGTCATCTATGTGCCAAACATACAAAATGAAATCATTGAAGCAATTAACTTGAAATTGGTTTGAAAATCAAACAATGAGTTTTGATTATAATTTTGTGTGAAATTTAATGAAATAAATTCAATGCATTACCATAACTACAGGAAAAAATAAATATGTAGAAAAATAAATTTCGCATTATTTAAACTAATTTTATCGTACTAAATACATTATAATATTTATAATAAAAATAAATATGATGTAACAATTTTATATATTATTAAAACAATTACAAGTGCTTTTTTATTTTTATTTTTAAAAAATATTTTTATGTAGTTTAATATTTAGATTAAATGTTGCAACAAAATAATTATTTAACAGTAAAATATTTTACTATTAATATACAGTTATACATCATATTTGGAATAAGAATCTACCATAAAATTGAATATAATCATAAACTCTGGAATGTACAATACTGAAGAGTATTTACTATGCAAACTTAAAAAAAAAAAAAAAAAAAAAAAAAAAAAAAAAAAACCTGTCACCTTGGGGCGCATTTGCAGATAAGATAGATGTTTTCGTAATTAAGCCAGTTAGATCTCTGAGATAATATGTAATATATATAAACACCTATAGAATAGTTGGCAACCCTCACTTTCAAAATGTTTATGATGATAGAAATGGTTTTAAAATTCTAAAATATCACTATTAATATTCATTTCATCTCAGTAAAACTAGCAATGAAAGTCAAGCAAAAACAATTTCTAATAAATGAATAAAGAACCATCACAAATTTAAACCAAAACTGTGGGAAAATATGCAATTATAAGCATTAAACAATGGTGAATTATCACTATATTTTTATTGGTTTTGAAACACGAATAGAAAACTGAGTTGTACTATAATAAATCGATTAGGAGATATTTTAACTAAAGCAAAATATAATATTTTAATTAAATATTCTGCAATAAATATTAACTAAATAAGACCAGTTTTAAATCTTAAAATGCATATTATTTGTGGAATAGTTATATAGTGGCTTTAAATAGAATTATATATGTAAAGAATAGCCATTACAATATTTTAGCAACCACAGTTATTACTTTTGTTTGAAGACGAATACAATCTCATGGGAAAAATGTATATATATATATATATAGATAGATAGATAGATAAATACTTACAACAGATTTCATTGGAGTAAATTATTTAGGTTTCTTTTTAAATTAAAATAATAATAAAATAAATAAATAAATAAATAAATAATATAGTATTTTATTATAAAAATGTCAGAAGGTTTCGAGATGAATAGCATTATTGCAAAATAAACGAAACACTACATATAAATTAACCATATTTATAGTATGCTCTAAGAGGTATGTAAAACAAGTTTGTATAACATCTTTAAAAGTATTTTTAAAATATAATTTCTGAAACATTTTGAATATGAAAGGGACCGTAAAATATAAGTATCATTTAAAACTTTACTTTGATAAAAAACACTTTTTTTTTTTTTTTTTTTTTTTTTAAACAACACTCATTTCATTTTATAATACCTTACATGAAAGAGCCTAACTTTCTTTATAAAAGGGAAGAAAATGTAAGAATACTTCACAATTTTCTATAATAGTTTGTGTTTATAAAATTCAGAATACAGTAAAATTATATTTATATCTCAAATAAAATTTATTTTAGAATTGTGTATCAAGTTTTATTTTAAAATAATTAGAATAAAAATATTAATGTAAAAATATTGCAAAATAATGATATTAATAATAATGTATAAATTAGTATACTCTACAAGAATATTTTAAACATATACGTTGAAATTTAATATAAAGAAGAAACATTTTTTTCTTATTATTAACTGTACAGAAAAAAAAAATAACATGATAAACTTTTGGAGAAGTTAAATGTTAAAGAATGGTTAAATATTAATTTTGCAAAAGCCAGCGCAATCGTACTTTAACTGTCGTCAGAAATTGCATAAAGTTAGATTTTGGCCATACAGTCAACACCAAAATTATTAAAGCGCTAGCAATATTTCGTACCCTAAAGATGCACACCTAATACTGTTTTGTTAAGTAAATATTATTCGAGTCATGGACCTAGTCTTATGCTGTTTTAAAAAAAAAAGTAAGCTGATGATAGAAATTAGCAATCAAACTAAGGAAAAAAGAAATGAAAATGAAAATGTGGTTGCGTACTTCAGTAATTTTGCTGCCGACTGTATTTCTATGAGCTGAGAGAAGATTGACAACCAATAAGAATCGAGAATTTTCGTGAATAAAAACAAAAGCACAAGCATATAGACAGTTTTTGCAAGAGATTAGTTGTTCAAATATCCCACGATCCTCCGTATCCGATGAACGGGAATACACGGAAACATTCATAAGTTGTTGCCTTGTTGAAATGCTTTGAATGGATTAATCAAGACTCATTATTGTGTTTTTAGACTGTACTCCATAATTATGTTACAAATATGTATAGAAATACAATAAGTTTTTCATAAATGTTCGGGCACTTTCACTTTCAGACGATTTTCAAATATTTAAAAGAAATTTAACGAATTATTTTAAAAATTTAAACATGCAAACGACATGTTTATACCTCATAGGTTTCAACGAAAGATTTGTCACGAAATGGGAGATGACACGAGTAAAAAACTAGTATGTCGAGGTCACCACAACAGTTTCTTTTATACATAATCTAATACAAATTTACGCAAAACATATTATTTATAAAATTGAAATTTTTAAAAATTATTTTCCATGGTGAATGCAGACGATTTTTATCTCAAATTATTATATTACTAAATGCCGAAGAAAATCAATTTTTAACAGACATGAGACTAAACGATTTTTTTTTTTTTTTTTTTTTTTTTTTTTTTTGTTAAAAACGAAAATATCGATAATTTTCTACCGGGGGGGATGCAATTCTCCTACGTGCACACACTTTCTTTCCTAGTTTACTGCTACTAATATCAAGAATTAATATTATTTTGCGTTACAGTCCTGCGTTAAAATAACTCGTATTATGCACAATTATACAAAAAAAAAAAAAAAAAAAAAAAAAAAAAACAGTGGAACCATTTGTTGAGAGATTATTCCCAAAATCTAATCAGCAGCGGTTCAGGTCACGGTCCAGCTAAATACCAAGTTTGGTTAAATTTCATTCATTGATTCGTTACAACATCCACAAAATTTGTGGTACACACAGAGAGAGACAGACATACAGGCAGAAAGATATTTTCAAAAAATAGTCAAATCGTGTACAGGACATTGCAAAACATGTTAATACATCGAAAACCGGAGTTCGAAAATTTTCACGAATCCAATATTTTCTTCTTATACATAAGTAAAAAAAAATAAAAAATGAAATATTTTTATGAAGAATATTTTTTAATTTTAATTTTCAAAGTTATTTAATTTTTCGTAAGTATAGACCGTCCGTTACAATCGAGTTTCCAAACGTAAATTACTTTAATGAACAATTTTAATGTTCTGAATTGCAGATTTTTATCAAAATTATATCAGTCATGCTGAAAAGTATATTAGGGTAAGTGCACCAGTAGTTGACACTTTTAGAGCAATCTCTGATGTTTTTAATATTCTAGTCACCAGAAAATATTTTTAGAACTCTTAAGTTAGTACAAATGGTATGAAAGACATTCAGAACCACACATATGTTAAAATATATACAATTGATAACAATTATTATTATTATTTTTTTTTTTTTTATGAATTTTCGTTTGACCACCACACTATGTTCCATTAATTGATACTGTCAGTTTTTCTTTTTATCAGTAATTGGCCCCCTATGTTTCAGTGTTTGACACTGCTAGCTATTCATTTTACCAGTTACTTAAAACATATGCTCCTTTGTTTGACATAAAATGTTAAGTTTCTTATATGTAAAATATATCACTTTATTATTTTTCATATTTATTAATTATTTCGGGATAGATGTCAATTACTGGAGCATGATAATCACTGGAGCACATAACCTACATTCACTAAAAACATTTTCAGATACAAACAATTTAATATTCTAAATGTAGAACGAAAAAAAATACCTTACAATGTTGGAATTATTTTCAAAATAATCTGTAGCCAAAAGCATAGAACATACATAGTTCTATTTCACATTTAACATTTCTTGTGTTATACGCTTCAGGTTTTTCTATCCAAACCATCGTATAAGATAGAAATGCTTTTATGTGGATACGCTAGACTAGGTTTACTGCTTTCTTACTGTACAAAATATTTTTTTTTTTTGTTACAATAGTATTTTCAGAAACGAAAGCTAACTTAAAAATAATATTTGTTTTTTACATTTTTAATCTGAGAAAAGATTTGCTAATTCTTAGTACTATTATTCTTGTTAAATAACGTGTACGTATATATATATATATACGAATATAAATTTGTTAGAAACAAGAAAATATGCGTGAATTGTTATAAAAAATTGTTACAAAAACATCTCTAAAATATTTTCATAAATTAAAACATAAACTTCTTATTTTCTTTGAAAAATTGGCTGACATTTATTACAGAATCTTTTCATTTGCTTGCGGACAAATTTTTGCTTTAATATGAGCATATATTTCCTTTTTCTCTTATCGTACTTATTATTCGGGATTTTAATTTTAATATCTACTTACATTAAATTACTATTGCTTCCATTACCTGACTACAGTAAGTAATGGAAGTATTATATTAGATCCAAAATTTCGGTATCCGGTTTTCACCTGGTTTACACGATTTAAGGTCAGTGTATGTGTGTATGTACGTGGGGAATTTTCTGGCTATCATATATCCGAAACTAATAAATATAGAACTACGAAACTTTAGAATTGAGACAGTTCTGGTATACAGATGGAATTTTCAAATTTTGGAGGAAATTGAAAAACCAGAATTGGGACATCGGAAACCGGAAATGGGACCGTAACTTGTATCTCAAAAACGGCTCCAACGATTTTCTTCAAATTTGCTATATAAACACTCTATTAGATTTTGTTTCAAATGATATAGTTGGCTAGTTCAGAAAAATTCATAAGCTTCCTCTGTAAATAGCTTAATTTCAGATTTCGCAATTTCAGATTGCGTTCATTTAAAATCAGCTGCATGTTTTTTTTTTTTTTTTTTTTTTTTTTTTTTTTTTTCCAAACTCGTCATATTATCTCCCTTTTAAATATCCTTTTATATGTATTCGTAATTTGCTTGTCAATAACTCAGTATGAAGAGTTTTGGTAAAAGCTGATATCTCAAAAACGTCTCTAACGATTTTTTTTTTTTTTTTTTTTTTAATGGATCGTTAGTCCATTAATTTATTTGTTTTTGTTTTTAATTAATATTATTCTTTTTTGTGTGTTTGTAATTCTATTACACTTTCCTGTTAGCAAATAATTTATTTTCTGAACTCTATTTTATCTAATGATAGCATTTTGAATTTCTGTTTAATTGGTCTTCTCCTGTTTCGATGTATTAGGCAATAAATTCTGTAATTTTTTATCTATATGCAGAGAGATTGACAGAAATACACCTAATTTTGAATATAACATTCGATCAATGCCTCCGATGATGTATTGGGTATTGCATACTTTCATTATTTGGATTCTGATTATTATTTTTTCCCTTTCTATTTAAGTTTTCAATATTTCCTGTGAAGTGTTGTAAAATGTTTTCATATTATATATGTTTATAGATATATTTATAGATATATTTATTCTTACATTTTCTGTCATGACTGGTTGTGGGCACGACGTTCATATCAAATCAGTAAAAAATAAATAAATCTGACTCGTATTATTTTAAAGTGCATCATTTGAATTTTAAGAGTTTGGTTTTATTCAAGTAAAACAAAAGTAATTAAAGTAAGACAAACTTCATTCGTAGTGATTGTAAATTTAAATAATACTTAAAGTTCAATTTTAAAAAAAAATGTTAAATTTAAATTTAGTTATTTATTAAATAGATTCCATTGATAACTATAAAACCTACTTTTTTAATTAAATAAATTAAACTCTCCATTTAAATCGTCTTATAGTATTAATTTATTTGTTTATTTATTTTTTTATAATTCTCAAAAATATTGTGTTGTGTTTGCTTTGTTTATTACTCACAGAGACATCCAATTTCTGTGATTTGGCAAACCCACACCATTTAGGTGCCTTTTTATCTGATATAGGGCTTTGATATAACGTAGTGATTGTTGGTTCTGTTGCGAGGTCGTGACTGTTTGCCAGGTGGACGAGTATTCCGTTTGATATTGGTAACTGTCATCTTTGTTTTTTCTTGTTAAAGTAAATTGGTGTTAGCTAATATCTAAGTTGGAAATTTCGTAATGCAGCGTGTTGTACGGCTTGGGAAATCCGTTTCATGGTGGTGGTAGGGCTTATGGAAACAGCTGCAGATTTTCACGGGTTCGGCAGTTGCTGGTATTTAGTAACTGACTAAGATCTAAGTCTTGTGTGAAGCTACAGCTGAATATTTGTAAACGTGCGTTTTTCTTATGTGGGTTCAAGGTTTGTCGCATATTATTCCTGACTTTGTGAGATTGTTAGATTGTAGATGTTCCTGGCTTTGTCCATTTTTTTTTTCTCGTAGCGGGAGGGTAGCTATCACGGTGAGAATTGAGGCCTTTTTTGAATTTTTGTATACTTCGTGATAAACATATCTCTTAATGCAATTTATTGAAGACAAATATTTGAAAAGTTTGAAAATTTACTCCAAATGTAAAAAATAAATAATTAAAAAATTAAATGCATAAAAATAATAGAAGTATTAAAATATTTCATTTATTTGATTTAGTTCTGTCATTTTAAAAGCAGTGGAAAAAGGGTAACTTTGTATCTATACATCTGTTTGAGATCGGAAAAAGGAGATTAAAAATTAAGGTATTGTGAATTTATCTGGCGATTATCTGGTATGTCTTGTCAATGTTCGGTGTATAAACGTCCATTTTTCTAGAAGCGATTGCCTTCCCTTTTGTCAGTAAATCCTTTCTCTCGACTCGCATTTAAAAAGACAAACCCCTAATTCTTTCTTTATTCCAAACACCACTTAGCTTCAATAGATTTCCCTCTCATTTAAGAAATATCTATGTTATCTCTGGAGTGTTTTCCTTTGTAATAACAGGTATGCAAGCCTGATTAAAATGCCAGTTAAGGATTAAAATGTCAGTTAAGATTATAGTTATAAATCTGTCTGGAGTATTCTACTTCTGAGGTGGGGTAGTGGATTTCACTTTTTCGGAAAGTCACTGAGATGTTCAAGTTTTCTCTCTTTCGTCATTTGGAGTTGACGTAGACAGTGACGTCAGTTTACTCTCGACAAATTTAGGCCCTTAGTGGTTGATAGGTGGCTGATTTCGCTGTTGTGCGACCACTTTAGCCCGTGTTTTGGCGTACGGTGATTGGTTCTTAGTGGTTTCGGTTTTCGGCAGCCAGTATGATGTGCGGTTTTGTTTTCAACTCCCTGGATCAGCGTGTTTTCTAAAAAGAGGTCTTATATGGGTCGTCTGACATTATCATTATAGTGAACAGTTTTATATCGTGCGTCTGGCTATCGAATGCCATAGTGTTAAGTTTACATAGTGCATTTAGGAGAATGATTGTGATACTCTTGACTTAGTGCATCTAGCAGCATGATGGTAATTTTGATGTCACTGTGCTTTGCCCGTGGAGTTGTAATATACGTCGTACAGTGCTGCAAGTGTGATAATAAAAGGTGGTTTGTCTGCGAGTTGGGACAATAAACGCAGCTGAAAAAAAAATAATATGCTCTTGCGACGTGTGACATCTCGAAGGAGTATCGGTGTGAGTAAGTTCACACATATGTTTTTAAATATTTTACTCATTTCTAAATAATTCAATCTGTGTTAAATCTAAATTATTCAAATAAAAAAATAACATTTATTCTATAATGTTCTTTAAAATTAATTCATTCTTTTATAAAAGTCAATATCAATTTAATTTAATTTATATTTTTACTAAGGACTTAGACAGTTGTAAATGAGTACATTTTCCCTTTTTTAACAAGGTTAGGTTTCAAAATATCTTTTAATCATGTAAATAAAATAATTTGTTTTGTCTAAATTACTTTCTAATATGGAAAGAAATCGCGAAATATATTTCATTTGCGGGGATTTTTGCATTCATAATGATTCATTTTTAGTCTCATAGGCGTCAACAGATGCTTAGTTCGTTTCTTTCAACAATAATAATAAAATAAAAAATAAAATAAAATAAAATAAATTCTTCAGGACATATTCCTGACGCCGGTAAAAAGTAATTATGTTAGGCATAATTTATGTTGCCAAACTTTTCTTTGTATTTTTGATAATGGATTAATTTTTTTAATTGACCAGTTAAAACATTCTTTTGACGCTTTATTTAGAATTATATTGTTAATTTTGGGTTTGAATTGGCGATTGCAATTCAGTACATTTTGCTTTTTCAAACAATCACTATCTCTTGTTTACTGGCCTAAGAAATATCTGTCCTAGTTTGTTGTCCCTCTCTCTGGCCTGAACACCTACGAGGACCATGTAAGTGCCTTCTTGATAATTCATGCCTTTTTATAGCATAAAAATAAAAAACTGCTTTATTGGAAATTAGTGCTGTTGTTTTTGTCAAGTCCCTAACAGCACAGTTAGGCTTAACTTATCCACAGTACATCTTAAGGACGTTTCTGGGATGTCTTTTCATCCAGAAGACATCTTGAAGATATCCTAGGAAGGCGATGTTCTGTCTGGGGTGGTACTCCTTTAAAATGCTATCTGTAATTCCGGACTGGTTTGTTGTTACCTGCGATGCACTCTTTAATACGACTCAGATCACGGAACATCTACATAGCAGAACATATTTACATAATGTTTTATTTATATAACTGTTGCCAGTAATATATAATTAGTATGTTATATCTTGATTTATTTCAAAGCTCAATAAAATTTGAAATTTAATTTAACTATTGCTTCTTTCAAAGCTCACTAAAATTTGAAATTTAATTTAACTTTTGTTTCTTTCTAAGCTCATTAAAATTTGTAATTTAAGTTAAATATTGGCTTGTTTGTTGATGGTTGTAGAGTGTTTTTTTTTTTTTTAATTAACTTTTCAGAAATTTAGATACAGGATAGGTTCTTTAACCTATATTTAAGGACAGGATTTATTGCTATAAATTAAGATTAAATTAAAATCTTTAGGGAACAGAAAGCCTACTGCAATTTAATTGGCAGGTTTCTTTATTATACTATTCGATCATATGTAGTATTAGTGAAATGTAAATTATTAGAACTTTATGTTAGTTAATCAGTTAAAATGCAGTAATTTTGCAGCTCCATTGAAGATAGATAAAATAGTAAACTTAAAATTTAATATTGTTAATGAAAGTAATAAATAATTTAGCTAGATGAAAAACTCTTTTTTTTTTTTTTTTTTTTTTTTTTTTTTTTTTTTTTTTATACTTTTATGTTTGAATTATTTTTAAAAAAATGTTCACCATTATTTGCATCAAAATATTTCAAAGAATTTCCTTTTCATTTTAGACGAAAAACCTGAGTTAAAACAAAATTTACTGAGTTACAAGAAAAAAAATATATATAGTTAAAGAAAATACTTCAGTAAAACAATATATTTCAATAAAACCGACTTTTAAAAAGAAATTACAGTACGTTATGTAACTGAATAGACAATATATATTTTGTCTTTTTTACCTCATTCAGGATTAATACTCATGAGTAAAATGAAATTTCTTAATATAGAAGTTCATTACGTCGTGCATAAATTGTGATGTATTGAATCTAAAAACCACTTTTAAAATTGCAGAATAAGTTCTCGTTTATCATACATGCAGTATTTTATAAAATATTACAAAATGGTTCTAGAATTTAAATATTTATGAATTTATTTCTACAAAATGGCATAAATTTTACAATACGAACCTTTCTTTACGTCGGAGTCAAGAGAACTAATTTTTTTTTTTTTTTTTTTTCTAAAATTAGAATTTCCATTAAAAGAGAGATATATTTTTAAGACTCTTAGCGTTACGACTGTTATTAAGGAAATTAAATGTATATAAAATTAAATGTTTTCTTCATGTTTTAAAATATTTTCCAAAGTTTCTACATACTTTACATCATTTTACACTTTAATTTACACACATATGAAATGATGAAGTAAAAAGGATATTTAATAATGTAACAGATAAAATCAACAAACTATATACTTTAAATAATAGGAAGGCTATTATTATTAATATAAATACCTTATTTCACAGAATAATTTTTTAGAGGTACAATATTTTATTATTATTATTACTTATAATGTATTTATTAATTAAATGTTTGTGTATCATTATTATTATGTTTATTTATTTATTTATTCACATTCAACTGCAAAATGAAGGGAATATTTACAAATAAATCGCATGCGGCACAAATACTCTTTTTCTCGAAGAAATATGTGTATAAATGGACATTCCAATAGA
Organism: Salticus scenicus; assembly: GCA_963930645.1. Taxonomy (NCBI): domain Eukaryota; kingdom Metazoa; phylum Arthropoda; class Arachnida; order Araneae; family Salticidae; genus Salticus; species Salticus scenicus. The sequence continues at coordinate 20,480,812 of OZ005661.1, forward strand.
TAATTACAATTAATGTATAAAGTTGCAACGAAAAAAAAAACACTGAACACGAAATTGTGCTTTACAAACGACTACGGAATAGTAAGTTATAAAGTTAATTTATGTATTATTTGTCAATAAATATACTTATTTTACTTACAATAGTAACTTTTAATGCAAGAAAAAATAAATATCCTTGTGCATGTAAATATTTATTTTTCGAAAATTTAAATATTTTAATAGAAATCAAAATTTTCATATTTTATAACTATTAATTATCATTTAGTTTCTCCTATAAATTATAAAAAATACTGTAATTGATTTAACCAAAGCGTCAATCTCCGCGAATAAGTGTATATTTTTTCACTACTATCGTGATTTTTTTCATTTCTAATTAAGCCTTAACAAATTTACTTTTAATTTTCGTTATTTATTTGTATCTGCACAACAACAAATACTATATTACAACTATAAATGTAATAAAAGTTAAATAAGTGTGTAATAATATCATAATGTTTTTTCTAAACATTTTTTATAAAATAATAATAATAATAAATAAATAAATAAATAAAATTAGGCTAACAGCTAGGAGGTATATTCCTTATACATGTTGTTCTGCTTACTTTGTGCGTGCATTCTTTGATAGGAATCTTATATATATATATATATATATATATATATATATGTATATATACACAGTGGCCGGTGGCCTTAAGTACACTGACACTGCTTACTGTTTTCTGTAGCTTGGCAATCTAATTGCGAGAATAGCTCACCACTAGAAAAATTTGCGTCGCTGTGTGATAGAAAGGAATGTTTTAAAAAGAGGGTTTGTTGGATTTTACGTCGCACTAGTGCTACGCAGATGGACAATTGCGACGGTCTGGGACACACCCCTAGAGGTGGTCCGGAGACATGCCATCACAATTTTGATCCTCCACGGAAGGGATGACTCTCCCGCTTCGGTGACCCCCTGAGGTATAATTTTTTATGGGAACATGGAGGACACTACGGCCACGAAAGATTTTACCTGATTCAGCCACCTTTAGTGTACACGACGGTCTTTAGCCGGCTCGAGTACAGAACCCGCAATCTTGCAATTACGAGGCCGGCGCTCTACCGACTAGGCTACTGCGGCCCTTAAAAAAGTGGGAAAATGAGGACCAAACAGCGCAATGCCTCCATTTTACCATGTTTTTATTAACTTCGATTCTTGTGTGTTTGTCAGGGACAAATCTTGCAATCGATTTTTAACTAACTTCCCGACTAGCTAGACATTTGAAACTTCCACAGTAGCTCAGAACCCGGTGACAACACAATACTTCGAAGTCAGATTTTCGAATTTTCGAATAGTTTTCTTTTAATTAATTAAAATGTGAAAATGATAAGCTCCTAATAGCAATAAAAATAGCCATTAAAATATTAACTATAATTTAATTGTTGCCAAAAAAAATTTATGAGTTCATTTTCTTTCGACCTAAAAATAAATACATTTAATTAAACGTGAGCGTTAAAAAAATTGTTAAAAGTAAAATTATGCATTTGGCAAAAATTGACGTCGTTATCATTTTAAAGATTTTCTACACAATGATAAAGTGCTAATGTAGTTCATGATGCAAATATATGTTGTTCGAAAAGGATTAATATTTTATTTTTAAAACCAACTTTTTTTTTTAAATTCAAATTTCCGGTAACTCTTTAACCAATCACATTTAGAACGTCCATCTTTGGAATATCGATAATAAGAATTTTCTCGCCAAAAGTCGCCAAAATAATCGCCAAGGGCAAAAAGTTGTCAAATTTGGCGCCAAATCCATTACCTGCCTATTGGAGCTTTTTAATGCGTTTTAAAGAGAAGTTTAAGCTATTTAAAAACATGGTATATAAATTTTTTTTTATCTTATAATAATTTAAAATAAGAAATGGAGACGAACGCAGTACTTAGAGAAAGTGCGCAATCATAAATTTTAAGTTATAAATTGAGATGAGTGCTTTCCTTAGAAAAATAAAGCTACGTATACCCAAGTGTTGACATTTGAAACATTTACTTTTTCTTGAAATACTTCATGCTCCGTCTCTTTTAATCTTCTAACAAAATTTGACGCATTCTTGCAAATAAATCGTCCTACATAACACTGTTAGCACTGTCAGTTTACTTATGGCCACCTTGTACGAAGATATATACAGGAGGCTTTAAAAATCTTGCCCAAACGGCACGTGTGGATATGTCAGGTCATGAGGAATAAGAATTACACAGGAACTTGTTTGCTATCGTGAGCTTTACTTAAAGGAATGATAGAAAACGGTATAAAAAGACATTTATCTACAAACATGTTTTCGAAGTACAAAATACAAATGAAAAATGTTACAACTCTAAAGAAGGACTCAAAACGTTTCCCATTATCCTCAATGCGTGGTTCACATAATCACTTGTGTGTCAAGTTTTTGTTTCCAGTCAAGTTTGCCGTAGCTTATCGCCCTATAGAAAGTTACAATCGTGTTTTCGACCCCCAGTTCCGATTAATTCTCACTCCTCCTGACGTAACAAACTCACACGTAACGTATGGGCATGACCTATTCATACCAGTGTACCATACCAAATCATACACAATTATATGTGTAGATCAGAATCATGTAAATAATCAGGAATAAAAGCAGTTTTTTCAAGGCTCAATTAGGAATGATAAAAATAACGTATCAGTCGTAGAAAGGTAACCGTACCTGCTCATTCACACCAGGGTTAAACCTAATCTTTCCCTTAGCTGGTATGGTTGATCTATTCAAAGGCCAATATAATCGCTTAGAGCTTTTTGCCTTTAAAACCATAAAAATATATTTATGAGAATTAGTATTAGAATGAAAAAACTCAATATTTTATCTAGATTTTGGCTTAAATTTACAGACAAAATTACTATTTTTACTTTCTCTTACCCATAGGGTTGAGAAGGTATTGTTTTGGGATCAAATTTTCAAGTTTTTGATATATTTACATGTTTAGAGGTCCCCTGAATAGGAAAATCATGTTTTTAGCAAATGGCCTGTGTGCCTGTCTGTCTGCGTGTCTATTATCAGCATTTCTCAAGAACAAAAGTAGCAGAAATTCCACACTTGGTTTTCTAAATGTGTATCACATAGGGATGCTACAGTAAGCTTTTCGTTGAGATGAAGCAAATGGTTCGTGTACAGGGACACTCAAAAGTATTCAAATACATTACGTCTATGGGGGAAATTGCAGGTAAGTAGAGTTTTAACATCTATAGACTGCACTAAACAAAATGAAACGAATATATACCTTTTGTAATTGAGATAGTCAACTGGGAAAAAAAATTGTGTATGTAGGAGCCTCGCCTCCCCCCTTGGGGAAAAGTCCCCCCTCGAAGGGAGTAAATTTTCAAGATGGGTATATTTCAAAAGAGCTTGCCGATATCTTTAAAACGAATGGTTGAACCACCGATCTGCGGTAATTTAAAATAGAGTTATCGATTTTTTTTTTCATTTTAAACAAAAACAAAAAGATTATTTTTTAATAACCGAATTAAATTCTATATAATTGTAGGGGCATTAATGGAACGTGGGTTTGAAATGGGCGGTAGCCCCCCTCACACAGAACTAATTATCATATAAAACTCTTCCGAAGCTTAATTTGAATTGTTTAACATAGGCTTACATAAGAGTACTTTGTATATTACTTCTTAATCTCCAACCTCTATTTATAGTATTAAATTTCAGGGTAAGAGAAAGTCGTGTGAGTGACACACTAGATTATTGTTTTTCAAAATGCATTTGTAAAAGGTTATTTTTTATAAGGTGAAAAATCGAAAGGCATGGAATTTATGTAATTCGCATTTTGTACAATTAAATGTTGTAAGATAAACGTCAACTCTCCTTGAATTTTCTTGTAAATAAATTCCACGGCACATATAAATATTTATATAATCAGGCATATATAACGAAAGGGAAATAGCGTGTAAAATTTATAGATACTTAAAATATATTATTCTATATATATATATATATTTATTTATTTCCTGATAAAATATTTACCTCAAATTATTTGCTATTCAAAGGTATACTCTATTAATATTAATATTATTAGGTTTTTTTTTTTTTCTGTGTAAAAGATAAAATTATCTTCTGTGTGGAAAATAAAATCGTCCTTTCAGTTATGTATAATTTAAACCATTTTGCATCAGAGAGGAAATTTGGTTATTCCAGGAAGTGATGACATAAGGAAATTGAGAGACACTGAGAAAGGTAGTGAACGTGCCTATAAGTATTGAGAATAATTGCATAAAGGATGTTTACTAATCACTTCACTTACATTCTCATAGATAATTATTTATCTCGGTTAATTATTTCTTGCCAAAGGGGAAATTTAAAAGAATTTCTGGCCTTTGTTTCGCTTCGAATAACAAATAACGAGTTATGAAATTTTGTGCATTGAGTTGTTGTTATTTTACTTATTTATTTTTATTTTTATGTTAGGTAATATTCATTTTTGTATCAGGTTATAATTTGGAGTTGTAGCTCCTTGAGAAAAAATAAATTTTAAAAGAATTATTATTATTATTTTTTTTTTCATTTGCATTTTTTTTTTAATTAACAAGAATTTAATAGCGTATGTACTTTTCTTACAAGAAAATCAAAAATAAAAAAAACTCAATCAAGAATAACATATTGTCATTACTTTTGTATTTATATGCTATATTTTATGGAGCAGTATTCCAAAAATATTAGAGAAAGTTAATAATAATAATAATAATAAATTATATATATATATATATTAGTTTGGGTAGATATCATTCCTATGTAAACGTCATTACTTAAGTATAGAATATAAATTATTTTAATTTGTGTACTTTTTTAATAGCAAAATTTCTTGTAATAACTGGAAATATGCAATAATAATAATAATAAAAGCATAATTGTAGTTAATTTAAATATTTGAGTCTTATAGACTAAAAAATAAAATTAAAAATAAATTAAAAATAACGAAGAAACTAAACAAAAAACACTTAAATTCATCTTTTAAACACAGAGAATCATTCATAATTCAGGACAACTTGCATTTGTAATAACAGATCATTAGTAATGCAAAGATAGTAATTTTTATTATGTGTTAGTGGCTATTAAGTTTTGTCTGAGGAATGATCGTGCTAAATTATTTTTACACGAAATATTTTTCCCTTTAAATTATTCTTTTATAGGGTTTGTTTACAAATGTCTTTGTTTATATATATATATATAACTACACAAACTGAATTACTGCGAGTTTATAATAAAGTCAGAATTGTTTCTGCTGAATGCAAACACATCAATACAGTTTTTTAACATTTAGTCAGTAAAATAAATTAGGTGAATGTGGAATGCCATCTCTATTTGAATTCACCATAATAAACTGAAGTATTTTGGAACACAGTGGATTTGGAACATTGTATAACTATTGCAAATTTTCACTTGCTTTTAGTGTTTTTCTATGTTTTGCTGTTACAAATAATCGAGTATACGTGCACAAGTTATTGTTAAGGCAAAAATAAAAAAGGCTAGTTGCGGTAAATTCGGATTATATATATATACATATATATATAATCCGAAAACAGAAATGAGTTATTTTTGAATAATTTTTTATTGAACAAAACATTTTGTGTATTTATAACCCTAAATATCCACTATTCAAAATTTATTTAGTGAAAAATAAGTTCGGGTTTTTTTACAAACCCGGCCAACTCTAAACTGATTTGCAAAGCCTGCCAAATCCAAAATAAAAACTTAAATAACCCTTTCCCTTCTCCTGTAACACTAATTCGAATTTTTAAACATACAGCCGTAATGACTATAAAAATAAAGAATTTTGGTCCCATCCAGTCTGTTTTGGCTAAGAAAGCAAAGAAAATCATATTTCCCCAAATTTTTATTTATGGGAGATGGGGGATTTGTAACTAGACGACAACTACAATATTTGTTTAAAGTTCTTGTTATTTGTTCAACACTTATTTATATTTGTTTGTACATACATTCATATATATATATATTCGATTATTTGTTTTAATTTTAAGTTTTAATTTCGTGGCTCTACAATTATTCCTTGCTCACTTACGGCCGTATTCAACATTAACTTCAACTCCTGATTCAACGCAAAAACTTGAAAAGTTTCATAAGTCAGGTGCAGCTCTCCCAATAAAATATGGCACTCTAGTTCTGCCATCTAGATGCCACTAGATGGCAGAAGCAGCGTGATATTTTTTTTTTTTTAAGTTACTTCCATACTTTAATCAGATTTTGAAGTGTTCGTGCTCAATCGAGTGTTGGAGTTTGGTGAATACGATGGTAAGTCTAATGCGATCGGGACCTACTGCTTAAAATGGATTAAAATTGATGCTTAAAATGCTATTTCAGAAATTATTGCCTGAACCATAAATTGAAATTTGCTATCTAGCAAATGAAGATGAGAGTGTTAGAATTATTAGGATCTAAAATGAATAACTTTCCTTCTTAAACTTTCATAAATATATGTCCTGGTTTCTGAAGGGAGTTTCAATATAATTACAGTAACCTTTTCTTTATTGCGAATATATTTCTATCCTATACGTTCTTTATCTCTCTATCAATTTTGAATTCGTACACAGAGGTTCCAGACAAAGTCCGTAAAAAAAATTTCGAACGTAAATGTTGTATACCCGTAATTTTGTATGGTGACAAACATACAACTTATTAAATTATTAATTAAATTATTTCAATTAAATTAGGAAAACAATAGCTTTTATATATCAATTGCTATTTGTATGAATGTGTAAATGAACTCTCTCAACCAATAAATATGCAATTATACTTTCAGTTTTGAATATGAAGTGTTTCTTATAAAATGTCACAAAAAAAGTAAAACTTTACATTTGAAGGGATTTAACCAGAAATTACAGTTAGATGGAAGATTTGAGCAAATTACGTAGATTAAAGTATTTTTACCCGTAAAAGTATGCCAGTATTCAAATATTATACTTTTATGATATTAATTTACGGTCTATGACCGTTTAACTAGCCAAACGGTCATTTCCCCTAAAATTATGCGGTTCGTGATTTTACAATTTTATTATTATTATTATTATTGATTTATTTTTTACAATGTATATTTCGATGTTCATGACCGTAAAAATATGCCAGTATTCGAAAATTATACTTTTTTAAAATCAATTGTTCAAAACTTAATGTTTTATTTAATGTTATTAATGTTTTTTTAACCTAATGTTTTAAATCGATTTACTGTCTATGACCGTTTAAGTAGCCAAGTGGTCATTTCCATTAGAATTATACGGTTCGTGATTTTACATAAAAAAAAAATAAAAAAAAATTACAATATATATTTCGATGTTAATAGATAATTGTATTGTAGATTTATTTCAGCTTATATACGTTTGATGCACATAAAAGAAAAAATAAATAAATATATGTCCATATAATTTTCCAAAATCTAATGTTTTATTAATAGCGTATAACATTTTATGTGACATAAAAAGAGGAATTTAAATATTAAGAACAATGTTTTGCAAAAAAACACTCTTTTGATCAGCAAAGTATTTTAATTCAATAATGCTCTTCTACTAAATATGGCTTCTCAATATTAATATCTATGAGAATGTGAAAGTTTTTCAGTTTTAAAATGCATTACCTTTTTTCTTTTATACATATATTATACTTTTCAAACCAAGATTGTTATTAAAAATGGCAGGTTACAGAAAAGAGAGTGCTATTCATTAAATAATCATATTTTATTTTACAAATTTTGACAAACACTTGTTCAATGTATATCGAATATTTTTCATCGAATATTTTTGCATTTTAAATTTTGGTTACATGCATGCATCATATTTGGTAATATTGTGAAAAGTATATTTAGTCTAAAGTTTTATATTTTTCTTTTAATAATAATAAGTATTCACATTGGATGCAATAATGTAGTTACTGTCTCTGAATAAAAAGAAAAATGTTTTATTAATATATATTTATATGTTAAGTTAATATAAATTTATGTAAATAATAAAATATCAATTATATCAAAATTGTTTACATTCAGTTAATAAAAAAATATAAAATCTAAAGAAAATACATTCACTGCTCCTGTATTTTTCTTAAGATATACTTATGCAAACGTTACTGATTAAAGCTTTAATTTTCTGACTGCCGGCTTCAGATATATCCCTTCCGCATAGAACGAATATAAAGAATATACATAACGAATGTATACAGATTCCGTAAAGACCGAATATATTCTTTCACTCAACTGTTGGTTTAGAGCAATACACAATGAATTTAAAATTGTTAATTAAAAAAGTTTTGCTTGTATTAATGTTTGCAGGTTATATAATAACAGCCATGGAATTTACCTTTAAATATATACAGTCATGTGTTTCACGACAAAATACTTTAAACTTCATTTTAGTACATTGTAAAACTTTGCATTGAAAACAGCATTGCAATTCTTCGCTTTTAGAAGGTGATCATATGAATAAAAAGATAATTATTTCAACTAACATGGACACTCCCGAACTGTGACATGCCGATTGTAGCCAAACTTTATAGGAAAATAAAGGGTATGGAGGTATTCATTTTGTTTTCTAAAAAAAACAAATAAACCAATTGATTACGTCGTAATGATACCGAGAACTTCCGGTTCGTCTGCTTCTAGCTGTAAACAATCGTAAGGATTAGTAGGATGTAGGTATTTCGTTCGCAACCGGAAGCTCAAAGCACCATAATCGTCTGCTATAGAAAATATGATCCGCCTACAAATACCGTGAATACATTACTATTAATTTATATCGGCAAACGTTACTTCAGAACAGAGACATTGATGTTTGAAGTTAGAAATATTTTTTCAATTATTGTGATGGCATTCAGTATACCTATTTGGCTCTTCTATTTCATTTCCCCGCCAAATACGCGCTGTTGATTTATTTATTTAAATTTTATTTTCTAATCGTCAGTACGTGCATATTTTTTTTTTTTTTTTACTCTATTATTCATTTTATTTAAAAGATTGGAAAAATAACATTGTGTTTTTAAATAAGAGATTTTAATTAGAATTTTCAATAGGTTATTCAATTCCAGTTTTATAACATGGTTGCATGGGGCGTATCAAGCAGCTAATAATAGAAAAAATAGCTAATACTAATATCGTTAGAATGGTTATAATAACATTATAAGAGAGTGCAATATTATGAATGTGCTTTCATTACATTGGTGGTTTCAAAATAATCTGCTTTCCTTATAGTAAATACTTTTAATAGATTTTAATAAATAGTTTATGAATAAATTTATATACGAAAATATGAAAAAAGTTTTGTGGTGGCTGCAACATACTATTTTTTAACAGCCATATTTTCACGTCTTTTACGGTAGAATTTTACAAACATTTTCATATAAAATCTTTCTTGCTTACGTATAAAATATTTCAGGAGTACGTTTTTGGTAGGAAGAAAAATAGTAAATTCAAATAAATACATTGAATGACTTCACAATATCGTAAATATATATATATATATATATATATATATAGTTCCAAGTTCGAACACAAATGCATTCTTTCTAAAGTAATGTTTACCGATATGAATTGATAGGAGTGTTCTCGTCCCCTTTATTCCCTTTAACTACCTACAAAGTTTGATTACGATTGCAGTGTTACAGTTCGTGAGTATCCCTAATAAGAATAATAAAAACATTTCTTGCATACATAGTATCTACTTTTTATTTTATTTTATTTTATTTCTAAATCTTGTTTATTAAAAGAGTTTTACAACAAAAACTCAAAATTTCAATTCGAATTTGTTTAAAATCATAATTCCAATTTAATCGATCATGATGCTTCTGAATATTAACAATATGATTTCTTTGATTTTTTTTTTTTTTTTTCTCTGAGAATCAAAATGATTTTAAAAGAGAAGAATAAAAGTTTTTAAAGATTATTTAAAATGATAATTTAAAATTGTACTCACATGATATACAACAGGGATAACGTGGGAGAGTTTTCTTTTCTGTTTCTTTGTTATGGTTAACTCTTTTCGCTGTGAGGTACAAGGTAAATACAGACATAATCAATGAATATAAGCAACTGTTAACAAGCCGTTTTTTCAAGTATTTTTTTTTTTTTTATACATTCAGATGCAATAATGACCTAAATCGTAACAGTCTCCCAAAACATGTTATCGGACATGATATAATAAAAATAGTTCATTTTAATTTTGTGGTGCTCCAATAAATATTATGAAAAAATCAACCAATACGGTTTGTGAGAATTACATATAGACTGTGAGAAATCTGTATATCTAACAAATTAGATGAATGCGAATCATATATATATATTTCCTATGTCTGCATATTAACTAAATATGTATAAAGGTATTCATCTGTTTAAATGTGTCCAAGAATTTCTAGATCGATATTTTAATTATGATGAACCTTCTAGAAACAATATAACCGAAATGAGAATTGAGAAATAATAAAAAATTTCCGAAAAAACTTCTTTATTTATACTACTTTATTTCTTTGTATTATTTTTTTTCATAATGAGTATATTCTATTTTTTTATTAAAATAAGATAAATATATGAAAGCTTTACGAATTATAACTACATATTTTCTCATTCTACTAGCAGTGTAACTTTCCTTCAGCATTCTATATGAAATCTAAGTATTTTCTAAGAAATATGTTTTTTTTTTTTTTTTTTTTTTTTTTAATATATAATTAGGAGATGAGCATTGTATATTATTATTATTAATACTATAATTATTTAAAATAAATATAATTTTACATCAGTAAGATGTCAAAAACTTTGATTTATTTTTAACACTTTCCAATAAAGTTGAAAAGTCGTCTGCGTGTGCTCTAACTCCCGTGAATATTTTTCTAACACCTTGGAAAAAACCCATAACTGGGATATCTTCTCTATTTAAAATGTTGCAAAAAGACAGATTTGTGTGTTTTCAGGTACACTATGATTATTCCAACGCATTACAATGCACGAGGAAGATATATTTAAGCATATTTTTATAACTTTCTGCTGCATACAACGTAAAGAAAATAATACATGTTATTCAGTTACATAAAAACATTTCTCTTATTGAATAAAGAATGGTTAATTTACTTTATATGTTTACTCATGTATTCTATGAAAACAAAATGTAATTCCTTCAAATAAATTTCTAATGTTTCGTGAAAATTTTCTGTACACAATATACTGTAAATAAAAATTTTGACGATAAGAAAAAATCAGATGTTATTCGATATCAAGCTGCACCTGACCACGAGTTGCGGTGGTTCTAGCAGAATTTGTCCACTGCGCTGTTTACTATATATTTAAATGAATTATTAAAAGTCCGTAACAATTATTAATATAAATAAGAAACATCATGTTAAAAATGTCATTAAAATAAGTCTAAACATCAATTTATGGTAGCCAGGGGCGTAGCGTGAAAAATTGATTGGGGGGGGAGACCCGACGTTTGGCGCCCTTTCGTATTCCTCATCTGAAAATGCCACCCACATACTTTCAAGAGTGTTGCCATCTTTGGGATCGAGGGCACAAGCCCTCTCGTCGGTTAATACGTGCCCCCCCCCCCCTCTCCTTCGGGGCATATTCCTAAAATATGCCAAAGAAAAAAAAGCTTTTTTCCCCCCTCCATTTAGCAGCTTTTTTTTTTTTTTTTTTAGACATCTTTGGAGCATTCTAAATTTTTTCAGCGAATCTATATATTAATACGCAGACATGAAATTTCTCTTACATTTTTAGCCTACTTTCAATAAAAGGAAGTGCTTACAAGTAGTATCGTTCGAAAGATATGGTTAATGTGCTTTGCAGAAATATATACATATATATATTCTCGTATGAGACTAAGCAAAAGTATCTTTCTTAGGACAACCAGAGTATTGGTTTGAGACAAAGTAGAACAATTGAAAAAGATTTTTTTTTCCCCCTTTTTCAACAAATTTAAAAGATATTGCATTATAATTCAGGTAACACATAAAACTTTCAAAATAAATTTTAAGAAATGAAAATAGTAACTGTTGCTAAGGAAAGCAATTTTATATTTTTAGAGTGGACAATACCTAATCTCGCCGACAGTTACTCTGTGGGAAAGTTTGATTTCCTGATTACTCATTACATAATGTATATTTAAATTCTGTTTTCACATTAAGAAAATTCACAATCGTTTATTTATTTATTTATTTTTATTTTTAATGTAATTCTAAGTTCAAAAACCTGAATCAATATGTGCATTTTTCTCTTTCTTTCTTTCTTTACCGCAAAATGAAATATTAAAAATTTATCAATTTTTGGAAAATGAGTAAGAAAAACATAAGCCTTACACATTTGTTCTGATCCGTCTAGTCTTTCGAAAGAAATTAATTACTTCTTGAAATCTCTTGCTCTTTCTCGAGGCTATAATCCCTCTATTAATAATAAAGCTTTATATAAATTCAAGAATCGTAAACGTTCTGATACCAAATTGAACGATCACAGTCTCATTCCAGTTGTTTTACCTTTTTATTTATTACTTTCTTTTAAAATTTCTAAAATTCTCTCACCGTTTAATTTTAAAGTCATTTAGAAACACGCAAACAAAATTCAATTATCTTCTCTTAAAGATCCCATTCCTACTGAAAACCGTTCTGGCATTTATTTAGTCCTATGTTCGTCGTACAATTTAGTTTATATTGATCAAACTAAAAGGCGTTTGCAATATAGAATAAATGAGCACTGTCAAAATGTTCGTAATGAAGAGATCTCTAAATCTTCCATTGCTTCCCACTGCTGGGTTCATGGCCATCGTTTTGATTTTTCTAAAACTAACATAATTTCATCTCTTGTCTTCTCTTCCCATTTGAATATCCATGAAGTTTTTTACATATTTAAAAATTCGAAAAATCTTGTTAATGATAGTATTTGTTCCACTCCGTTCTTGTCTGATGCTATGAAATTTCTCACATAAGTTCGATTTTCGGTTAATTTTGATATTTTTTAAATTTTTAGATTTTGTTACATTTTTTTAATTTAATTAATTTATTTATTTCTTTTATTTCATAATTCTGTAATGCTGACTCTAGGCTAATTTGGCAGGGTGCCCTTTTAAACATTTTTTAGCACCCTGTAGCCCTTTTTCAACATATTTTTGCAACTGGCGGCCCTTTTAAAAACATTTTGGTACCAAGTAGCCTTTTCTAACATTTTAAATGTTTAGTGGCCTTTAGATTTTTTTCCCCTGACTTTTAAACTTTCTTAGCAATAATTCTGCAACATTCCTGGAATAACAAATGCATACAGCCTATATATATATATATACAAGGAAAATTAGTAACTTACTTTTGTTATGTACAAAAATCATAACATAGAACACTGCAAATTATGCCCCTTTTTATTGAATTTCCTCCAGCCGCCCTTTTATTTTAGAGTCAGCACTATTCTCCTCACACCAGTATTTATGTTTACATTCATCTGTATGTATTTTTGCTGTTCACTTAAAACGGATTTGTGCGTTGCCACTTTGACAGCAGCACTTGTGCCAACTTTTTTCGCCTGACGAAGGATCATGTGTTTTTTCGATCCGAAACAATTATTGCAAGTTTATTGCATTGTATAGTGTTTATTCAAAGTTTTGTAATTATTGCTTTCAAACACCAGTTCTGTGGTGTTTTCTTATTATGAAATTAGGTATTGTTCACTCTTAGGGGGGGGGGGGAAGCAGTAGTTTATTTATTATTGTTATTTTATATATTTAAACGAATTAAAAAACGTTTTTCTTTTTTCCCATATCGTAGGAAAAATGTTTTAAGAAATATAGTAGCAATTGCTAAGGAATGCGACACAATTACCGCATGTCTTTATGTGGAAGAACAAACTAAAAAAAAAGTCCCGTTGTCCAAAATTAAATCTTTTTTGTACAAAAATTTATATCTTAGGTGTTGGTGTCGGTGTTTGGGAAAAAGGTCAATTGACTGTTCTAGGGTCCTAGGCCTGAGGGGGAGTGCCTTCTGTGGAGGTCTTTCTAAGCGTTCCTAGCCCGTATTTACGCAAGTTTCGGAGAAAACCATGGAAAATTCTGAAAGGCTAGGCCGACAAGCGAGACCTGGGATCATACCCGGCACCTCACATCTACCAGCTTGACAGAAAGATTGCGGATTCAATAATCGAGCCAATATAAGACCATCATGAAAGTCAGTCTCCTCTGGTGCACGTAAACTCTGTCGTGGCTGCAATATCCTCCATGGCTGCAAATAATACGTCTGGGGATACTGAAGCGGGGGAGCCATCCCTTCCGCAGAAGATAAAAATTGTGATGGCTTGTCTTCGGACAGCCACTGGGGCATTAATCCCAAACCGTCGCTAATTACCCAATATATGCCTATTAATGCGACGTTAAATCAGCTTCCTCGCGCTATTTCATGTGAAGAAACACTAGTTGAATTCTATAGACTTATAAATATTTCAAAACCCGTAAGCGATGAAACTAAAATAAAAAATTTGCTTAAAGGATCACTCAGAATCAAAAATTGTTAGTGAGAAATCGTTATAACCAAATCAAACCTCATCTAATTTTGTTTTTATGCAATAGCCATAACGTACAATAGACTGCTTTTTTTTTTCGAGCTAAGGTCTTGAAAAATCGTAATTTTAAGTTTTTTGGAGGAGAGAAAGCGATTGCGCATACTTACGAGTCAGTTGTAAGTATGTGAAATGGGAAAAGAACGCCGCAGTTGCTACAGAGCGCGAATTTGCTAAGGTCAGAACTTTCAAGGGTCGCTGCATGGTAAACAAACATGCTGTTGTAGGTGCCTGAACAGGGAAGGGCGCCGCTCAGCTGGAGTTTGCTGCTAACGTATTCTTAAAGGGTCCTGAATACAATCAAAATTTTCAACAGTCTTTTGCACGGTAAGTGAACAGACTATTGTAAGTGTTTGAAATGGGAAATTATGCCATAGGCGCCCTCAAACAGGACTTTGTTATGATCAGATTTTTTTAAGAGTTATGAAAGCGAAGAGAATTTTCAAAGATTGTTTGCACAGTAGGAAAATAGGTTATTATACACATTTAAAAAGGCTGTTTTAGGCATCTAATTAGTTACGAGGGCGTCACCTAATGGGAGTTTGCTACAGTCAGACATTTTAATGCAAACTTTTTTGCTGGTCGATGAACCAGTTGGTCGCCGAAGGCAGCTTCTGATGCATAAAAATCTTCAGTGTTTTTGGTAACTAATGATAATCAACAAAATTATGAACCACTTTCAAATGAACTTCAAGGCGCAAAACAGCACCCCCCCCCCCCCAGAAACCTCATTATGCCTTTGTAGGTGCCTGAACAGGGAAAGGCGCAGCTCAGCTGGAGCTTACCACTAACGTATTCTTAAAGGGTCCCGAATACGATTAGAATTTTCAACAGTCTTTTCCACGGTAAGCAAACAGGCTATTGTAAGTGAACAAAACGGGAAATCATGCCGTATGTGCCCCCAAACAGGAATTTGTTATGATCAGATTTTTTAAGCGTCATGAATACGATGAGAATTTTCAAGGGTAGTTTGCACGGTAGGAAAACAGGCTGTTTTAGGCGTCTAATTAGTTTAGAGGGCGCCGCAGGCGCCACCAAACAATAGATTGCTACAGTCAGACATTTTAACGCAAACTTTTTTTGCTGGTCGGTGAACCAGTTGGTCAGCTTGTGATACATAAAATTCTTAAGTGATTTCGGTAACTAATGATAAATTAACAAAATTATGATCCACTTTCAAATGAACTTTAAGTCGCAAAACAGCGCCCCCAGAAACTTCAATATGCCGCCCTATTTTTTAAAACATTGGGGGGGGAGACTCCCCCCCCTCCCCCTCCTTACGCTACGCCCCTGATGGTAGCACTATCTTTAGTACAGGTTTTCCTAGCCGAACAGTCCTGACAGTACCGTATGCGGCCGCGTCTTATCTCAGAATGCGCGTAAGAGCAAAAATATTCATACACGAATTTTCATTGGGCAACAAATGCATCGGCAACGTCTTTCCTGAGTGTAATATGCCGGGTCCTGTTACCCACGGCATGCAGTGGTGCCATATCCGCTATACACGTGTGCTGCACTCGCCCCCCTTCATTTACCTATTTAAATTTTACAGGCAAGAAAGTAAATGCTATTTATCTCTGGATCCGAAAACCAACTCACACACCAAAAATTCGAATTCTGAGATTATTTGAAACAAAGTTAAGTTTGGAAACGTGTTTTTGTCCTTCATCCCAGAGTGAAGAAAGGAGGTAGTTTCGCAAAGCGGAAAACCCCTTTAAAATGTGTTTAACACACATTTTAAAAGGGGTTTTCCGTTTAATTAACCAACCCACACACTAAAAATCCACAGAGTAGAGTTACATTCATTGATAGATTTGGCAGAATATGTTTCCAAAAACACTTTTCTTTTCTGTAATGTTTTAGAAGTTCGTATATGTTGATTAGTTGAGCAGCGGATAAAACATTTTTTTCTCTAGTGCCTGCCCTTTGTAGATTACTCAGGAATATAAAATTTCGTCAGATCTTTCTTCAAATAGTAAGTTATATGTGTATAAAAAATTTTATGTTGTTTTGAGCCTTCAACAAGAATAATTGAAATGAGCAAACATACATCGATACACACACACATATGTGAGCGTGTGTAAAATTATTCGTTTATTTCAATATGTGAAATATAATTGCACAAAAAAAAAGAAAAAAAAAAAAAAACTTTTTGAAATAAAAAAGGGAATGAAGTTTTAAAAGTTCTTTAAAAACAAAATTGCATTTGTTTATAGTGCATTTAAAACGAGAAATCGTAAGCTTTTCAAAACAGATCTTTAATTTTAAATGAATCTTAAAATGGGAAAAAAAACTCATCATATGCATCTTCAGGCACAATTCCATTTGAATTAAATTGAGAATTTAATGTGTAAGCAAATAAGTTTGCTGTTGTTTCGCATTTTAAATTCACGGCAAAGCAAATACGTATAGTATTTGAAATAAGTAGAAAACATTTTGATTCTATCTCGGCTTTAGTAGTACCTTTTACATTCATTCTACATAAATGAAGAATTTAAATTTTCAAAATCAGTTTTATTTCTTGCAAACACTAAACATACGTTTTAAATGAAGTATTAGCACCGTAAATATTAATTATTTTGTAATAAAGTAGCAGAAAATGCAATTTTCGTGAATAATTATTAAACAAAATACTTATTCGAAATGTAGCGAAGTTAAATAATTGAAGGAAAATTCAGAACTAGAGTAAAATAAGGAATTAAAAAAAATGAATTTTTAGTTATATTTGGCATAATTGAAAAATTTTAAATTTGTAATTTATAAAGCTGAAGATGTTAATCATTTTAATTCACTTTATAAAAATATATATAAATTTTTACGTAACTTTGGAATTTACATCATACGTCTAAAACCTCAAAATTTAAGGAATAAATGCCGAGGTCAAGTATTCGAATCCAGTATATATATATACACATAATTATAATTTAATTTGACGTCATTATGAAAATTAACTTAAAATAATAAAAATCCGGAATGTTTCTTCAAATTTTGTTTCATAAACTTTTTTAACATACCTTAATATTAGATTTCTTTTCATTAGATTATTTTTCATTAGTTTATTTTTTTTCTTGGGGGGGGGGGTGCACGATAGTACACTTGGCATGAAAGCTAATTCAGCATTATATTAAAGAGCTTTACATATTAATAATCCTGTCTAATTATTCTGATGTAGATAGGACATTTTTCGCCAAGGACTCTACATTCGTGACAGCAACTTCAAGCCAAGTAGCTCACAAAAAATATAAACAAATAATTAAAAAAATTATTTAATTATAAAATAATTAAAAAAAAAGAAAGGAAAAAGAAACAGAAACAATAATTTCATAAATAATATATTTTTGTTTTATATGGTGACAACAATTCGAAAGTCACCAAGGGGAGCCATAACTGTGTCACAAGATCAGGTTACATGTGTTATTATTTATTTATTTTTCCATATACCAACCAGTATTAACTAACTATGAACATTTATATAGCCACAGAAAGGTAGTTGTCTCATACGATAGATATAGTGCTCATAGCATATTGTAATATTATATTTGACGTGAAATTGCTGCCATTTTATGGTACACTGGATATATCGAATAAATACAGGAAATAAAATGAAAATAAATATTATTCACAGTACGTATAGTGTTGTTCATATGTAATTAAAATTCAAACATAAAAGGATTACTTCAATATCTTCGATATTATCTGTTTCGAAATTGTTATCTGAGGAGCACATGGAAGCAGAGTGGTGTGGCATTGCCGCATGCAATAGGAACACACATCCGAGTTCCTGCGGATGAACAAGCTGCTGCTGAAGGCAGCGAGGATCCCAAGCGAACTTTGGATTTCGATGGATTTTCTTTTTAGCTTTTGTCTATAAAGCTATATAGAAAAGAGTATCCTTTGAATATAGTGAACAGTCAAGTGGACAGAATTCTGCCACGGAATTCCATTGGAGCTGAGGCCACAAATTTTAGTGTGTGACTTATTTATGTGTATCCAACACCCATTGTAACCTTTTTATTTATTTATTTATTTATTTTTGCGAAACTCCCCCTTTACCCCCTTAAGGAAGGGAGAGCAGTAAACACGTTTCGAAGCATAATTTTCACCAAAGTATCTCACAAGGGAACTCTTCCAAGCGGTAATCACCGATTTTCTTAAAAAAAAATACAGAAAATAGTTTACACTATACTTAATTCACTTGTGAAAAAATTAGCCTTTGAATCACAACAGGAAAGCTGTAAAAAATGATTAAACTTTACGTTTTGAACGCCAAATACGAATAAAGTCATCGCCAAATCACATTAACCTTCCTTCAGTGATGCCAAGGGACTTCAGTATAGGAGGGTTGTGTTTTCTATCGCTCTAGGGTGACTGAAGCAAGGAATCCATCCCCTCCGCGGAGGATCAAAACTATGATGGCATGTCTCCAGAATATCCCTATGAGTGAATACAAGACCATCTACAATTTCCCACTGCGTAGCTATAGTGCGACGTTAAAACCCACTCAATACTCAATATATTTTCTGAAATCTAGAAGTTTCTATTTAGAAAAAGTGACATTGGGTTACATACAAACGGAACGCTTGCAATTTCGATGATGTAAATTTTGCAAGTTTTTTGCAAATACAGTCGGCAGCAAAAGTAACAGAGCACTAGCGAAAATTCCTATGTAAAAAAAAAGTAAACTTAATGCAGATTTGTTAAATAAATCCTTGTCGAATCCTGTTCGTAGTCAGTCTAAGAGCACAATTTGACAAGGATTTATTTAACAAAACAGTGTTAAGTGTGCCTTTTTCACATAGGAATTTTTGCTAGTGCTCGGATACTTTTGCTGCCGACTGCAGTCATACATTTGGAACGCCTGCAAACGGCTTTGCAACTGGAAGTGTTTCATTTGTATGTACCCCATTATGTTTTGTGTTAGATATAATATTTTCCATTATTTTATGTAATGTTTCAATATTGTATTTATTTAAAATAATGCAATTTCAGAGTTAATTTTACATTACTCCAGCTTATATATAATCTGGAGTAATTTAATGTCTGAAGCACTCGGCATGTGCATTTATATAAATTTGCAGACGATTTAAAAACTAATCTGATTTATAGATTGGTTGGCTGGGTTTTACGTCGCACTAGTACTGCGAAATGGGCAATTGGCGACCAATATAAATTATAATATTTGATTGTTAGAATAGTTGATTGAAATTAATACTCAAATAAATAAATCAAAATTAAAATATTTAAGATATTTTAGGTTGAGTAGGTTTTAAGTTTTAATTCCAACTACAGATATGCAATGGCGACAGTCTAGGGTACATTCCTAGAGATGGTCCGTAGACGTGTTTACAACTTTCGTCCTTTACGGAGGGGATTATTTAAAATTGGAAAAACACGTGCATAACCTTTATGGCTTCTTACTTTTCTGGTAATTTATTTTGTAAAAATATGCATTAGAATTTCATAAGGTTGGTTGGGTTTTACGTCGCACTAGTGCTGCGCAGTGAATTTTTTCATTGGTAATTTTCTTAGAATTATTAACTGCGAAATCTTGTTGTTTTAAAAATAATTGTTATGCTGAATGCAGACCCTCCGTGGCCGAATCAGTATGTCACCCTCGCTAATCGCCTTCACGTGTAAAAGAATGCGTTCGATTCGCAGTAAAAGTATCCGAGCATTAGCAGGAATTCCTATGTAAAAAAAGTACACTTAATGCAGTTTTGTTAAATAAATCCTTGTCGAATCCTGTTCTTAGTCAGTCTAAGAACAGGATTCGACAAGGATTTATTTAACAAAGCAGTATTAAGTGTACTTTTTTTAGACAGGAATTATTGCTAGTGCTCGGTTACTTTTGCTGCCGAGTGTTCGATCCGACTTGTGATCTAAGATAGCTGCAATTGTTACAATAGTATACCTCCCTATGTTATATCTGTCCTCATCTCGACGAAATTTACAGGAGGGGGATGTCGAGTCAAACATACAAATCGTATGTATATATTAAAAATAAATAACATACGCAGAATGCAACCATTTATCACCTGCCGATGTACCGGACCCTCCTCAGGAGTGCATCGCAAACCGTCGCCAATTGCCCATAGTGCAGTACTAGTGCGACGTTAAACCCAACCAAACAGGACGAAATTTAGGGTAGAATCATAGATCGTCTCCAATTGCTCATTGCGTAGCTCTAATGAGATATTGGATCCACACAACTCATATTCTGTGGAGTTGTTTGTTCGTCGAAGGTTCGTACTGCCCAATAAAATGATCAGACTAAGGGGTACATACAAATGAAAAACTTCCGGTTGCAAAGCCGTTTGCAAGTGTTCCAAATGTATGACTACAGTCGGCAGCAAAAGTATCCGACCACTAGCAAAAATTCCTATATAAAAAAAGCACACTTAATACTGTTTTGTTAAATAAATCCTTGTCGAATCATGTTCTTAGACTGACTAAGAACATGATTCGACAAGGATTTATTTAACAAAACTGCATTAAGTGTACTTTTTTTACATAGGAATTCCTGCTAATGCTCGGATACTTTTACTGCCGACTGAATTTTCAAAAAATTTGCAAAATTTACGTCATCGAAGTTGCAAGCGTTCCGTTTGCATGTAACCCTTATAAGAAAAATGTTCTCGGATACGAAATGCTTTCATTTTAGTTTAAAAAAAAAAAAAAAAAAAAAAAAAAAAACAGCTTTGTGTTTTAATTTTAAAATGTTTTGTTTTATTTAAATTTATAAAAAAGTTTCGATCATATATTTTTTTAATGTCGTTATTAAAAACTTGATGTAAATATTCTTGCAATTGTTATTGACACAGCTTATTTAACTGAAATATTAAATGTTGTTTAGAATTTCGACTAAATAAGTCTCAATCTGGTAAATTATCTGGTTTTTGTTAATCTATTCTGAATTCTCATGTGCTCGACAGCGTAGGGAGTTCGTTTGACTCTCAAAAAGAAAGAAGAACATCTACATCTATTAAATCTTTATTGCAATGAAATTTCGAAGAATGCAGTCGCCAAACAGGCGCTTTTTTGGAAATATTGCAAACATGCTTCCATTTTTAATAATTTTTTATAGCTTATCTATTGCGACTCAGCAGCTAATATTTTAGGAAGATGCTATTCATGATTAAATCTTATGACAGAATTTTTTTCAAGAAAATCGGTGATTACCGCTTCAAAGAGTTTCCTTGTCAGTAAGATTTTTTTTTCATGTGAGGATTGGTTATATGTTCCAACACGCATTATAAAGGGATTTTATGAAATTTTTTCTTCCGTAATTTTTCTTCTTTTTAAGTGTAACTATATTCCATATCATCACAAGAAAGGGGATATTTCATGTGTTGGTTGGTTATGAGTACTCATCACACACACTACGAAGGAATTTTGTGAAATTCCACCCTATTCTCCTTGAGGGTGGAGGGGCGAAAAACATATGTGCATGCGCAACTTTGCTCCAAGCTATCATAAAAAGGTTATTTCTTATGCGCGGACTAGTCATGCGTCCCCAACACGATCTATAAAGTAATTTTGCAAAATTTCATCTTCCCTTCCTTAAGGGTAAGGGGGTGAAACACGTTTTTAAGATTAACTCTGCTATAATTATCTGAGAAAGCGATTGTTTATGCGTACTCAACCTACGCAATACAATAGGATTTTTTTGAAATTCCGCCCCATACCCTCCTTGGGGTTGTTGCGAAGCAAAAATACATGTTTCCATGCGTAACTGTGTTCCAAATTATCTTAGAAAAAGCAATGTCTGATGTATGACTGTTTATGCATACTCAACATACACTACAAAGGGATTTTGTGAAATTCTACCTTAGCGTTCTTGGAGGGGTGGGGACAAAAAGCATTTATCATGTGTAACTCTGCACCAAATAAACTTAGGAAGGAGATTTTTGATGTGTGGGTCGATTATATGTATCTAACTCATTGTATAAAAAAATTTCGCATAATTCCCTCCCCCTCACCTCCTTTAAGAGCAGAGGTAAAAAAGCACGTTAAAACAAAACTGTACTTCAGTTAATCTCATGATCTCGATTTTTTCATATCTCGGTTAGGTATGGTATGCAACATGCGCTATATAAGGATTTTGATAAATTACCCACTCCCCCTTCCTTTTAAGGCGGGCAGGGTGGAAAACACGTTTTAATATGCTCCAGCTTAAATATGCTATATATTACATTAGAATGGAGAATTTTGATATGTGGGTGTTGATTACGTGTACGCAATATGCACTTTAATGGGATTTTGTTTAACTTTCAACTTTACCCGCGAGAGAGGGTGAGTTAAAAGCAGATAAGGATATGTCGAAGACACTGGGGCTACAGATACGACATTTGGCGAGCGGAAAAACCGCTACGAAAGGTAACGGGAACATTAACTTATGGTTTAACTGATTTTATTTTATTATTATTATTTTATTTTGAGATTTTTTTAATATTAAAGGTATGGTATTTTGAGAATTCATTTCAGTATAATGACCAGCGAAGTGGGAAAAGCCTGCTAGATTGTGTGTGTATGTATATATCTATATCTATCTATCTATCTATCTATCTATCTATATATATATATATATATATATATATATATATATATATTAGACGCACAATAATATACTTGAACTGTTCAATAAATCAAAATTTTACATGGAGAGTTTCAGTTACGGAAGAGCTGACAAGTCTAATTTAAGCACCATAGCACATTTTTATGTCTTTTAATTAAATTGAAAGCAACAAACTATTTTCATTATAAAAGATTAATGAATTCAACATTTTCACCTTCAAAGGTACTTTTTTTATACATTTCCCATTATTATTTTTTACTTTATTGTCTTTTTCTTTTTGTTAAATAATAATAATAATAATAATAATAATAATAATCAGATAAAATATTTTTTTAAACATACAAACATTGCTTGATTTCAATATAATAATTTTTTTTTAATTATTTACTAAATCAGAAAAAAAAATTAAAAGAAAAGAAAAATAATAAGTAACAGTTTATATCTGATTAATTTAAAAAGAATTTGGACAGTTATTGTACGATTGTTGTACAGATATCTAAGAGTTTTTTTTTTTCTTTAAAATAATTAGTAAAATAAATCTAATTATTCTTTTCAGCATGTTTATTCATTAGAAAATCATAACTCTACAAAACTAATCAAAGAAAAACATCTCACCACATGAATTATTTTGAGAAGCTATATTTATCTCTATCTCTTTACTAACGGAAATCGAATATTATTCATGGTAATAATTAATTTAAACTATTTTCCATATTATTAGACAAATAACTTAAAGATAAAATACAAATGTTACTGATATTGATTTTATGTCTTCTATTATTCTTTTATTAAAAAAAAAGATATTATACTAAATATGTCTAAGGAAAATATAATAAGTTGCAACATTGCAACTTCAAAAATGACTTTTACTCAGGAAAGTATTTTATTTTATTTTTGTTTGTTTGAAATTTCTAATATGTATAAGCAAGATCAGTTAATCAAGGCATTAAAATAAATGGAAGTTTTTTTTTTTTTTTTTTTTTTTTCAAAACATTACATTTTCCAGACTGGCGGAAAACAAAGGTTTCATTTTTGATATACAAAGAAGGATATGCATTTATAATTTGTATTATTCGAATAAGCATGTCCCGTACGTATTTTATATATATATACATACATACATACATACATATCTATCTATCTATCTATCTATATATATATATATATATATATATATATATATATATACTAGCAGACCCGGCCACGCGTTGCTGTGACAAAGTTATACGTTGAATTATACGGCTGTAAACTATTTAGTACAGTCAAATTATTATTTACGAACAAAGACGAAAACGTTGTAGCCGATGTAAAAACCCACAGGGTTGAGATTTGAAACTTAGGTCAAAATTTGGAAGCGATTGATAAAAATTTTCGTAGTGTTGATATTAAGCACAAATTAATTTTATTGTAGGGTCCTATAAATTTTAATGAAGAAGTGATATATATTATTTCTAATGCTACTTTGGATAAAATTGCTAAAATGACTAATATATAAATTAAATTCTATTAAAATTCTATTAAAATAAAAGTATAAAAGAAACAGACGATTTTAAAATCAATTTTTATGGAGGAGTGAAATATAATATATGCTATAATGGATAATTTTACTATAAAATGACCTCATCATTTTAAATATTTTAAAGAGGCTGTAGTTATAAAAAGGAAAACAATAAGGCTAAACCAGAAAAATAAGTAAATTTGATAAATATTTTAATACTTTAAAATTGGAAATATTATGAAATATTGGACATTTAAAGTAAATACATGTATCATTTTAAATAGAAAAAGATTTTGGAAAAGTTTAGTGTATTTTAACGAAGTGATGAGAAGTTTTTGAGTATGTTAAAATTTTAATAGTAAATTCAAGTTAATAAAGATGGGAAACCCTATTGGAAAAATTTCATAATACCAGTATCAAAATCATACTAGAACCAGTAAAAATTATACTGGAACCAGTAAAAACATACTGGAAATTTTAAATCCAGTATGAAACTATACTGGAAATATCAAAACCAGTAATGGGGTCATACCGGGAATATCAAAACTAGTATGGAATCATACCAGAAATTTTGAAGCCAGTATGAAACCATACTGGAAATTTCAAAACCAGTATGGAATCACACTGGAAATTTTGGAACCGGTATGAAAACATACTGGAAATTTTGATACCAGTTTTTAAACATTAGGGAAATTTTGAAACCAGTATGAAAATATACTGGAAATTTTGAAACCAGTATGAAAATATGCAGGAAATTTTGAAACCAGTATAAACTAGTATGTTGTGGCCACCACAATACTTTCTTCTATATTTTCCTATACAAATTCACTCAATAACAATATTAAAAAAAAAAAAAGTACGATTTTTTTTCTAAGTTTTTTTTTTTTGTTAAAAGTAAGAAAAATCGATAACTTTGTTTTAAATTATCACATATTTATAGTTCAACCATTCGTTTTAAAGGTAGTGACGAGACCTTTCGAAAGATACCCATCTTGAAAATTGACCCCCCCCCCCTGGAGGGGGTACTTCCCCCACCCCCAGGGAGTAAAGCGATGCTCCCTCATGCACAAATTTTTTTTCCCAGTTAACTACTACTATTATTATTAATTCATATTAATTTTGCAATCACAAGTTAAGAATAAATCTCATTATGCACATTTATACGAAATTTTGTCCTATACTGCCATGTTAAAAATTTAGAAAAAATACGATCACAGCGCCACCTGCTGAGCGATTGATCCCCAAATCTAATCATCACCAGTTTATGTCAGGGGCCAACTAAATACCAAGTTTGGTTAAATTTCGTTAAAATAAATAAATAAATAAATAAAATTACGATTTTTTTTTTTGTTAAAAGTAAAAAAAAAATCGATAACTTTGTTTTAAATTATCACAAATTTATAGTTCAACCATTCGTTTTATAGGTATTGACGAGACCTTTCGAAAGATACCAATCTTGAAAATTTACCCCCCGAGGGGGAACCGATGCCCCCACCTGCACAAATTTATTTTCCGAGTTAACTATTACTATTATCAATAATTCATATTAATTTTACAATCACAAGTTTAAAATAACTCTCATTATGCACATTTATACGAAATTTTGTCCTATACTGCCATGTTAAAAGTTTACAAAAAACGATCACAGCGCCACCTGTTAAGCGATTGATCCCCAAATCTAATCAGCACCAGTTTATGTCAGGGTGCAACTAAATACCAAGTTTGGTTAAATTTCATTCATTGGTTCGTGAGATACAGTGGACACAAAATCCGTGATACACACACATACAGACAGACATTTTATAAAAAGTATCAATTCATGTTCAGGACAGCCCAAAACGTGTAAATCCATCAAAAAACGGAGGTCAAAAATTTTTACGAATCCAATACTTTCTCTATATTTCATATAGAAGAAAGTAAAAAAGGCTGGAAATTTTTTTACTTTCTCTATATGCAAAATTGAAAGTTCATAAAAGTTTTGTATTAGGCTTTTAGCTTATATTTTCTTTTTTATTAAATTGATAAAATAGAAAACAGATAATTAATGCTTGTGAACGCAAGGGGGGAAAAAAACAATGTCGATAAACATCACACCGAAGAATGGCAATTGCGATTCAGCCAATCAGAGACAAGCCGCCATCTTGGCTTTTAGAATTGTAAATAAACAAACAGTAAACATCTTCGCTTCGATCTTCGATGGATATGTTGTCTATTTTATTCAACTTTTTTGATAAAAGTTAAGTAATATTTAATAGATTTCTTTCTTTCTTTTTCTTTATATATATATGTGTATATAATAGATTTTTTAGTTATAGCCTATTTAAATTTATATAACATTAGTTAAATTTGAATACAGCATGGCACAATTCTTTTCTTTCGGCAATGTAAGCTTAAGTAGAATAAACAATTTATTTTTTCCTTTTAAAATCAAATTAATATAAGACTTCTGTATTATTTTGCTTGCAATTATTTTGCTTTTCTCAAATATGAATATTCTGAATAATATTTTGACAAGGACAAATTATCTTCTGTAATTGTTTTGTTATTTACGCACGGATTAATGAAGTTGCTAATTTGCATGCTCTATTATTACTAGTTATTATAATTTTATTAATTTGAATATAACCGGCAGATTAAACTGTTTTTTTTTTTATTATTATTTAAATATGTGTAAAAATAAGATGATTAAAAAAATAATAATAACTTCCTCTTTTTCTTGTAATATTGTAACAATAACAGATATATCTTAATATGTTATTCAACATGCATGTAATCAATCAAGTACAAACTGAAAAACAGAAACTAAGAAAACAAATTAAATTGACTGACATATTTGATAGAATACGTATGTAACACTTTGCAAATTCCTGATCTTACATTTTATTAAATTAGTTTTAATTTTAATTTATTATTTGACCAAAACTTAATGAACTTCATTGCTGTTTTATAATTATTAATTAAAATTTTTTAACTCATTTCAAACATTAGGTAATCATTAAAGTTTTTGATAGGGATTTGTGCACATTTTTTAAAAAATATTTTTAAGAAATTTTCCTTCAGATGCTTTTATTGATCAATGATTTCATGACATTTATTTTGAACACCTGTAATCCAGAAAAATCAGTAATCTGGCAACGTCTATTACAGGGGTGAAACTTTTCAGGGCCTACCGCTGAATTCAGGTTTTTTGAAATTTTTGCTGTTTCTGATTTTCATGTAAATTATTTTGTTTTTACAGAAATTTCTTATTTGGAATGTTTAATTCGCCTTTTAATGTAATAAGAACTCTCCAAATATCATTTAATATAGGTAGCCATATGATATTTCATTTGTAAATCTTCCCTATTTGAATGCAAATATCAGTTTTCAGGGTTTTTGCATGCTATGTAGTTTCACACTTGCTATTAACCACCGATGCCGGATTATCGATGCTTCAATGTATTTAAATGTAATCTGTTAATATTTTTTTATTTATTTTCAGATAATATGTTTGAACGGCTGTGGACCACAGAAGTAGATGTTTGTAAGCGATACCCCATGGCCCATTGGCAAGCAGTTAATATGTAAGTACCTTAATTTTTAAAAAATATTTTATTTTAATTGTGGAGTGTAAGGTTGATTTTTAAACCAAGTATGTGAAAAATGCCAGAGCCAGGAATCGAACCTGGGCTCGCTACTTAACACGAGGTTGCTCTACCATTATTTATGTTATCTTAATGATTAAGCTACTCTGGCCGATGACCAGCTTGGCATTTCTCATATAATATTCATTGGCGAGCCACCGAATATTATACCTATAAAATAATACCTATTATACCTTTTATACCTATAAAAATTTAATTACATATTTAATTAATAAGTATGAGATTTTTACTGAAATGATCTTCGGTATCTGATGATCATGTTCCAAAATACTCAAAATCCAGTAAAAAAAAAAACAATTTCAATTTAAACAGTGTACAGTTTTATAATTTAGACAATTTTATTTCTTTCACTGGTAATAAATAATAGTTTGGATCACATGCTAATAAAACTTAACTAACAGGTCTATCAAAAACTTTATTTTCCTTTTAGTTATATACAGTACAGTCAACACCCTCTAATCTGCAGGTTTATAATCGTTAAATCCTTCCAATCCATAATTGATTTTTTAATGTAAAAGAAATTTATATCTCATATTTCAAAAAAATTCACATTTTTACTTTTTTTTTTTTTTTTATCAAATTTTTTGTTTAATCCTTTTTTTGAAACACAATTGGGGAGAGAATAACATTATTGTATTTATTATCCTGCAATTCATACAAACTAGTGCTTAAAGCAAACCACTATTCATCAATTTTTAACAAAATTAATCAGTGATGAATATTATTTCCGAACTTTCAAAAATATTTTGTTTCGTATTTTTTAAATATGTTTGTTTACATTTTATAGGTACCTATTATTTGAATATCCTTAAATTATTTACCATCATATATAAATGTGATAGATTAGTTTTATTAATATTGAAGAAATATTTTATTCTACAATTTATTAGAAATCATCTTTCCATTTTGATGTCTATTTATGAATTAATAATAACTGACTTTGTATCTGTAAAAGAAAACTGTAATCAAAGACAATGATCTCTATCTGCAAATTCCTAAAATCCGCACAACTTCTGGACAAAACATTTGAGAGTTAGAGGGAGGTGACTGTAAAACAAGTGAAAAGATTTTCAGTAGTTCAACACTGCACTTTATTTTTCAACTTAAAATAGTTAAATACAAACTATGGATTTTTTTTTTTTTTTTTTTTTTTTTTTAAATCCTAGAGAACTTGCAGGAGAGTTTAAAAGTAGGTATCTTACTTATTGATACAGTTCATTGGGTACCTGCTTCGAGATTTTACAAAAAGTTGCATCCTTCAAAAAAAAAAAAAAAGTGCAAATATTATGGATAAAAATTCTATAATTATTATCACTTGTACTTTTTGAACGTATAATAATATGAGATAGTCTCTGCAAAAAGTTCTAAAAATATTAGCATTGAAAAGTAAAAACCCATCACCTGTATATATTTAGTGTTTGTTATCAAATAACTTATTTTTCTAAAAATATTTTTAATATTAATTGGTTTATAGTTTAGATTTGACATTATATTTATGCTTTGAGTTTATATAGTTCATAAATTTTTATTTTGAACATCTGTTTTGTCTTCTGGTTAGTTTCTTCTATTTCTTCCATTTCTCCCAGTTTCTTCCGGAAGAAACCCAACCCTGTTTTTAATACATCATTCGAAAGATATTTTAAAGTACTTTTATATTATCGAAAGTGGAATTCGAGATTTCAACCAATTTACACGTTTTGAGGTGCCCAGATTAGGTTTTCTTTTGTATCTCAGCTAGTAATTAAAATAATTTCATAAGTAATACATCATTTGCAAGCTTTGTTGATTTGGAATCGAACAGTAGATTACAGAAATATCTACTGCCAGATGGCGCTGTAATATTTTAAATTTTCAACGTTTCAAATTCGAATGAGCGAGAAAGATGTTGTAAGTTCTAAAACGGGGATAAGACCTTTAATGTTTTGGTAACATTTGAGTATTATAGATTAGTGCTGCACCAAGTAGCACTTTGGCCGAGTAGCCGAATACTGAGTACTCGGCAGAGTACTGAGTAGTTGTAAGAAAGAATAATTGATGCATATATAAAGAAATTTGCACATCTTAAAAATAAAGAAAAAGGCTTTTGAACATAAAATTTAGTTAAATGGTAAACAGCATTCTTTCATGCATAACTTTTGTAGTGCATATACATAATTAGGTTCATTGCTATATTTTGATACTTTCAGCATAGTGGATTACTAAAACCATAACTGATAATTTTATTCTTAACATCTTTTTTAGATGTGAAATTATCATCCTCAGATAATTCTTGGATAATATAAAAGTTACTAGGCACTAAGGCTTAATTTAAGATACATGAAATTCACATATGAAAGGGGAACATTAAAATATTTTATAATTTCAAACATGATAGGCTTCATTAATCTTCAGATCGTAGAAATGTAAAATGACAAATGGTTTTGGGCCATATTTTGCAAAACAACAGATTTGATTATGAAAATAAGTTTTAAATAATGTTTTAGTGTATTTATCTTTTTTATATATAATATAAAATGCCATAAAAACTTTTACTCTGTTAAATGCCCACTCCTCTTTTCACATTATTATTATTGGTACAACTATAGTATTTCCCCTGAGCTGAATTTGGTGATTTTTCTTTGGCGCCGATTTGAACGATAACAATGTCGTTCTGGATTGTTTGCGATATAATATGGCAGCCTACATGCTATTTATTTTGGATTTGTGATTTCATGATTTATGATTTGTAATTTAGCTTACGATTTTATCATTTATGCTATATGATTTAGGATTTTTAGATTTATGATTTAGCTATAATCGCCAACAAAAAATTGCCAAATCTAGCTGAGGGGAAATACTATAGTTGTTCCCTGTATCCGAATAGGTGATAGTTTTTTACGTTATTTTATAGTATAAAATTCAAGATCAATCTTTTCTTACCGATTTGAAAGTATCTTACTTTTATTTGCACTAATGTATATCGAAAATTTTGTGTTAATATTACATAGAGGTTCTTTTTTTTTCTAAAATATTTATTTTTGTCTGATTTATAGATATAATTTCATGTACTAAGTTTTTATAAAATAATGTATATTACATTCATACAAGATAATTATAATTAAACGCTCATATCAGGAATCATCTCTATACTAAGTTTGGTAACAGCCCGTTTTAACTGCAGAAATCTGTTATAGCAAAAATTTTAATTATAATGTCTCTGTATTTATATTTTCATATTTTTTTAGTTTAGTTATAAAATAAATATCTTATAAAATAAATAACATATTTCTTTCAATAATACATAAAAATAGTGACATTCCCACAACTACTCGGTATTGGCCGAATACATAGCCTAAATTTGGCCGAGTACCGAGTACTCGGCAAATAAGCCGAGTATATACCGAGTATTCGGTACAGCTCTATTATAGATGCTTTTGCAATATTATACAGTAAAAATTGTCATCATGCATGCATGTAAAATGAATGGCATGTCATTTTAAATTGTGAAACTTAAAATAGGTTCAAAAGCAAGTCTTTTATAAATTTTTGTTCTGCTCGCTCTCTTGTTTTATGTCTGCATGTCAGTCATTTCCGTACACAGTGCAATTTATACTAGCACTTTTTTTTTTTTTTTTAATGCTGTTTTACTTAAATTTGATAAAATTATAGAAAGCTCATTAAGAAATTATAAGAGTTCAATTTTATTTGTAAATATTTAGCACTGTTGTAAAAAAAAAAAATTGCTTTTTTATGAAAGCTGCCTTTTATGTTACAGTAAAATTTGAAAGTTGTAAAAACTTTATGTACAGTAAAAATTTTCATATTTTTCTAATGAATGACATTTTATTTTTATATGGTAAGATCCTAAATTGGTTTAGAAGGCAGTTTTTTATACAATTGATTTTTGGTGGCAAAACGTAAAACCTCTTTTTATTTTTTTAGTGTATCGTATTGAGAACTAGGCAAAATGAGATTTTGTGCAGATTTACCTTATATACTCTCGTATAAGTCAATTCCCTAAATTGAGAGGTTTGCAATAGTATTTTAAATTTGATTTCTTTAAATTGTATAATCAAAAAATTTATTGTGATTAAATAAGGGAAAGAAAACTAATCTAAAATACTGGTGTTATCCAAGTTCCTTTTTTCAAATTTAGGTGTCGACTTATTACGTGAGTATATACAGTAATCTTATGGGTGTAGCATGAAATTTTGATTGGGGGGGAGAGAGAGACGACATTTGGCCCCCTATCATTTTCCTCATCTAAAAGTGCCAGCTGTATACTTTCTGGGGGACCGAAGGCACAGGCTCTCTCGTCAGTTAATATGTGCCCCCCCTCCCCCTTCTGGACATATTCCTAAAATCTATCGGGAGAGGGAAAAAAACACTTTTTTTACACATTTTTGGAGCATTCTAATTTTTTTCTGAGAATTTATAAATACACAGACATGAAATATCCTGTATGTTTTTAAGCATACTATTTGTAAGTCCTTCCTTTTATTGAAAGTATCGTTCAAAAGATGTGTTAATATGCTTTGCAGAAATCTATAATAAAAGAAAAGGTCTGTCTGTCCTTCTGTATGTTCAGGCCCTATTGAACGCAGAAGTACAAAAATTGACATACGGATGCTCAGGAGCCTTCCCGAGGGACTCCTGAAAACAGCATTTAAAAATTTTAATTAGTTTCGGAGATATTAATTAAAACGTTGACCCATGTCGATTGAAAAATGACCAAGAATCCACAGCTAATTGCTTAAAAAGAGGCATTCTATGAGCAGACTATTTTCTCCGCTGTCTGGAACGGAAACAAAACATCTGGAAATCATTAATGTCACATGATCTTGAACTGGGATTAAAAATTGCAAATTTCAAAATTTTCTTTTTCGCACACAAC
The DNA here is from genome assembly GCA_963930645.1 of Salticus scenicus. Taxonomy (NCBI): domain Eukaryota; kingdom Metazoa; phylum Arthropoda; class Arachnida; order Araneae; family Salticidae; genus Salticus; species Salticus scenicus. Next base: position 20,513,971 of record OZ005661.1, read on the forward strand.
ACTTAGTATAGAATATAATAATATAATACACAAGACCAACCTGCAGTTCAAATTTCATCAATTTTCTTTAATAAACAAATAAGTTACATTTTAATTGCAAATTAAATTTTATTCTAACACGTAATCTATCTCTCAAAAGACGATAGGAGTTTCCATAGCAATGAAATACATTTGAAGGTACTAAAAAATACTTTTTCTTTTTACTTCCATTACCCGTCTACCATGGTATATATAGGTTTTGGGGGTCTAAAAAATATTTCTTTTTCTTTTTACTTCCATTAACTGACTACCGTAAGTAATTGAATTAGAGATTTCACATGATGTACATGTTTTAGGATGTCCTGATTAGGTTTTCTTTTGTATCTCAGCTACTAATTAAAATAATTTCATAAGTAATATATCATTTTAAAACTTTGTTGATTTGGAATTGAACAGTAGATTACAGAAATTTCTACCGCCAGATGGCGCTGTAATATTTTAAAACTTTTGCATCTCAGCTAATTGAGTTAGACCGTTCAAAATTGGTATATGTAGCAAAAGCAAGTCTTTTGTCAATGTTCAAAAGCAAGTCTTTTATAAATTTTTGTTCTGCTCGCTCTCTTGTTTTATGTCTGCATGTCAGTCATTTCCGTACACAGTGCAATTTATACTAGCACTTTTTTTTTTTTTTTTTTTAATGCTGTTTTACTTAAATTTGATAAAATTATAGAAAGCTCATTAAGAAATTATAAGAGTTCAATTTTATTTGTAAATATTTAGCACTGTTGTAAAAAAAAAATTGCTTTTTTATGAAAGCTGCCTTTTATGTTACAGTAAAATTTGAAAGTTGTAAAAAACTTTATGTACAGTAAAAATTTTCATATTTTTCTAATGAATGACATTTTATTTTTATATGGTAAGATCCTAAATTGGTTTAGAAGGCAGTTTTTTATACAATTGATTTTTGGTGGCAAAACGTAAAACCTCTTTTTATTTTTTTAGTGTATCGTATTGAGAACTAGGCAAAATGAGATTTTGTGCAGATTTACCTTATATACTCTCGTATAAGTCAATTCCCTATATTGAGAGGTTTGCAATAGTATTTTAAATTTGATTTCTTTACCTTGTATAATCAAAAAATTTATTGTGATTAAATAAGGGAAAGAAAACTAATCTAAAATACTGGTGTTATCCAAGTTCCTTTTTTCAAATTTAGGTGTCGACTTATTACGTGAGTATATACAGTAATCTTATGGGTGTAGCATGAAATTTTGATTGGGGGGGAGAGAGAGACGACATTTGGCCCCCTATCATTTTCCTCATCTAAAAGTGCCAGCTGTATACTTTCTGGGGGACCGAAGGCACAGGCTCTCTCGTCAGTTAATATGTGCCCCCCCTCCCCCTTCTGGACATATTCCTAAAATCTATCGGGAGAGGGAAAAAAACACTTTTTTTTTACACATTTTTGGAGCATTCTAATTTTTTTCTGAGAATTTATAAATACACAGACATGAAATATCCTGTATGTTTTTAAGCATTCTATTTGTAAGTCCTTCCTTTTATTGAAAGTATCGTTCAAAAGATGTGTTAATATGCTTTGCAGAAATCTATAATAAAAGAAAAGGTCTGTCTGTCCTTCTGTATGTTCAGGCCCTATTGAACGCAGAAGTACAAAAATTGACATACGGATGCTCAGGAGCCTTCCCGAGGGACTCCTGAAAACAGCATTTAAAAATTTTAATTAGTTTCGGAGATATTAATTAAAACGTTGACCCATGTCGATTGAAAAATGACCAAGAATCCACAGCTAATTGCTTAAAAAGAGGCATTCTATGAGCAGACTATTTTCTCCGCTGTCTGGAACGGAAACAAAACATCTGGAAATCATTAATGTCACATGATCTTGAACTGGGATTAAAAATTGCAAATTTCAAAATTTTCTTTTTCGCACACAACACTTAGTATAGAATATAATAATATAATACACAAGACCAACCTGCAGTTCAAATTTCATCAATTTTCGTTAATAAACAAATAAGTTACATTTTAATTGCAAATTAAATTTTATTCTAACACGTAATCTATCTCTCAAAAGACGATAGGAGTTTCCATAGCAATGAAATACATTTGAAGGTACTAAAAAATACTTTTTCTTTTTACTTCCATTACCCGTCTACCATGCTATATATAGGTTTTGGGGGTCTAAAAAATATTTCTTTTTCTTTTTACTTCCATTAACTGACTACCGTAAGTAATTGAATTAGAGATTTCACATGATGTACATGTTTTAGGATGTCCTGATTAGGTTTTCTTTTGTATCTCAGCTACTAATTAAAATAATTTCATAAGTAATATATCATTTTAAAACTTTGTTGATTTGGAATTGAACAGTAGATTACAGAAATTTCTACCGCCAGATGGCGCTGTAATATTTTAAAACTTTTGCATCTCAGCTAATTGAGTTAGACCGTTCAAAATTGGTATATGTAGGTTAATTAGGAGGGACTTAAAGAGTGGGGAAGGAATAGGCGGGTGCATATCCCTTAACTTGTGTGCACGCACGGGGCTGACTGCCGAAGGCAATGGGGACCCGGTCCGACTTTTTACCCGATGAAAAATAATTTTAAAATTTTTCTTTTCTTAAGAATAAAAGTTTCATTTCAGAATGAATATGTGCACACAGCTCGCATGAGTTTGCGCTGCCCAAGGCAGTGGGGGTCCGGTGCGAGTTTTTATCCGATGATCAATGATTTTATTTTATTTTCTTAACAATAAAAGTTTGAGTTGAGAAGGAATATGTGCGCACAGCGCACTTATATCCTTACACGTCATTTTAATGTGCCAATCCAAGGGTTTAGGAGGCAGAGCACCCTTTATGAAAACAATTTATTTAAAAAAAATGCAAGAATAAATGGCTCCAGAACATCATTGCATGAAGTCATGTTCAATTTAACAGTTATTAACTGTTATGTCAAATTTGTGGATTGAAAATTAGTGAAACGACTGAGGGTTCAGGGGACCCCGCCCCTTGATGAAAATAGCTTTTCATAACAATGAATTTAAAATGCAAAACAACCCAATATTTATATTTTCTGAATCTACGAAAATTTTTATATATATAGATATTAGATATTATGTTAGAAATATAAATATAAAATGACTTGCAGAGTTAACATTGAGGCCCCTAATCTGCAGATTTACTAGTTAGTCATAATTTCAGCATCTATACTGTATCTCCAGTAGTATTTTCTGTCCTCTACTTTTTTAGATGGGGGAACTAAGTAGTTTTGTGTAGCCTCATAAATTATAGACATTTTATTACACTGTTCATGCTGAGCTGCAATGCAGCCCTCTGAAATTCTGCAATTTATGCTTCCAGATATTAAATAACATAGTTGACTCATTATTTTATGCGTTTTTTTTCTGTTTCAGATGGATTGCGATTCTGGTTATCAGATTGTCAAAGAAAAAAGAAGGAAGAATTTCTCAAAATTTCAACAACAGTCAGTCAGAAAAAATGGTTTCCGACAAGATTACATAGCTGCCGATTTGCTCTTATTTTATCGTAGTTTCTCTGATTTTCATCAGTGTGCTCCATTAATCTGAAAATTATCGGAAAACTCCGATTTTTCAAACTTGACATTTATTATTTTCTCTTATTTTTTTGCCAAATTTATTTCTGTTTTGGGCAGAAGTTTAAAGATTTTTCAACTAATTTTCCAGTTTTTGATATTAAATGATTTATTCCATTTTTTTTTTTTAAAGTCGCGAATATCATTCGTTTATAAAAAGAAACCCCATTAACTATTATTGTGAATCAAACACTTCATGGAAGCCTTCTGATTGCCATTCTTTTTCCAACCATATGAATGTTAATATTCATTTTAAACTTACTTTGAGAGATTCTAGAATGTATAAAGAAATATAATTATTCAATATTTTTAGCCCATATAAATCTTTTTTACCCCCCCCCCCCCCCCACACACACACACACTTCTTTTCTTATTTCCAATTAACGATTACATGCTCTGCAGAAGCTATTTGTTACCATCTTTTTCCACCCACAAAATAAAAATCAATATTAATTTTAAACTTGCTTTATTAGATTTAAAAACCTATAATGTAATCATAAAATTAATTATCATTCATATATTATTTTTACACGCCCCCCCCTCCCCCCTCAATTTCTGCACTTTCTACTAGCTAGCAACCAAAGATCAAACATACTCTAATGTTTATGATTTCTCAATTTATAACATAAGGAACGCTGCTGTTATTTTAAAAGAAACTCATCTTATTATTTTTCTTTTTTTTATGAATTTAAAAAATATTCTCAACATACTATTCTATTTCAAAACAAAAACTGTAATTTTGTCTTCTTGTTAATTGTAAAAAAAAAAGAAGAAAATGTTATTTAATAGGATTTTAAATTTTTAGTTTCGTTATATGCAAAATTAAATTAAATCTTTGCAATGTGAGTCAGAATTATAAGTATATTGTACTAGAATATAATTTATAATAAAATTTATATATATGTCTGTGATGTTTATTTGATCATTCTTTGATAGTTTCATTGATTTAAAGATTGATATTAAGACTGTGTAAATGTAGATTATACATGGAAATCTAATTTAAAATTTTCACATTATAATAATTGCTCCAATTTTTTCTTGTTTGCTCCAATTTTTTTAGTCTCTTGCTCCTAAATTTTTGTCATGAGGTTGGCAACTCGGAGATTATGGATTTGATTAAGCCAATAAGAAAAGAAGACAACTTATTAACAAAGCAACTTAATATATTTTTATTACCAGATAAACTTATTCTTTTTAATTTAATTTTTTGCAAACATTTAAATCACCTTACTTTACTTCTCGAGTTTGCCTGAGTACTTGCGGGTTCGGAATTTCGTGTAGAGAAACTATCTGAAAGTGAAGTGGATAGTATAGAACAACATGATGACTCATTTGACACTACGGATGAATGTGAGTCCTCAAGTTAAGAAAGTGAAGACGAAAATATTTTGAATATAGGCAGATTACAAAAGAGAAAAAGACCATTATCGACTGCACAGATTTTCTTCAATATTCTTGACCAGGATGGAATCAACTCATGGATTTAATACAGAGAAACAACCGGCAAAAAATTTCTAGACAATAATTTTTATTCCAATTAGCTGAAGAATTTGCCAAAGATTTTCAACATGAGCAACAGGAAGAAAAAGAAATTATACAGAAAACTTCAACAAATTGAAGTTCGGATTCTCATGTGCAATTGTGAAAAAGGTTGCCAAGTAGGTTTTTGCAAAGAAAAAAAAATTAAAAAAAAAATTGTTTCAAATGCAACAAATGTGTGTGTGGAAAATGTGCCTTCGAGAATGCAATAATTTTCAAAATATGTGGTGAATAAAGTTAGCATATTACTTATTTTCTAAATTTAGGATTCAATTGAAAAATATTTAATTTTTTCTTGTATTATTTTTATGTTTTTTAAATTTAATAAATAAACAATTTTGAATTATTTGAAAAAAAAAAAAAATTTATTCATGTACCAAATTGTACTAAATAATATATTTTTCGCTATACATAGTTATATATATAACATTTTAAAGAGGGGTCACTTGACCCGCTGTGGTAGGAATAGGTATACATGAAGTATCGGTAGGTTTAGTGTTAATTTGTTACATTTTTAATTCAATGATTTATTTATGTTCATATCTTAAATCTTTTTGCTGCATTAATATACCTAATCTATTACAATTTTGTAATGAATATTCTGGAATCATGTTGCTTTCAGTATGGTACTGGTATCATACTGGATCTGGTATGTTATATTCTATCCGGTATCATACTGAATCTGGTATGTCATATTGGATTCAGTATCATACTGGAACTGGTATGTCATACTGGATCCCGTATAATACTGGAACCGGTGTTTCATAAGCCTGTATGTCATACTGGATCCGGTGTCATACTGGACCCGGTATAATACTGGAACTGGTATGTCATACTGGATCCAGTATAATACTGGAACCGGTGTTTCATAAGCCGGTATATCATACTGGATCCGGTATCATACTGGACCGGTATGTCATACTGGATCCGGTATCATACTGGAACTGGTATGTCATACTGGATCTGGTATAATACTGGAACCGGTGTTTCATAAGCCGGTATATATTTTTTTACCGGAAACGAAATTTTTTTTCCAATAGGGAACATTGAGGATTAAGATAAGAATAATTATAAGATTAAAAAAAAAAAAAAATATATATATATATATATATACCATGCTTTTAAATTTTAATATACTAATAATATACTAATTAAAAAGAAAATGATAAATATTCTATCATAGTTTGAAGTCAAATTTGTTTTCAAATGTCTAAATAAAATATCTGATGTAAGATACTAATATTTTGCAGCGGAATAGATTTCATTTCTGTCATCCTTGGCGAAAAAAAAATGAATATCGCCAAATTATCTGGCGAAAATATTTAATTCCTTTCAAAAATCATGGTTATTTTAACAACTTATATTAAAAGAGTAATGAATAATATGAAACAATATTTCATACAATACATATTACATGTCATACATACGTACAATGAATAATACATATTACATTTCGTACAATGCATACATCTGGCATGTATATTTTCGTGTTACGTTTTTGATCGCCAAATAATAATAATAATAATAATAAAAGCCAAGGGCGACAGAGTTTTGAAATTTAAAATTACAATTTGACAGCAAAATAATTCAATCTAACACCCGCGATAACTAATACATATCTATACCCAAATATAAGGATTAAAATCGGGAAATAAATTTCCTCGATTTTTAATAATTTCTTACAAAAAAATCCAGTGGGCAATTAACATAGGAAATCTTTTTCTTGGCTGCAGAGACGGTCAGTGAGTCACACTTCGCTTGCGTATAGAACTCATAGATATAGTATAGCATATATAGAATAGAGTGATCATTGGGGAGAAAAAAGTTATTCCTTTTCATTTGGGAAAAGACGACGTTTTTACCAAAATATGGCCGTCTTTCCCCGAGTGAATACACACGGGAATACATACTAATATTTTAGCAAATAAAATTTATGAATAATTTATTTGCTAAAGGGGAATGGAAGACTCCAGATACAGTTTCAAATTCATATTTCTTTCTTTCTTTTCTTTCTTTTTTTTTTTTTTTTTTCAATACCACTTAATGGCTGTTTCCAAAGCTTTTATTTTTTTTTTTTTTTCGGCATCAAAAATCTTTGTACGATAACATGGGGATGAGAGATCTATATATATTACTACTAGCAGACCCGGCCACGCGTTGCTGTGACAAAGTTATACGTTGAATTATACGGCTGTAAACTATTTAGTACAGTCAAATTATTATTTACGAACAAAGACGAAAACGTTGTAGCCGATGTAAAACCCCACAGGGTTGAGATTTGAAACTTAGGTCAAAATTTGGAAGCGATTGATAAAAATTTTCGTAGTGTTGATATTAAGCACAAATTAATTTTATTGTAGGGTCCTATAAATTTTAATGGAGAAGTGATATATATTATTTCTAATGCTACTGTGGATAAAATTGCTAAAATGACTAATATATAAATTAAATTCTATTAAAATTCTATTAAAATAAAAGTATAAAAGAAACAGACGATTTTAAAATCAATTTTTATGGAGGAGTGAAATATAATATATGCTATAATGGATAATTTTACTATAAAATGACCTCATCATTTTAAATATTTTAAAGAGGGCAACAGCTGTAGTTATAAAAAGGAAAACAATAAGGCTAAACCAGAAAAATAAGTAAATTTGATAAATATTTTAAAACTTTAAAATTGGAAATATTATGAAATATTGGACATTTAAAGTAAATACATGTATCATTTTAAATAGAAAAAGATTTTGGAAAAGTTTAGTGTATTTTAACGAAGTGATGAGAAGTTTTTGAGTATGTTAAAATTTTAATAGTAAATTCAAGTTAATAAAGATGGGAAACATTGAGGATTAAGATAAGAATAATTATAAGATTAAAAAAAAAAATTATATACCATGCTTTTAAATTTTAATATACTAATAATATACTAATTAAAAGGAAAATGATAAATATTCTATCATAGTTTGAAGTCAAATTTGTTTTCAAATGTCTAAATAAAATATCTGATGTAAGATACTAATATATTTTGCAGCGGAATAGATTTCATTTCTGTCATCCTTGGCGAAAAAAAAAAGAATATCGCCAAATTATCTGGCGAAAATATTTAATTCCTTTCAAAAATCATGGTTATTTTAACAACTTATATTAAAAGAGTAATGAATAATATGAAACAATATTTCATACAATACATATTACATGTCATACATACGTACAATGAATAATACATATTACATTTCGTACAATGCATACATCTGGCATGTATATTTTCGTGTTACGCTTTTGATCGCCAAATAATAATAATAATAATAATAAAAGCCAAGGGCGACAGAGTTTTGAAATTTAAAATTAAAATTTTGTCAATTTGACAGCAAAATAATTCAATCTAACACCCGCGATAACTAATACATATCTATACCCAAATATAAGGATTAAAATCGGGAAATAAATTTCCTCGATTTTTAATAATTTCTTACAAAAAAATCCAGTGGGCAATTAACATAGGAAATCTTTTTCTTGGCTGCACAGACGGTCAGTGAGTCACACTTCGCTTGCGTATAGAACTCATAGATATAGTATAGCATATATAGAATAGAGTGATCATTGGGGAGAAAAAAGTTATTCCTTTTCATTTGGGAAAAGACGACGTTTTTACCAAAATATGGCCGTCTTTCCCCGAGTGAATACACACGGGAATACATACTAATATTTTAGCAAATAAAATTTATGAATAATTTATTTGCTAAAGGGGAATGGAAGACTCCAGATGCAGTTTCAAATTCATATTTCTTTCTTTCTTTTCTTTCTTTTTTTTTTTTTTTCAATACCACTTAATGGCTGTTTCCAAAGCTTTTATTTTTTTTTTTTTCGGCATCAAAAATCTTTGTACGATAACATGGGGATGAGAGATCTATATATATTACTATATCTATGATAGAACTACATTAGCACTTTATCAATGTGTATAAAATCTTTAAATTGATTATGACGTCAATTTTCGTGAGATGCATAATTTAACTTTTTATAATTTTTTAACGTTCACGTTTGATTAAATGTATTTTTTTTATGTCGAAAGAAAATGAACTCGTATTTTTTTTTTTTTTTTTTTTTTTTTTTTTTTTTTTTGGCAACAATTAAATTAATGGAACTCACAGATATTTTGGAGCAACTTTAATAAAGGTCTATACCCAGGTAGCACAGCGGTATTGCTCAATATTGGCTCAATGTTGCCCAACCACGGCAAGCATTGGCGTCAGTCGGTTGTTTCTTTTCAATATTGGCCAATATTACCCAATGTTGGAATGACAGTATTGAAATTCGGAACTATTGATATTTAGCTTTTTTTAACCAAAATTTTTGTTATTTTTCGATACGTAGTGGACAGAAATATATTTAACAGTATTTTAAGTTCTATAAAATTATTAATAGAAGCATTTTATAATGTTGTAAAAAACGGGAATATTGGTCAATATCGTCCAATCTTGGCAAAGAACGGTAAGAAAGATAAGGTTTGTTCTCGGAATTTCTTGTTCAATTTTACGATCAGCTCGTCATTGAAAATATTTAGCATTGTTAAGAAAAATTCTTGAAGGGAAATAAATAAATAAATCTGCTGGTTGATTTTGATCTCCATCGATATTGATGGATATCTACCAATGTTGTTGAGCATTGATACTACAACTTTCTGAAAACTCTAATAGCCAATCAGAGAGAAGCAAAACAAGCGCCAGCATAAGAAGCAAGAAGCGAGATGGCGGTGTGTTTTGCTGTCCATGTTTGTAAAAAGTAAGTAATTTTAAATATTCTTTCCGATATAGAATATAAGATAACTCACATTTACACAATTTAAAATTATAGATGTATATTGATTAAAAGTCGTAGATAATATATGTGATTCAAAATGAAATCTTCATCTTAGCGTATACTGTGTAAACATATTAGTCTTAGCGTTGTAAAATATAAACAAATATTATTGCATATTTCAGTTAGTGACGAATAATTTTATGTACCGGGAAATCTTCACTAAAAGTAGTGTTCTTTTTAACCTACTTTTTATTTATTTTATTTTTTCAGATAGGATAATCAAGTAATATGTTTGATTATTCAAATTTATTTTTTCTTAGTTTAGAAATTAAAAACATTTTTACAATTTATCTCAATCGAAATATCCTCTTTAATTGTATTTCATATATATTTTTGTAATGGTTAAAAGCTTTATTTTCTCATTTTGCTGTTTGATACTTGGTTTATTTTTTTATTCATTACTTAAAATTTAAAGTTTTTTCTTAGGAGGAAAAAAGAATTTTTTAATGTGTATGCATTTACTTGAAAGTAAACAATGTCTGCTAAATTATACAATGCTTTTTGAAAATGGAATTCTTGTCAGAATTGTTGTTTGATTTAACAGTTTTTTAAAACAATAACAAGAGCCCTGAAAATTCAAAGACTTTATTCGTGTCATTCACTAAAATAGAAATAAAAGCTTGCAGAATAAATTATATTACATTTGATTGCGGTTAGGTTTTTAGCATGTGGCATTTTTTTACAGTTTACATAGTCATAAAAAAAAACACATTTATGTTCATAATTGATAAGTATTTGCTTGAATTTAATGAAAGATATTCTTTTTAAACATATTATATATATAAAAAAAAAAAACTGTTGTATAATTGTTATACCTATGTATTTAAATTATGCATTGATATAAAATTATTTCTAAGAAATTTATTGTACTATAAGTTTGTTCTATTAAATAATTTACTATAATCAAGTTTAATATAGTATATGTTTGTTATTTATTACTAAGAAATTTATTTATAACCAAGCTAGTGCATATGAGGTGTTGCAAATACGAAGGGCAAACTCAACAAAAGGAGATTTTGAGAAAAACACATTTGAAAATAATTTTTTTTTGCGTCATATGCATATGCATATCAAAATATGCATAGTCCATGCATATTTTGAGACGGAAACAAGGGGGATCTCAACATGAAAGCTATACCTGTGTAGATTCTCTGAAGGATCTAGAATCAGATGGTGAAAAAAAAAAAAAAAAGAAAAAAATTGACCTGATGTCGAGTTCGCCCTTCGTATTTGTTGAGATATTTTTTTTTTTTTTTTTAAATAGACCACACACATGCTTTTTTTTTTTTTTTATTCACTATTAACATAACAGCAAAAATTTAAATGCTTTCTGGACATGCACCAATTATTTCATATTTATTTTGAGTATTCACATTCAGTCTACTTTGCTTTTGAGTTTAATATTTAGTTTAGTTGCACACAATACTATGTAAATATGTTGAATATGTAAATATCCTAAAATGATGAATTACTATTTTTAATTTCTTTATTTAATGACATTTTTTCTAAATTTATTAGTTGATGTAAAATATGAATATTTATGATTTTATTAATGGCAAAAAATTACAGATAAAACAATATAATAGTTAAAATTATTTTTGAATTCAGTTCAAATTAACATTACTTAATCACTTAATGCATAGATAATAATGCATCACATAAATTAATATGTAACACATATATATGAATGTATTTGTTCATGTGCATTGTATCAGATCTATTTTTTTTTTTTTTTTTTTAAATCCAGTATTTTTGCAATACTACTAGCCTTATAAGTTTCTAGACAAATAAAATTAAAGCCTGAAAAGTATGTGCATGCAGGCAATCACTTTCTACTTATTGTCGCTGGAAGCCAAAGCCAATGTTATTCTATGGAGAATTTTGCTCCATCATAACTCATCAATTAATGCATATTTTTTATTTCCATTTTCACATTCAGAAACTTCACAATTGTTAATAAGGTTATCCCTTTCTAAAAATTATTATATTTATTATTATTATTATTATTATTTTTTTTTTCTTTTTAAGTTATAAAATGTAAATTTTCACAATGTATAATTTTGCATTTTTTTTTTACTTAAAATTGAAATATTAAAAATAAAAATTAGGAAATCAATTTCTAAAAAAAATATTTATTTTTCTATTAAGCATTTTATTTTAAAGTATTGAAATGTGAATTTTCACGATGTGAAATTTTGTGTTTTTTCTTTTAAAAATAAAATATTAGAAATTAAGTAATCAATTTTTAGAAAGCGATAACCAATTTAACAGTTCTGAGATTTCTTATATTTTGCTTTAATGTTTATCTTTTTCATAAAGTTTTATTTATTTATTTTTGACACTTTACTCAATCTCATCCTTGAATTAAAGAACTGTTACCTAATCATCGATTAGTAGCAAAATAATTGAATATTTAGAGATTCAATTTTGTAAAAAATGCGAATTTATCGATTAAGGCAAAATAATAGCAGATTTCACATTTCAGTAATCGGCTACAAAAATATTGTGAATTTCTGGGACATTCGCCTTTGTATAAACATTGATTTGCATTATATTAACTTGGACACTAATTATATGAAAATGAAAACCATAAAGCTTCCTAAAATAGCAGCAAATATTTTAAAACAATTTATTGGAAAAGAGAAAAAAGGGTTTTTTGAATTTTTCAGGTTTGTTGAATACTGGTTAACCAAGAGTTAACTGAATTTAATTATCATTAGAACTTAATATTTATATATATATATCTGCTTTGTTTTAAAATCATTTTTATGCTATGCCACTTAATTTTAGTAGGAAAATACATGTCATGTTTTCTTGTAAAACTGTTGTAGGTTCTGAAGTGGAGAGTAGGCGCCACCGAGCAGTGATTTAATATGGTATGGCTTTTAAAGGAACTGAAACCAGCTGGTCACTGAAGGTAGCTTGTTACTAATAAATACTATTTTAATAACACTATTTTCACACTTTATTTATTTATTTATTTTTTAACAAATTGTATAGTTTAATGTTTGTATTGTTATATAGAGTGTTAATAATATCTCTTGTTTATTCACTAAAACAGTGTATAAAATATGTAATAATAATAATTCTTTGCAAGTTTCTTATGAGGTATTGTCTAGCATGGTTCATACTCCTCAGGGAAAACTCAGGGAAAATTAAAATTTTCATTAAAACTCAGGGAAAATCAGATATAAAACCTGGAAAAACAAATTTTCTCTTTTCTATCAAGTTATGTTTTTCTTGTTTAGCTTCGTATCAAAATTTAAATGATTAAGTATTGTGAAAATATGCATGTAAATAATGATTTCTATCATGATCGGCAGTAATATGACATCATAGAGTGAAAATAGCTGTATTTTGTCATGTCTAGAAGAGTGTTTCTTGTAATATGTCACTAATATTTTCTTGAAACTTGTCTGGGAACTCAGGGAATTTTTTTCCCATATTTTAGTATGAACCCTGCCTAGTCATATTTTAATAGATACTAGTAAGCTTCGCCCGCTAGTGGGTCACTATTTTTAAATGAATCACTATTATGAATGAATCCTCAAAATTCCATATTCTCGCTCATTAAAAAAAAAAAAAAAAACTTTTTCATCGAAAAAAACTTACACCGGGTCCCCACTGCCGTCGGCAGCATAGACCCGTGAGCATTGCGCACGCACAGATTAAGGGATACCAGTAAATCTAGAAATTACCGGTCGCCACTCGCCACATGGCGAGTAGATTTTTAAAAGTGACAACTAAAGAAATTGCCTTTGGCCGCCACTGCAGTGGCCACTTCTCTTCTACCCATTCTTTATAAAATATACCCCATTCCAAGGCAAACTTGGATTCCGCGGCGGCTTTTTCGCAGTAAACGCGCCGCGCAAAGAATTCAGGCTGTTCTAAAATCTAACCTCGCCACTTGCAAACATATTTCGGAAGTCAATTTTAATAGTAAACACTTAAAATTCTTCTACCCATTCTTTATAGAATACCCCATTCCAATGCAAACTTGGATCGCACGGCAGCGTTTTCGCAGTAAACACGCCGTGCTCCTCGAATTCAGGCTTTCTCAAATCTAACATCGCCACTTACAGGCATTTTCGGATTTCAATTTTAACAGTAAACACTGGAAATTGGCAGGTAGTCTTATTCATATACTAAAAAAACGTATGGCTTTTTTCCATTTTTCTATAAAAGTATTAGATTTTGATTTTTAAAAAATGTCAAAATGAGAGTTTCGACCGACTTTCGGGAGAAAGAGACGAAAAGGAAGCTCGTGAGATAATCAATTGGCTGAAACTCTGATTGTATTACGTTCGCAGAAAAATTAAAAACGTCATTCGATGCATTTTCGCTTCAATAGCCCCATCTCCAAATGTCCAAAATTAATTCACATTCGTCCAAAAAAAGTCCTTCAAAAGAAAGTTGGAACGCACATTTAAAGCCTTTTTTTTTTTTTTTTTTTTTTTTATACGAAAGGGAAAGAAATTTGAAGGCATTCTGTTCTTTTACTATTTTATTTTTCAGTTATATGTAATTTGTCATGCCTAATCTGAGTTACACTGATGTACTACATACTACAGACCATTAAATTACAAATTTGATAATATCTTAAAATTGATTTCTTTCTTTTTTTTTTTCTATATTGAATTATCATTTAATGATTGAGCTTAAGATCTTGTTTATCCTTAAGATGAATTAGTGCTGCTAATTTTAAAATATGTCAAAATTAACTTTTTAAAAAGTGACAGCTACAATTTCATTGTGAAATCTCGACTACAGCCACACTCTCTAAATTCAGTTAGAGAGGGGGATTATAATTGCAAATTATTAAAAATTCATTATTATTAAAGAAAAATTAATTTATAATTCATTTGTAACAAGAAAAAAAAAAAAAGAAAAAGAAACTTGCAAAATAAAAAAAGTATTATTAAAAAAATATATTTTTTTATTTACATATACTAATATATTTTCATGAATCAAAGATTTTTTTTTTTTTTTTTTTTTTTTTTTTTTTGAAAAAGTAGAAAATCGACACCATTCAAGATAGTGAAGGGGCAATATAATCAGAATTTTCTGTTATAAAATAATATAACCAAAATAGCATTTTAAACATATGAATTTTGTATTGAATAGTATTTTCTTACATTCATAGTATAAATTATGTAAATCTATTCCTATTTCATTTATTAAAATTTATCAGAAATGTATTATTGTGGATGAGTTTAAGAAAGTTGACTACCTTAATTATTTTCTTAATGATTTGTCGAGACTGAACATTGAAAAAATTAAAGAAAAGAAAATTTTATTTTACTTTTACTTTTATCAGCGAGTGGCCAGTGGCCACTAACTTTTTTAAAGTGGCCACTAAAAAAATGAAAGCCAATGACCACCAACCAAATTTCTTAATTTCTACCTTTAGATACCAGGGGTGATACTACCTAGCATGCAAAAACCCTGAAAACTGATATTTGCATGCAGGCAGGGAAGATATAATAATGAAATATCATATGGCTACCTGTGTTAAATGATATTTGGAGAGTTCTTAATGCATTATAAGGCAAATTAAACATTCAAAATAAAAAATTTCTGTAAAAACAAAATAAATACTATTTTAATAACACTATTTTCACACTTTATTTATTTATTTATTTTTTAACAAATTGTATAGTTTAATGTTTGTATTGTTATATAGCGTTAATAATATCTCTTGTTTATTCACTAGAACAGGGTATAAAATCTCT
Organism: Salticus scenicus; assembly: GCA_963930645.1. Lineage (NCBI taxonomy): Eukaryota > Metazoa > Arthropoda > Arachnida > Araneae > Salticidae > Salticus > Salticus scenicus. The sequence goes on from OZ005661.1 coordinate 20,529,713, forward strand.
AATAATAATAATTCTTTGCAAGTTTCTTATGAGGTATTGTCTAGTCATATTTTAATAGATACTTGTAAGCTTCGCCCGCTAGCGGGTCACTATTTTTAAATGAATCACTATAATGAATGAATCCTCAAAAATCCATATTCTCGCTCATTGGGAAAAAAAAAAAAAAAAAAAAAAAAAAATCTTTTTGATCGAGTAAAAACTTACATCGGGTCCCCACTGCCGTCGGCAGCGTAGACCCGTGCGCACTGTGCACGCACAGATTAAGGGATACCAGGGGTGAAACTACCTAGCATGCAAAAACCCTGAAAACTGATCTTTACATGCTGATAGGCAAGATTTAATAACGAAATATCATATGGCTACCTGTATTAAATGATATTTGGAGAGTTCTTAATGCATTATAAGGCAAATTAAACATTCAAAATAAGAAATTTCTGTAAAAACAAAATAATTTACATGAAAATCAGAAACAGGAAAAATTTCAAAAACCCTGAATTCAGGGGTAAGCCCTGAAAAGTTTCATTCCTGGGATACGCATATTTATTCCCCACCCTAACTCAATTTCTATGTCCCCCCCCCCCTGCTCCCTAATAATTAATTACACTTTCTAAAATATCTTCATTCGACTCTTAGGCCCCCAAAATCTATACATACCAATTTTGAACGGTCTGACTCAATTTCTAATATTTTGCTCGTCCTGCCCCCCTTATAATTTTACACTTTCCAAAATATCCTTATTCGACTCGTTGGCCACTAAAACCTATAAATACCAATTTAGAATGGTTTAGCTCAATTTCTAATTTTTTGCCCCCCCACCCCCTTCAGTGTTTCTGCTACGGTAGCATTTTTCGCGAAATGCTAAAAGACTTATCCAAAATGCGCAAATGAAATAACATGTTTTCGCTTTTTTGCTAAAGCATCTTACTAAACACAAAAAAAAAAAAAAAATCTTCAGCGAAAATATTATAACAAATCTTTCATGGGAAAAAAAATCGCAACATTGATCAAGAAAAATGCATTGGTTCATGCATATAAGGGAAATCAAACACTGAACTACACATAAGAATCGCATACAGGAAATCAACTTGTAAATAAAACATGAGGCATTTGTAAAGTGGTCTAATATGAATGAAAGGAAAATTATAAATTGTAAACCAAAAAGCTTTGAATAGTAATTAACAAATTTGACTTATATGTCTTACCTTATTTTTTATTTTGGTAAGTTATGTTTTTATTTTCAGATACAGTATAAGCTTAAATGTAGTTTTACATGCTATAGTGATAATTATATCTCCAGAAAAAGAATATAAGTCGTATCTAAGACGTTCATATTGCTTAAAAAAAGTTTACAATATAAAGTAATAATCTAAAAAGTTTAATGTTTTTCATGTCTGCCAATAAATGAGTTAAAATATATGCTTGTACAATATTCAAATTGATCTGGTTACAGTCTTACTTTTTTGTTTTTCATTTCAAATTTAAAAAAAAATACCCTCTGTGTATAACTCTTTAAAGACCTGATTAAAAACTTTTAAGTTTAAATGACAAATGGAAATCAAACATATCGAGGTGTTTAGAATAATGTGTAAACTGATATTCATCTTTTACTACTATTTCTGGCATTTTAGCATTTTGCTAAAGCTTTTCTTCTGATTTTAGCTTTTTTGCTAAAGAAAATTTTTACTCAGCTTAAACCCTGCCCCCCTTTAATAATTTCACACTTTCGAAAATATCCTCATTAAACTTTTAGGCTTCCAAAACCTATGTATACCAATTTTGCACAGTCTAACTCAATTTCTAATTTTTCGTTCCCCGCCCCCAATAATTATAAATATCACTGGAAGGATTTTTTTTATTATTATTAAATAACGAAGGATAAATATTAATTTTTTTCATTATGCTTTGAAAAAAAAATCAGAATTTGCTTGTATGGTTCAGTTGGAACAATTTTGTATAGATTAATTTTAAATTTAACAGATTATGTTAGCTTACTACAGATATATGTTTTGCACTTATTGATATAGCATAAAAGTTTTTACATGATCCTTACATTAAAATGGTACGATAAAATTCATTCAAGGTATGAAAGTTTTTTTTTTTTTTTTTTTTTTTGGGGGGGGGGGGATAATAAAATTTTCACAAAACATGACAAATATAAATTGTAAAACTAAAAAAATGTATTGTGTAATATAATGTTTTTATTTATATTGAGTAACTATAAATAAAAACATTTCTTACAGAATTATTCGGCCTGGGCCGAATAATGGACCTGATATTCGGCCTCAGCTGAATAATCGTTGCATCTCTAAAGGAAACATCTTTATTTTATTGCTATCCAAAGTAATCCCATAATGGCCAATGTAAGAGTTCTTGGCCAATGGTACTTGAAACCCTGCATCCTATCTAGAGAAAGAAAATTGATATGATTTTATGTTCATGTATATTTTATTTATAATTATTTTTCTTTCTTTCTTTTTAGGAAGTGTGAGAAGAAATTGTTAAAAAGTTCAAACTGTTATCTTTAACAGAGTTTCCCCCAGACAGTTTTGGGAGGGTGCTGCCTCCTGCCTGCCCTTTGATTGGAAAAATTCTTCCCTTCTTACTCTTCATACAAAAAAATTTCACCTTTCTTGTCCGTTATAAAAAATTGTACTTTTACTGCCTTTTGTAGAAAATAGACTTTAAATCGAACATAAATGCTAGAAATATAAATAAAACAGGGATGCTGCTTTTCCACACTTCTACTGAGCGGCAGATTTCCGCTTTTTATAAATTTATTCTGTCTGCCTCCTTCTCAAACTAATAATCGCCGATCCATCATACAATTTCCAATCTTTCTCCATCAATAACATAAATATCAATGTGCACATTAAACTTAATTTACTGGATTCTAGAACCTTTAAAAAGGTAGGATTGCTCAATATTTCTCATATACATAGTTATATTGTCCTCCTTCACCCAGTAGCAGAATTTTTTCTGTCAATCTGCGACAACTATTTAGGCATTAGAAAATAATCTGCAGTGCTATAAGTAACACAAAAAAGGCTTGCGAGAATCAGTAAGTGTATTTCTGTCATAAGTTTGCGTTTATTTAATACTAGCAAGTTTCGCCTGCTTCGCTGGTCGCAGGAATTAATTGAATCTTCAAAACATTTTAATCACTATTTTAATTTTTATTGTATTAAAAAAAATAATAAAAAAAATCCTTTTAAATCATTCTTAACCTCACTTCACATACTCGTGGCTAACCGTAGCATCTTTCCTGGGCACTTCAATTTGGGTACTTATTAGACGACAAAAGCTGTTTTTATTTAAAAATGCGACTATCAAGATGGCTCTACCTCAGCATTTATTAAACATTTCAATTTTGGCACCATGTATTTTATAGCTCTCGCTCTTTCTATTATATTACCATTTGATTCCGACTAATACAATAAATAAAAGAAAGAGAAAATATTCCTTTCAAATGAATTAATTATATAAACAAAATAATAATAATAAAATGAATTTTAATTAAACACATTTTAATCTGTTTAACCCTTTCTACTATATTAGCAGTTTTTCCAATAAATACATTAAAAAAAAATTTTTTCCTTTTCAAATTAATTAATTAAATGAAAAATAATCTGGTGTGCCACTCACACGACTTTCTCTCCCTGCATTTTAATACTAAAAAGATATTTTGCAGATTAAGGTGTAAGCTTGTAAGATCAATAAAGTAATAAAGATCAGTCTATTTTAAAAATAATGTAAAATAGGTTTAGGAACAGTTTTATTTCACATATAATTCTGAATCCCACATTCACCCATCCCCCTGTTCAACTATAATGCCTACATTGAAAAAAAAAAAAAAAAAAAACCCTTAAGGCCGTAATTAATTTGCATTAAAACTTACCAATCTTAATCAAACTTTTCAATAGCAACTTAATATGAATCTCCAAATACCAAATTTGAATTTCCTGTAATCATTTGTTTTTAAATTATGCTGATAACAGATATAGAGATCAACTGCTAAAAGTTAGACTTTCACATTCAAGACACCTCAAAACGGATACTATACAAAAAACCAGAATTTAAAACAAAGCTAAAAAATGCTTTGTTTATAGTTGGTATAAAAAATTAATTACCCTTGTTAGTGTGGGGAAGGAGGGAGGGGGATCACAAAAAAAATATATGAGTGGGAAGATATTGAACAATTCTACTTCATTACATATTTTAGAATCTAATATAGTAAATTGAAAGAGTTATGGATGGAGAAAAATTGGAAATTGCAATACTTCTGCGGAGCAATTGTTTGCTTTTCATTAGCAGGAGAGAGGAAAAATGGTGGGAGGGGGGGAAGCAGCAAAAAAAAAGTGAGAGATATTGGACAATTTTACTTCTTTATAAGTTCTGGAATCTAATTAAATAAGATTTTAAGAAAATATTGACTTTTATGTTGTGGATGTAAACAGACGGGAAATCACAATGATTCTGTGAGATGTCTATCGCTGATTGTTAGCGAAGAGGAAAGGCGGTGTTAAATAATTACGTAAGTGAAAAATATTGAATAATTCTACCTCTTTGTAGCTTCTAAAATCTGATAAAGTGTGCTTAAAATGAACATTGCCATTTATGATGTGGATGGAGAAAAGATTGGAAATTGCAATATTTCCGATCAAAATTGGGAGACTTGAAATTTCTACACATTACTGTGTTGAAAATAATCTGCAGGCTGAAAAAAAAAAAAAAAAAAAAAATCTTCGACGTACGTCTCGCGTCTTGCATTTTCTACTATGAGGTCCCTCACCCCCCTAAAAGTAGCAATCAGCCATTAAACAACCTGACGAAGCTCTGCAATGTTCATTCTTTTTCCATTCATAACATAAGTGTCAGCATTCATGATAAACTTGTTTTATTAGATTCCAGAACTTATAAAGAGGTAGAAAAATTTCCTTATGTGTAATTATTTTGTTTTAAATTATGTTAAATTAATATTATTGCTGATCTACAGACTATGGTTTATTTAGAAACTTCTAAAATATTTTTTTATTATTGATAAAGCATCATTCTTTTATACTACTTAAAATATAACCATTTGACTGCAAAGTAACTATTTTTAAATTATTATATTCAAATTATATTTTATGTATTATTTTGTTATATATTAATTTACATAATTCACATATAAAATTACACAATAATTATCATAAATTTTACTTCAGGCATGATTTCCTCTTTCTTCGAATTTTTAGAGTGGCATCCCTGATAAAACTACTGTGCATGATGATCAACATTTGTTCATACATTAGTAAATTTTTTCTCATATCAAGTGTGTCGTTAAGGATCCAAAACTGACTTCAAAAATCTAAAATGTGATTTATTTTACTAGCTGCATCCTTTCATTTTTAAACCTGGGAGAAACTCTGCATTAACAACTATATTAGAAGTCTTTGCAAGAGCTCCAGATTGTGATAGCAAGTAGGTTAAAATAAAACGGAAATCAGATGTAAAAATATCTGAAAATACAGAATTTTTGTAATTTTAAAAAACATAATGTAAAATCATGCAAATAAATTTAATAAATTGTTTTGTGGAAAAAAAGTCTTTTTTTTTTTTTTTTTTTTTTTAATTTTTAATGAATTTTTTTCTATACTCAGTAAAGATGTTTAAAAATAAACCTACTTGAAGTTTAAGTTAAACTTCAAATAGGTTTATCTTAATTTTTACTTATTTTATTTAGTTTTCAGTTTTGAATAATAAATATTTTTATATTAATTTATGTAATAATGCTATTAAATTTCAGACATTTTAATAAAATATAATTAAAGAATTTAATCGCATATATTAGTGTTAATCAAAAATAAGCAAACAAATGAACACAAAATAGAGGAAATTAGTTGAAATGCATGTAAAGCATGTGAAGTAAAAAAGTTTAAATTATTTTCCTAATCAGTAAGCATTTTTATGCTTAAAAAAAAAAAAAAAAAAAAAAAATGCTTTCTGAATAAATTTTTATGTTAAGGATATTCTGTATTAAAATAATCAACATTAGTAGCTGAAAATGATTGTGAAATTTCCTTCTACATTATTTATATTTAAAAAATTCAAACTTTTTTAGGTATAAAATAAAATGCAAAAAGATAAAATAATCAGATATTAATTTATAAACAGAAGTTTTAATTTGTGAATTTCTCAGTATGGATCATTATTATTATTTTGAGGTATGCATTTTTCATGTTTTTGCCAAAAATAATGTGCATTTAAAGTAAAAATATTTAGTTTGAATGGAAAATCTGAAAATAAAATCAGATGTAATTTAAAGAATGGATTTTAATAACTACGGTTACTTGGAAACAAAAAAAAGCGTTCTTTGTTTTCGCTTGGTATGGGACAAACTTTTTCTTCAGCTAGGCTAAGATTTTTTATTCATGCCAGTGTAGGTTCTTATTTCATAAAATTCTATATGTAGATTACAGCTTTTTCTAAGGGGTTAATTGGGTCTTTATCATTTCGGATTGTTCTGGAAGATTTTTTGGTTAGTCTTTATCAGGGTAGTACTAATACCAATATCAAAGGCCATAGCCAGAAAATTTACAGTGTACAAGTATTAGTGCATATTATTGTGTTAAAAATGATGTATTACTCTAAAAAAATCTACAAATTTGCAACATTTTGAGGGGGAATTGAAATTTTCTTCCCCCCCACTATGGTAATAGCCTTGCTACATCAAAATTATACTACCAACCGCATAGCTGTCGATATCTTAACAGGTACATGCATGTAGAGATGTGATTCTGATGTGAAATCTGGACACAAGGTGATGTTTCGAAATTACAACAGAAGAGAAGAAACAGTCAATTCATTCGTGCATTTAATGAAAGCTGTGTGTAAACGATGTGGTAAACCATGTAGTTGAGTGTAAACTGTAAATCATGTAATAACATCGAACTAATGCGAAATGTGGACTAAGGTGACATTCTGCAATTACAACAGAAGAAACGATCAGATTGTCAGAAAAATTGATGAAAACTGGGTACTCAGCAAAAAAGTTTGTGAAAATAACTCAAGGTATTTGGATTTGGTGTTAAGAAAATTTTATATTGCAAAGAAAAACCCCTGACAGTTCATTAACTTCTTCTGGGATGATTTATTTATAGTAAGAAAAAAATAATATAACCTTTTGTTTTATTACGATTCATTCATTTTATATTGATACAACTTAAAAAAAAAAATAAAAATACTTAAAAATCCATAACATCTACATTTGTGACTGATGAAAATTATTTCATACATTCTGGGTATATCAGTTTTCCAAATATCCTCAAAATGTAATGAGTTTGTTTGTCTTACACAATTTCTGTTGTGACATCTTGAAAGATTATTATTTTATTTGTTATGATAATGACGCCTATACCATCAAGTTCTGATTTCAAGATCAACTTAAGTTCAGCTTTTGGATTTTTTTTTTTTTTATTATTATTATTATTATTTAGTGCAGTTAAACCATAACATGTAAAACAAAATTTTTATCTTTTTTTTTTTTTTTTTTTTTTTTTTTTTTTATTATTATTAATTTTTTTTATATGTTGTAAATAAATACAATTCTTCTTATGTAAAAGAATAAAAAAAAATGAATGTGTGAACTTTTTTGGAATCAGCCTAATACATGTTTAAAGCTAATATAAAGGTGTCTGTTTTCACATAAAAACTAAAAAAAAATCACATAAAACAAAAAATTTTGAAAAATCTAATACAAATATCAAAAGTTTAAAAGGATGTTGTAAAATTACAGTCGGCTGCAAAATTATTCGAGCACTAGCAATAATCCTTGCCAAAAAAAGTACACTTAATACAGCTTTGTTAAATAAATCCTTGTCGAGTCATGTTCTTAATCAGTCTGAGAACATGATTCGACAAGGATTTACTTAAGTGTACTTTTTAAATATAGGAATTATTGGCTAGTGCTCGAATAATTTTGCAGCTGACTGTACATGCATTCTTTTATCTGCAAAAAAATAATAATAATAATAATAATAATAATAATTGTACATGGCATACAGTTGGTAGCAAAATTATTTGAGCGCTAGCAATAATTCTTATATTTAAAAAAAAATGTACAATTAATACTATTTTGTTGTGTACTTTTTTATATAGGAATTATTGCTCGCACTCAAATAATTAGTCAGTCTGCCATCTGTAGTTTTTTTTTTTTTTTTTTTTTTTTTTTTTTTTGCAAATAGACAAGATTTGTAGTTAATACGGACCTGTATTGCATTACAACACTAGCCAATGTCGAATATCAATATTGCCCATTACTGTTGTGATTTGCAATTTTATATTGGCCAGTGTTGTACACAATATTGTCCAGTATGGGATACCAACATTGGCCTATATTGGAAAAATTAAGTGTTTTATATTGGCCAGTCCAACTTTAAACGATATTGGCCAGTATTACATACAATATTGACCAATACAGATTACCAATATTGGCCAGTATTGTAAAAAACCTTGACATTTTTGCACTGGCCAGTCCAGCAGAGTCCGATGTTGGCCGATATTGAAATAGTCTTATTTCCGACTTCGGCCATTATTGTTGTGCTACTTGGGTAATTAACAAATAATTGCAATAAAACAATATTGTGACAATAAATTGAGATAAAACTATCCTATCTCTCAAGTTGGACCAAACTGCACACAGTGTGCAAAATTTCATTAAAATCGGTTCCTTAGTTTAGGAGTTTACCCCGGACAAACATCGTGACACGTAATTTATATATATATACAGATATCTATGATAGAACTACATTAGCACTTTATCAATGTGTATAAAATCTTTAAATTGATTATGACGTCAATTTTCGTGAGATGCATAATTTAACTTTTTATAATTTTTTAACATTCACGCTTGATTAAATGTATTTTTTTTTATGTCGAAAGAAAATGAACTCGTATTTTTTTTTTTTTTTTTTTTTTTTTTTTGGCAACAATTAAATTAATGGAACTCACAGATATTTTGGAGCAACTTTAATAAAGGTCTATAATTAACAAATAATTGCAATAAAACAATATTGTGACAATAAATTGAGATAAAAACTATCCTATCTCTCAAGTTGGACCAAACTGCACACAGTGTGCAAAATTTCATTAAAATCGGTTCCTTAGTTTAGGAGTTTACCCCGGACAAACATCGTGACACGTAATTTATATATATATACAGATATATATATATATATTTAGAAACGTATTTGTTTCACGCCGAAACAATTTTGGATTGAAATTGTGAATTCTAAATTAACAACTTGCTGCTTTGAATATGAGAGATATGACAATGAAGACGAAGGTTTATAATTTACAGCAGTTTTTGAATAATATGACTATCCAACATAAGAAATTGTGAGTAATACTTCGTATAGTTAAGAAATGTGTGAAACGTATGTGCATCTAAAATCGCTAAAGACAAATAAACTTTATGTATATTAATCACTACCATATCAAAACTTAAAAAAATACCATAACTCTCAAAATTTCCCAACGTTGTGAATTCATGAGTGCCTATAACTAATATATACTTTCATATATTATTCTTTTTTTTTTTTTTCTCAGTTTTTATGAGATTTTTCAAAATTTGGTATAAATTATATCCTTATCAGGATCGGATATTTTTGTTTTTTAATTTTTCCCAATAAAACAAAAAGAAAACGGCTTTATATTAATTTTTACAAAAATCGCAAGATTATATATATATATATATTGAAAACCTTCTCAAACATTGCTGCATATGTTACCAAGTATCACACAAAGAAGTAGAAAAAAATGAATAAACATAACGAAAAAATGAGCAAAGGCAATTTCTAATTACATATATACACACACATATATATATGCAACAAAATGTATGTTACAAAAAGTAAAACATAAATTGGAGGGTAGTTTTATAAAAATTCATAATTGTAGAAAAAATATAAATGTATTTTTGCGACAAAGAAAAAACAGCATTTCAATGCTTGCTGTCAGGTTCTTCAAAAATATTACAAAGTATAAAATAGAAAGTGCTCATCTATCATACAAATTGAATTCCATTTCCCCGAATTCAATGTCTTCAGTATTGCATTACTATGTTTTCTCAAAAATTATTTGTTAGAAAAAGAATCATGATTTTGGTTACTGTGAATGACAATTTTTTTTAAAATATGAAATTTTTAAATATATATCTGCAAGATAGAGTATTATTCTTTTTAAAAATGAATTGAATGTTACAAAGGAGAACCTTACATTTATTCTCTAAAGAAATACAGGAAAATTTTGAATATTTTTTTTCCTTAATCTGAACATAAAAATTTATTTTAATAAATTGTCCTTAGTTTATAAGATATGCAATGTACTTACTTCATGATATAAATAAAGTTCATTTTCAAAATACAAGTCTATGCATTTGTCAAACTTATAACGAAATATTTCATAGATTAACATAAAAATTTTGAGGTGAAAAAAGAAAAAAAGTTATACTTCGTATATTTCTTTTTTTTTCTTCTTTTTTTCTTTTTTTTTTTCAGAAAACAAGAAAAGAGTCAATGAAAAATTAAAGAAAAAAAAAATTGAGATCATACTGTTTAAGATGCTTAATTTATTGAAATATACTTATTTTTATGATAAAAGGAAATATTTAAAAAAAAAAAAAAAAAAAATGCTTATGAATATCGAAACTTATTTGTATTTTTTTATTTAAACATTTCGAGCTCAATATTATAAACATAAAATACAAAATGTTTTCAGGCTAATACAATGTCATTTTTATGACCCTTCAAATCCCAACTTTTTCTTTTGGATCAAAATACAAACTTTATTATTATTCACTTATTCAAAACACAAGTTTTTCAATAAATATTTACATTCCTACATTTATTTATTTATTTTTCAAAAATGGTTTAGAAAGACTAGATCATTATATTTAATTTCCTTTTTTTTTTTTTTTTTTTTTTTTTTTTTTTTGCAAAGGCAATATATATGAACGCAACATATATAAACGTAACAAGTATGGATTTAAATAACTATTTCAGCTTTAAAATAAGGGGGTGGTTAAATGTAATTGTTTTATAACATAGGTTTAAATTAATATCACAGTAATTTTATATTTAAAAAAGTAAGTTTATTCATGAAAATGTTTAAGATAATAGTTAAATTATTCTAGCAAATCAAAATTCATTTTAATGAGTGTTATTAAATAATATGAAATGCAAACTAACAGAATTTTCGATATCTTTAAAATTAATAAAATCATAATCAGTCTCGAATCACATTTTAAACATTAAAACCAATTTTTCTATATTCTCTTCGGACCTGAAGCTATAATAACGACATAAGTTACACTTGAAGGCTTTTAGACATATACGTTCACATTGTACATTACAAAAAAGTATAATTTTCTTACAATTATAATTTAGTGGTTTGTAGTGTACGATACAAATGTATGGCTTTAAACAACTAAACTGTAAATTATTAAGTTACATAAATCTTCCTAACTATAACACAATTAAAAATTTGATGCCCTTAAATATATAAATGAATATTAGTTTTCATTTTATTCTGGTCTATGTACTTGATAAACAATTATAAGAATTGTGTACTTTTCTTCGATCTCGTGGTCGACTACTGTTTTAGAGTCGTTTTACGAAAGTCAACAAAATAACATTATATTTCAGAAATAAATTTAGTTTCATGCTGCCATATACCGGTATATTTTTAAAGCCAATTTATTCATCATTTTATTAGTTTAGTCAAAATACAAAAATACTAAATGGTATAGAATTTATAAAGTTTAGAATAGAGGTGACCTCTGGAGCTTAGAGGTTACTATAGTCATATACTTACTATGTAAATTTATTATATCTTTAAAGCGCTTCTCTTTAAATTTTTATTTTTGCTTGCTTTTACACACACACACACACACACACACACACATATATATATATATATATATATATATATATATATTTGCAGTAATAATTTTCTTTATTTTAACATTTTTCATGGTTACTATGTGGTCTTGCAGATGATTTGGGGAAAGTTGAGCGTCCGAAAAGATAATTTAACCCGCTCCACTCGTGCCAATAAGTAGTGCGCTTTCTTCTTCTAGTTATCATTATTTTTCCTGCTGTACTTTTTTTTTAAACATTTGTTATATATGGTTACATCTATCAGTGTTTCAGAATCAACTCAAATTCTTTTTCAATATATTTTGCCTTGTGTAAGGTTTCACTTTCATACTTGTTTTTTGTTTATTAATTCAAGACTTCCTTTATGGTGTTTGATCATTGTAATGATTAAATATTATATATATATATATATATATATATATATAGAGAGAGAGAGAGAGAGAGAGAGAAAGAGAGAGAGATAGAAAGAGAGAGAGATAGTTAGACAGATAGATAGTTAGACAGATAGATAGATAGACAGACAGGTATATTTTCACTAAAAATCATTCTTACACCTTTGACTGCTGAACAGCTGAAACCCTCTTCGTAATATTTGTGTCAAAGTATGTTAAAATGGCTATGTGCTACAAAGCTCCACCCCGCTTACAGCTGCACCTGGTAGAAAACGGTAATGTTAACGATAGTGTTTACTATCTCAAAAAATGCACGCTATAGGGAGAAAAGTGAATTACAAAAATCCACAGCGTCATCGATTTACTAAGAAAAGGCACCTTTTAGACATGAATGCGAAAAAAAAAGTGTACTTAAAATTTGTATTTTTTTGTTCGCTATTCCTATACTTTAAAGCGAGGAAACAACCTTAGAAAGAAAAAATCACTAGTTTTATTTTTATTTTATTACAAGTTACATTTATTTTTACAAGATTTATTTTTATTACTATTATTACAAAATACTTTTATTTTCAACGTTCAAACTTTTTTTCCGTGAGCTGTAAGGCTTATCTAGATCCTTGTTTGTAATTTACACTGCATACATTGTAGCGTAGTGGGTGATATGTATGCTACATAAAGTTCGAAGAAGGAAGACTTCTTAACCCGTAATTATATGCTCAAAACACAACTTCGAAAATCTCACCCCAAAACAATACTTTCTCTACTATACATAGGTAAGAGAAAGTAATAAATAAAATGTTTAAAAATATGTTTAAAAATAAATATATGTTTAAAATTATACTATGCATGAAGGTTTTTAACTACATAGATATTTTTTATATTTTTAATTATTGATCTCTCGAGTGCATCTAAAATTCTGATGAGCATTCATAAAATGTACCTAATTCAAATATGATAAGAAGATTTTAGATCTTTTTTGCAATTTGCTTCAAATTAAAATATTGATTTCTTTTTCCTTTAATTCAAGAACTAATTTAGCATATTTAATGAAAATAATTCGTTATAATAATAACTATTATAATGAATATAATACTTTATCAAATCTAAAATTTTCGTTTTATTTACGCATTGTTTGTTTATTTTAATCGCTGTGAGATTTAAAATTAGACAAATGATTAATCTACTAAATTGTTGAATGTAAGGAAAATTTTTAGAAACAAAACATAAGAAAATTAACGAATAAGAAAATCAGAAAAAAAAAATCTATTTTCATTTATTTATTTATTGTTTTGATTGTATACTATTTTCAGACGCAGCATTTCCTACTAGTAAAATTTTTAAATTCTCCCTATATAATTAAACTTTAAGATCGTCATGGCATCACGAACCATTATAATTGATACGTAGCTTAGAATTTTTGAAAAAGTCTATGAAGATAATATTTCAGTAAAATTTCCATTATGCAAAACACCACATTCAATTTTTACAGTCTTTCTTCATATTCCATTTAAAAGTGTTCTTTTTCTTATCTTCTGTTTTTTTTTTTTTTTTTTTAAGAAAGTTCTATCTAACAATTTTAATAATGCATATACAAAATAATTTAAAATTTTAACTACGATTATATTCTTTAATCTTTTTTTTTTTTTTTTCAAAATTTACTCTTTTAACTGAAAATATTTGACTTTCTATTCACTAATATTTTTAAACATATAATGCATATTATCTATCAATGTACAATCATTTCTACTAGAGAAAAATATTTTTTTTCAAAAAAGTATCCGTGACTACCACTAACAAATTTTCGTTTGTTAATCGCCTAACATGTTTAACTTTATAAGTTATACAAAGTAGGTGCTAAATTCGAATAAAACAAACAATTCTCGGAAAATTTTCTGTTTGCGAGAATATGATCAAAGGAACATTGATTTTTTTCCCATGTATATAGTTAAAGCATTTCTTCCAAAGTTAATCCTAAGAGTGTGCTTACATGTGATACTGAGACGTTTTACGCAAAACAAGCAAACACTTGCTCACAAAGTTACAGATGACAATAACGTGACACTTCAGCATTTATTTTAATGTCAAAAATGTTTACCATGACCATTTTTTGTGTACCATTATCCCTTTATTCTTATGCTTAGGACTCTGTGATATCCATCTTAAGTTGGATATACCTGTGGGGCTAGTTAGCATAGTTAAGTATGGAGTCAATTGACATAGCTTAATTTTCCGTAACGATAGTTCAAAGACTAAAGAAAATCTCCGAGATGAAGAGTTTTCACTCCCAGCCTCCCGCCAAGACGATGTTGAGGGTTTTGATTCGACAGTTTATACTAATCCCGGTTAAGACCAAAAGTTATCGAAAAGTCCCATAAAACAAGATGAACGTAGACCATTTAATTAGGGACCTTCTGACGACACGTACGATACAAAATAATGACTTCGTTTTGGTCAAATACCAATCTTAACATTACCTTAGAAAAATTAAACCAGGTAGCAATGAGAATTGCATGTCCATCATAGTCAAAAAGAGTTAAAAAATGTGATGGCTAAACGAGAGTGAGTAAATTTTTACGGCCAAATTAATATTGTGCACAAATTTAACCCACTTGTTAAAAAAAAAAAAAAAAAAAAAAAAGAATGCGGAACTTCTACATCCGTGGTTGTTTTAAATATTTGGACAATTTTATTTGAATAACTGTAGGTAACTATATCAATAAGTATAATTTATTCTTGTTCATGAATTCATTATTTGTTTATACATTTAAGCAAAACATTTTGACCAAATATTATAAAAATAAGTTGTTTCGAAGAAATAAAATATTTCCCGCGTAAATTGCTGTGTTCTGTCTAAGTAACCCTATCCATATCATGTTTTGCCAATTCGACCATACAGACATTACAACCACCACCTCATCCGGGGTTAGTTGGCAGAGTTCCAGGCTCTTAGGAAAAGTGTTTTTTGGGTTTATAAAAACACTATTTTAATTCATGAGTACTACATAATTTTATAGACAAAGATTTAAGCTTTAATATGCATTCATCAGTATTTCTATAAGTTTTGCGTAAAAAAATTAGAAATATCAAAAACAAAAGTCTAGGACAATTAGCCAATGTCTCCCTTTTACGAAAATACAAATCCAATGCTTCTTTGATTACATTCACGAAAATCGAAACTTTTTAGCGCATAACTTCTTTTATTATGAATTTTTTTATTCTACACGAATTCATGACGCACCCGATATATAAATAGAAAATAATGGCTTGAGAAAATTTCCAACTTTCACTTTTAGATTAATTATATCGTTTCTAGGTGTTTTAAATACGATTTGACCTTTTTTAGAAAGGGTAAGTGTGTGTTTAACCAAAATTTTGAAAAGGCTTGTGTCTCACGCAATAACAGACAGAATTATACAAAAAATTATGTAAAAAAAAAAAAAAAAAAAAAAAAAAAAACTTTTTATTTTATTGTACTATGATATAAATTTGTGCTAATTTTAATTTAGCCTATATCGTCAGTACGTGTGAGTTGATTTATTCCATTCACAGAAAGACTACATTTCAGCATCTATTGGAAATAAGTTCATGTAATTTGGTTTGTGAGCTGACCACTACAAGAAATTATGCTAATTTAATTGGAGTATATATCAGCAAATATGTTTCTCTATTATTGTTTTTTTTATTATTATTTTATTTTTTTAAACTTATATTTGCAAAAACAACATCTAAAATCTCAGCATATATTGGTTAAATTAGAATTTCAACAATTACATTTATCACATTTTCAAAAATTACTTTGTATCATTTAAAACACATTGTGTGCATAAAAATAATAGATTTCCTGACATTGCATGATTTGAGAAGAAATAGAATGCAAAACATTAAATAATTAATTTCAATGTTATTTGTCCCCTTAACTGTGACGTTGTCGAAATATTTAATACTGAAGTTAAAATGAAATTAATAAAAAGCTGACAGAAAAATGCCAATATAGGCAAAGAAAAATCAACTTTCCTTTCACATAAAAAAAAAAAAAAAAGGAAAAGAAAAGAAAGCTGTCCTTGACTGCTATTTTAACACGCTTCACCTGTATGTATGTATGTTTCTTTGTTGTATGTTTGTATGTTTGTAACCACACTGGGAGCAAACAAAAAATCTATATTGTAAAAAAAAAGGACTTTTCGTACGTGAACGCCGTGGCTGCGAGGTAAAGAGCCGAGCTACGAACTTAAAGGTCTAGCGTTCGAGCCCAGTCAGGGGAGATTTTTAAAAAATGGTTTTCGTTTAATTCTAAATTATTTTAATTAAAGATTTAAATGTATGTAAATATTATCATGTGTCACTCACACAATTTTCTCTTACCCTGCATTTTAATACTAAGATATATATTTTGTGCTTTTTAGTTCACATTTCTATATAGGCGTGTTCTTTAATTTTTTAAAACTATAATATTATTTAAAATCGATGTTGGGACTTATAAAGTTAAAATTACGAACCCAGTGACAATAGTGGAACTTTAAACCATATAGGTTTGTAACAGGTTTCTGTCAACTAAATTTCTGTTAGCTAAATGATATGAACAGTTTTCGAATTTTAGGTACTGACATCGGTCGCCTGTTGGCGCAGCTTTGACAATAGTACTCATTTATAAAATTTTATTATTTATTTAATTTTAGAGTATTGCTCAATATTGTTATAAAATATTACTATATAAAAATAGTGGTCAGTAAACTGTGCCAGAATGTGACCCCTGTACTAAAAACACATTTAACTTTCAGACTTAATAATACATAAATTAAATCTTATTGGCCTGATTTTTTTCATCGAATTTCTAATTAATCAGGTCAACATCTGCAATTTTAATTAAATGACATTTTTATAGAGAAAAATTGGCTTAATTTTCGGTTTCAGCGCACAAAAAAAAAAAAAAAAAAAAAAAAAAAAAACATATGTATCAGCTAAAATTATGAAACAAGATTTTGACAACATTAATTTTGTAGATCTGTATTTTGCACTGTTATTATTATTACTTTTTTTTTTTTTAACTAATATTTTTTTTTTTTTAACTGAAAGCTACTTGTAATCATTTATCTTATGTCATGTGTAATACTACAGAGAAAAATAAACTGATATGTTAAAAAATCTATTTTATATATGCATTTTATTTATTAATAGTAATTTAAATACTTATTTCTGAGAATATATTCGCGACTTAAAACGATTTTTCTAAAGCAGAAATATTTGTTTTTGATTTTTATTGGGAAATTTAATAATAAAAATAGATAAAAATTAAGAATCTCGATTATTTACATTTAACTAGGAATTATTGTAAATTTACAGAGAACTGGATAAAAATTTCAACAAATTTCAACATCACATTTAAAGAAAAGAATTGACATAATTCTGAGCTCTGTATAAATTATGTAAAATTTTATTATTTTTGGCTAAAACAGTGAATTTCTGGCATTTAAAACTTTCAATAATTAAACATACAATTAAAAAAAAAAAAAAAAAAAAAAAAACGAAATGGCTCCACTTGACTTTCCGAACATTAAGTACATTAATTGTTGCGTAAATAAAGTAAGAGGAATCGTTAAATAAGCAAAAAAAGACATTATAATAGGGTGTTTGAGTATTTTTCTGTATATAGTACGTTAATTTATCACTGCTCTCTTTTAAATAATTTGAGCCCATAGGCCATAATGATAAAAAAAAAAAAAAAAATCTGTTTTCATATAAAAATATATAAGTGCTAGACTCACCAAAATCTATATAGTTTGTGTGACGGTGATCTATGACATGTATATAAATTTTCGATTCAATTCAATAAGGCTTTTAGACGTTATCGTACTTTAAAGAATTTGAGACCACAGGGAACAATGCTAAAGAATTTTTCGTTGTGTTTCTAAAAAGCTATAAGTACTATATTTACCAAAATCTATGCAGTTCGTGAAATGGTAACCTACAACATGTGTATAAATTTTCAGTTCAATAGAATAGTGTATTTAGACAATATTGCACTCCAAAACATTGGAGCCCATGAGCTATAATGATAAGGAATTTTCTTTGTGTCCCTGTAAAAGAACTATAAATTCTAGATTCATGAAAATCTATGCAGTTCTTTCGACGGTGATTTATAACATGTGTATAAATTTTCAGCTTAATTGAACAAGACATTTAGACGCTACCGCACATTAAAAAAATTGGGTTCATAGAGCGTAATGACAAACAATTTTTTTTGTGTCCCTGTAAAATTAAATATAAGCACTGAATCCACTAAAATTTACACAGTTCGTGAGACAAAGTTTTATAACATTTGTATAAATTTTCAGCTCAATCGAATAAGGCATTTAAACGATATCGCACTTCAAATGATCTCAACCCATATGCCATAAAGGTAAAGAAAAAAAGAACTTTAAGAGCTACATTCACCCAAATCAGTAGTATCCGTGCAATTATGACCTATAACACGTATATAAGTTTTCAGCTCAGTCGAATGAATTATGTAAACGCTATCGCGCTTCAAACAGTTTCAGCCCATAGGCCATAATGATAAAGAATTTCTTTTCGTTTCGCTGTAAAAAAAACTATAAGTGCTAGATTCACAAAAAGCTACATAGTTTATGCAACGGTGACCTATAACACCTATATAAATTTGCAGCTCAATCCAATATGTTGCACTACCTTTCCATAAATGACCGGACACTTTCGATTTAAGACGTTTTTAGAATATCTGAAAAAGTACTGAACAAACCATCTTGAAACTTCAGGAGTGTAAAGGACATGTTATACCGCATATATTTCAGTTAAATGTTCGCTCCAAAATGAAAGATGGAGCAATAAAAAAATTAAAGACAATTAAAAGTGTTTGGCATCGTCCTATAAAAAGAAATACTTGAAATGCATTCTGGCTGTAGCATGTGATTATGAGGCTCTTTCATATTATCTGTATAAATTTTTATGTCCCTATCGCATGTAAACAGCGAGATATAAAGGTTTCTTTAAAAAATTGAAAAAAAAAAAAAAAAAAACACTTTTTTAGATATAACGCGCAAGGTATTAAACCCAGTGCAAAGCTATTTGCAGGAAACCCGGCATACAATATTAGATACAGCATACTGCAATCAGAATGAAAAAATAAATAAATAAATAAATATCTAATGAAATATGAGAATTTTTACCAAATAATTTTTAACTGCGTATGCGTAAGATTTAGCGAAATTTCATTTGCATAATTTAATAGTCATATGTATTAAGCTATTTATATAAAAACTTCAAACAACTATCGTATAAAATCAAAAAGTTGTAAGCGATAGAATGAACTGAATTTCAGATGTTCACAAAAATAAGAAAATGGTCAGGGGTTTTTCTCAATATTTATTTAAAATCTTCGAAAACTGTATTACTATTCCCTGAATCAAAATTAAAATGTAAGTAAAACCCCTCTATAGTTTAGTTTTTTTTCGAGGGAAACTGAATAGCAGTTCATTTTATTGCGTACAGCTTTTTGAGTTTACACGATACATGTTTGGGTTTCTATATATGTAGCTCAATACATTTGGCTATTAATTTATGCAAATGAAATTTCGCTAAATCTTACGCATGCGCAGTTAAAAATTATTTAGTAAAAATGCTCAGACTTCATTAGATATTTAATATATATTTTTTAATTCTGATTGCATTATGCTATGTCTAATATTATTTGAAGATTTTCCTGAAAATAGTTAATACCTTGCGCGTTATAGCTAAAACAGTGATTTTTTTTTAATACAATTTTTTAAAGAAACCTGTATATCTCCATTTTTACATGCGATAGACACATAAAATTTTACTTAGATAATAAGAAAGAGTTCTATAATCACATGCTGCAGCCAGATCGCATTTCAAGCTATACTTTTTACAGGGCGATGCCAAACTTTCATTTTTCTTTAATTTTTTATTGTTCCCCCTTTCCACTTCGAGGGGAAACTTTAACTGATTTCATTATGAGGTATAACATGTACTTTACACTCCTGAAGTTTCCAGATCATTTCCCTAGTACTTTTTTCAGATATTCTAAAAAACGTCTTAAATCGAATGTGTCCGGTCATTTATGGAAAGGTAGTGTATTTAGACACTGTTTCACTTGAAACTATATGAGTCCATAAGCCATAATGATAAAGAATTTTTTGTTGTGTCCTTGTAAAACAAAACTGTAAGTCCTATATTCACCAAAATCAATAAGGTTCATGCTACGCTGACCTATAACATACGTACCGATTTTCTGCTGATTCGAACAAAGCATTTAGACGCTATCTTGTTCACTCACACGCATATACACGTATATCACGAAAAATGATACAAAATCGTATCTGTCTCTCAAATGGAAATTCGTATCAAAATCGAAGTTAAAGGTGTAGTATTGGACATCATGTTAATCCTAAATATTAATTTGCAACATTCTAGGACAATTCTTTTTCGAGCTACGCGAGAAGAAATATCCATTTCGCAAATCGTGACTACAATACTTTACTCACATATAATGTTCGGAAAGTAAGAAGAAAAAAAAAAAAAGAAACGACAGAGAGAGAAAGAGAGTTATAACTTTCTTCTGCGTAGGATTTTTCTAAACGGAAATATTTTGCATTTTGTTATGTCTAACAGTAACCATCGAAACAACACTAGTACATGACGGCAAAGTATATTAGTTGAGTAATTTAAATACTTTCATCTAGCAGCAAAATCATTTTTTGTTTGTTTTCAAAGTTTTTTTTTTGAATAAATTCACTTTTCTTAATCAGAAAACTGTGATATCAGATTCAAATAACAATCGATGATTTTCCCGATAAATATTCAAATTTTGTTTTTCAAACATCGGTTTATATCAAAAAATGCATAAAAAATACATTTACCATAATGTTCTCTTTAAATATTTAGGTGTTTACTTTAAATAAAGAACAGAATACAAAACATTTGGAGAAAGAAATATTTTGTATTTTTATCTAAAAGTAACGTTCAAAACAACACAATCATTTGAATGGCTAAAATGCATTGAGTAAATAATTTAAACACTTTTGTTTTTATAAAAAAAAAAAAAAAAAAGATTTGTTAAGCATTTATAAATATTATTCTTTTTTAATGAATGCACATTTTAAATAAGAAATTTCGATGCTCGAGCCGGGTAATAAATGAAATGCTGGTAATTTCTTCGAAAAATATGTATTTTAAAGTGATCTGACATTCTAAAATGCATCAAAAGACATTTATTATTATGTATTTTTTATTTAGGGTGTTTTGTATAAATAAAGTGCATTTAATAAATATAATTTCATTTTAATAAATATAATTTCATTTTTGCTTTTTGCACTGAAGACGGTACGCTTTAGGCTACCGAAACAGCTGTATGCACCTCAATAATTTTTCTTTGGCGTTTCTGACGTAGTAGTTTATTCCTGTTTTATAATTTCATTTCATTTCGAAGCCTATCTGAAATCTGTAAACTGCTGATCAGCTATGTCTGAAAATTGAACGTCCGAAAATGATTCCCAATATTGGAAAAAATATAGTTCCAATTTCGAATACCAATACCTCTGTTCTGATGTAATGTTTGTCGATATAAATTGGCAGGAGAATATGTATTCATATCCTTTAACTACCAGTAAAGTTTCGTTACGATCAGTGTGTCACAGTTCCTGAGTGTTTCTTGTTAGTTTGTTTTTGTTTTTCTTTCTTTCTTTCTTTTTTTTTTTTTTATCTTGCAATAATTTGCTTTTGAAAACGATGTTGTTGAAATTTGTAATTAATTATTTTAATTACTTTAGACTAATTTTTATTTGTTATGCTAGTTCTATTTGATTTGTTTTATTTTGCCTTTTGTACACATAGTTTTCAGATCTTATAGTATACTTTATATACATATATATAAATATGTATGTATGTATATATGTATATATCATATTCTATATAAGTGATCTCGATTTACTGTGTATTTGCACATGGCCAGACGCAATTATGTAAACACATTTGTAGTACCAGAGTTGTACTTAAAATATTTCTTTTTGACAGAATTTGAAAGATAGAGTTTCCAAAAATTGTGCGTAATCTCATATATTTATGAACGTATGTAAAATATAAAATTATAAAGTTAGTATAGCAATCCCCTATAAATACGAAAGAAAATGTAATATTGAATTTATCCAAAATTAAACCAAAAATATTATGAATAATAACAGGAGACTTGGCGTTGGAATATTAAAACCCGAATAAACTACTACGTCAGAAACGCCAAAGAAAAAACAT
The DNA here is from genome assembly GCA_963930645.1 of Salticus scenicus. Classification (NCBI taxonomy): domain Eukaryota; kingdom Metazoa; phylum Arthropoda; class Arachnida; order Araneae; family Salticidae; genus Salticus; species Salticus scenicus. Next base: position 20,552,298 of record OZ005661.1, read on the forward strand.
ACTATTTTCTTTAGCGTTTCTGACGTAGTAGTTTATTCGGGTTTCAAAAATATTATGTTTCCATTTATACTATTTAAAATTTTAATATTTAATTTATATCCATCAAATACCAGAAACTTTTAAAAGCTATAAGTACTTAGTTGTATTTTTTTTTTTTTTTTTTTTTTTTTTTTTTTTACAAATGCGCATAGTCATAGTCAGACGATAAATTAGATAGAAAATATTCAGTAAATTTGAAGTCAAAAAGATTTTAGTGTAATTTATTTTCTTCATAGATGGGAATTTTTCTTACTTATGACATAGTTTATTTCTATATTTTAATTAAAAAAATGTTTCTTAATCAGCCGAAAATATAAAAAGAGTTTCGATATTTTTAGTACAATTATAATTAAAAATTATATAATATTTTTTAATTGCAAATCTATGCTATTAATAAATAACAAAATAATTCAATATGTTATATTTTTGCATACTATAAATAATTATGTTCGTATGACCTTACAAGTAGTCTGTAGGCTCTGATGTCAAAGCTTCAGGAGGTAGGTGCAATGTTTGAAACCAGTTTGCGCGTTTTCGATTTGTTGTTGCCGTTTTCCATACTTTTCTCGAAAACTCAGCTTGATACGTGCTAAGAACTCCTAATATTCAACATTCCTTCGTTTTGGGATTATCTGGTACACATATATTTGTACAGTTATTTTGAAAGCTGTATTATCTTGTCTAAGTTCCCTGCAGTTCTTTTCTATACTAATTACATACACACATTTGATTTTTTTTTTTTTTTTGTCAATAACTTACATTTTATTTCAGCATTTCATAAAATTTAAAAGCATTAAAATCAATATGTACTTTAAGTCGAGCTAATTATTTCTCTTAAATTAAACTAATATATCTTGAAGAAATACTTTGTCTCATTACTATCATCTAATTTTTTTTTTCTTTACTACATTACAGCTTTTTTATCTTTCGTAGGGAAATTTAAATCACTGAGTCTGATATTTCTAATCTTCAGACTTTTTTTTTTTAGTCCAGAATCTTGAATAATGATATATTTTTTTCTTCTATATTTGGAAGAAAAAATTCGTATCAGGTGCATTTCTTCCCTCTGAAATAATATCTCTCACATAGAACTTATTTGAAATTGTATCAGAATTGTAACATACACAGTACGTATACCCTGCTTTGAAAATATAATATTAATAAATTCTTTTTTTTTTGTTTGTTTCTTTGTTTCTTTAAAACATTATTTATCTTTTTACTACATTAATTATATATTTTTACTTTTTAATATAGAATTATATTGAAATATTAAGCCTGAATTAATATTTAATGCATATTATTATGCAAAATTTTATTCATATAATTTTTTAAATCTTCCATATTTTCGAAATATTCAAATATAAGAAAAATGCATTATGACTGTTTCACTATGAATATTATTACATAAAACAGCACGAAATACAGAAATTTCTATTTTGATATAAATAAAACCATTAACTTTGAATCACACGCACACATATAAATATATATATATATATATACATGTATATATAGAGAGAGATAGATAGATAGATAGATAGATATGTAAAGTGTTTAAATTAAATATTTTTTAGTAAGAATTTTTGTAAATAAATTTCTTTAAAGCTTACATAATAAAGAGGTGGGTTTGAGAATAAAAGGGTGATACACAAAGATGAAGAATCCAATAGCTTAATATTATCAATGCGAATGATCGAAATACAAATTCTAAAGGTTAGAATTTCTGCATAACATATTCGATGTTTATTCAACAGTTAGAAAGTGTAAGATTTAGCATATTTTCGGCATAAAATGTGATATAGGCATAAGTAAAATTTAAGAAAAAGCATTTGGAAATGCAGCTGACAATTGAAGTATGAATCAGTAAAATTCCTATAGAAACCAAACCAAGCTTAAATTAAAAAGTATGGTCGAAAACATAGGATAGAGGTCAAAATTTGACCAACAATCCCCATTGGATCAAAATACCATTCTAGAAGTTTTACTTGTTTCTATCAAAATCAATAAAACACCCTGAAAGTAGCAAGAAAAAGTAGAGCAGAGGTCGAGTGTTTGACTGCTGTGTGAGAAGTACTGTAATCGAGTCCTGACTAGCTCATATTTAAAACTTCTTATTTCAAATTTTAAAAAAATCACTTTTAATTAAATAAAATTATTAAATTACGAGAAAATATTGTATTAAGAAAATCGAGAATCTCGATTATTCTCTTTTAACTAAGAATCACGGTAAATTTACAGAGACTCTGGATAAATATTTACATTAAATTTACAGATATTTTTAACAGTGACGTCTGGCTACCTTGCCCCGATATCTGCAACGTGTTGTGTTTTTGTTACAGTTGTGTTTGTTCTACATTCTTGCAAATTACCTTACATAAATGGAATTCTCATGTTTGTAAATATACTTTTTTCTATGTAAATATATTTTCTTTATTATCTTATTCGTAAACTGCAAATTTCTTAAAGTTATTGGGCTGCTTAACAGTTTTCTTAGGCTATTACTTTTAAATTTCTTTAGTGTAAGTGTTAGGGAAAAAAAGGATTTTTTTTTTTTTTTATGGCGCTAGAAATTTTTGTATATCTATATGTATGTACAGCTATTTGTTGACACATTTCAAGTTCTCTCTCTTGTTCTTCAAAGACATGTAATACATTAAATAATCTTATCAAAGTTTCTTGAAATTTCCCCAGCTAAATGTTTACCAGTATTACTGATTATTTAAACCAGTATTACTGATTGTTTAACACCTTCAAGCGCTCTTTATTTTCAGATTGAAGTAGGCGATATTTTTTGACCACGCTAGGTACTCTTTAAGAGCCGTGATCCTGATGATGATTATGATGATAGCTTTTGTAGAACCCATCGTTCAGCTGCTATCTTTAGAAAAAAAAAATATCAATATTTAATTGAGCCATCTAAACACCCCTATCAAATATTTACAGAACATTGTTGTCCCTATTAGCTTCACAGATGCAGATGTTGTGGAAATGCGAGGAATTTTCCAACGTCTACATGATTCAATTCGTCGACAATGTAAATCCTGTATTGCAGGTAGACGGTCGCTCATTTGAATATCCATTGTAAAGTTTTCAGTAATAAAGCGTTTCTCCTTTATTATTCGTCTCTTTATTGTATTCTAGATTTTCACCAAGCAGTTCTCTTGTGGCTCGAATATCGATGTCTAACACCCCATCGTATGGTGTATATATATATATACATATATATATATTATATTTTTCAAAATGTATCCCCTCCTTAAGCTGGATTCACAGTTGTCCTGCGTCAAATATCGTAAATTATTCGCTATCGAAATGATAGCAAATATCCCTGTAGGAGATGACGATAAAGTTTCTATGGTCCGAAATATGGCCCTTTACTTGTAGAAGCTAACAAAATTCTAATGTTAGTCAAAACTGTCATCAAAGGAAATAAATTTATAGTACAACTGTTGTGTGAACACAACCTGAAATGTGAATCAGGCTTTACACGTGTGACCATTAGATTTATCACACACATACTATAAATATATATATATATATATATATATATATGAGTGTGTGCGTGCGTGTGTGTGCATGTGAGTGTGAGTGTATCAGTGTGTAAGTGAGAGAACATTAAAATGACTATAGACAAAGTCATTGTGATTATAGAAGAATTTTTAATTATCAAATTCTAGATGATGTCAGTTGATCCCTTTTGATCTTTAAAGAGAATAATATTAATATCCATTATCAAATATCTGCGTTCCAAGTTTGATACTACTATACTCTGCTGACATTGAAATGGAGTCTTGGAAATTTTATGGAGTTTGAGTCAACTAATTTTATTCTATCAAATTTGGTTTATCTTGTCAAATTTCTTAACTACAAAATTAATATAGATAGTTTTCGAGCAACTGAAGTCACTCAGAAATGCTACATCAATATCCCTCTAGATTTTAGTAAAATATAATCATTAATATTGAAAACGATGAAATTACTTATATAATATAAATTTTTGGTAGTAATACGGCCATTTTTCAATCAATTGTATTCATTATAAATGAAAAACAAGAAAAATTAAAAGTAAATCAAGTTTTATGAGCGAAATTATTCAGGCAAGACTGGGACTAGGATTTTTAGTACATTTCAATGTTTTAACCTCTAATTTACGTAAAATAATTTCGATTGAAAGAAATCGCTTAAAATACTTACATTAACGAAACTCTATTTGCCATAGATTGCAATTGAAAAATTTTTAAACACATTTGACATGACATCTGATGTGACATCTAATACTTCTTTTAGATTTTAACGATGAAACATACAAATCAAGATTGCATTCATCGTATATATTATTAAATTTAAGGGAGGCATACTATTGTAACAATCGCAGCTATCGTAGATCACAAGTCGGATCGTATAATTTGCATCAAAAGTATTCGAGCACTAGCAATAATCCCTGTCTAAAAAAATGTACACTTAATACTGCTTTGTTAAATAAATCCTTGTCCTCTTAGACAGATTAAGAACATAATTCGACAAGGATTAATTTAACAAAGAAGTATTCAGTGTACTTTTTTTAGACAGGGATTATTGCTAGTGCTCGGATACTTTTGCTGCGGAGTGTACGATCCGACTTGTGATCTATGATAGCTGCGATTGTTACAATAGTATGCCTCCCCTATCTTCTTCAAAAAACTCACTGTAACTATAACGAATAAAAATGAAAATTGAATGATTTCTAGGTTGACTGGAAAATGCCTAGTCCTGATAGAGAATCTACAACCTTTGCCTTTCTTTGATAGATTTCATTTCATTCCATTTCATTAATGGATAGATTTCATCTGTTTAACAAACTGGCAAATGTTTCATTTCTTTGCTTATAATATTTTAAACACTTTAGAAAAAGCACTTTAAATCAAGTCAAAAAAAAAAAAAAGACAAAAAAAGACAAAAAAAGAAAAAGAAAGAAAAGAAAAAGAAAGAAAAAAAGAAAAAAATGCACTAGGAAATTTAAAAATAATTTAAAAGTATATCAAGAAAAAAGAAATATTTTTCAATAGTTAATTTAATCCTGATATTTCTTCCAGTATATATTATGGGTTGTGTTTTAATAAGCAGAATATCGTCGTACAGAAAACGGCGACATGTTCTGCAACTTTTACCAATTTTTAAATAAAAATACACATTATAGATGATCCAAACGTGCAGTTTTAATATTTAAATATTCATTAATAACCGATATATTATATTTAAATATTCATTAATAACCGATATATTATATTTAAATATTCATTAATAACCCATGTATTATGAAAACTTGAGCATTAAATTTATTGAATGTATTTGAATGATTAAAAATGCTTAAAAATAGATGTTTGTTTATTCTGAAATTCCTTTTGAATATCCTAAAATACAGAAAATTTAAACTGTTCAATGACATTTAGATTAATTTCTAAATTATTCATTTTCTGAAGTTTCTTGTTTTAGTTCGTGTTAAACTAATTATTTAAAATTTAAAATGTTTTCATATCATTTCGATACAATTCCACGTTCAAAGACATTTCAAAACATTTTCATTCATAACATGAAAGAGATTCATCCAATCCATTTCAATTTAAAAGATGAAATGTAATTGGTAGAAGTAGGGAAAATGGAGAACTTGTAATCGTGAGTGAAATGGAATATGTATGAAACTAAAAGTTAAAAGTATGTGGTTTTAATCTCTGGTATAAATTTTTAATTTATATCCAAGATTGTTCCTCATTATTAAATATTTATACGACATTTTAACTGAAAGTCTAAGTGAAATTGTTTTATGATTTTTGTCACATAGACGAAAAGCTAAAAAAATAAATTACAAATAATTTTTTTTCATTCTAATAAAAAAAGGAAAACGTAATGATAGAAACGGAAAATGAAGGTTATTTTTACGCGTTTTTGTATTCTTATATAACAGGAAGTGTTCTTAAAAAAAAAAAAAAAAAAAAAGAGAGAGAGAGAGAGACACTATCTATATTTAAAATTTAAATTTTTCATTCATCCATTTTATATGTAAGTAATATGTTTATATGTATTTCGAAATTTTACGCCTGTCTAGTGCTCAAATTTTCGACATTTATTTACAAATGCATTCCTCCTTGCGTGTTCAAATTTCTAAATATTGGTATAGATGGTATTTAAAATAAACAGTTTCATTTTTTACTTCCTAATATTTAACTGATTTGATATTCAATTGACTAAAATAAATTATAAATGACATTCAATTTTTACAACCACGTGTTTATTTATTTGTTTATATATTATACATTTTTGTAACATGGTTATATTTTTCATATTTAATTTATTATTATTATTTTCCTCTGATGTTTTGAAATTCCAAACAGCAACGAAAAGAAATTATTTAAAAATTTAGGTTTATTTTGTTTTATTTAAGCTTTGTTTTATTAATGATGGTATCATTTTTCCCTTCCACAATTACTAAATATTATGTGGCATCATATACGCCCTTTAATAAGTCCTCTATTGAAAAAAAATTCTAATAATAATGCTCTGTCTTATATATGTAACTTAAGTGGTCCTGGTCGACGCCAGGAGACGAATTCATGCTGTGATGTTAAAAAACATCACATGTCCCTTGTTAAGATAAAATAATAATAATAATATAAATTACATTTTATTTATTTATAATGGAAACAAACATTATATTTCTTATTCTAAAAGAATCTAATATAATTTTTTTAACTCGCTTAAGCTATTTTGATTTTATTGCTTTTTCATTAATGTGTAATTTCATATAATTTATTGTTCCCAGCATTTTAAATCGCAATTCTTTTCCCTGCTCTAAATCTCATCAAGTAATCTATATAAATAAAGAGAAGTGTCTGTGTGTGTGTGTGTGTGTGTGTGTGTGTGTGTGTGTGTCTGTGTGTCTGTGTGTGTATCTGCGCTCTGGTGCTCACACTACTGATCGCAGAGCTTCCAAATTTGGCATATAGGTACCTGGGACCCTGCAGGTGTGCACCTCATCGAGATTTTTTCGAATTTCGAATTTGAATTTTTTAAATTAAAGTTTTTTCGATTTTAAAAATTGGCTTTAATGCTTCATTTTTCATAGATTTATTATTTTGCTTCAATCGTCTGCGTATCTTAGCAACGGCTATTACGCAACTTATTTTTATTTAATATATTCATTTGAAGGCGAATTTTTTTTCTTTTATTTTTTTTTTTAAATTTGTTATATTTATTAATCGTAATGCAGCAGAAAAAATTTATAACAGTTATATTTAATTTTTTATAGTAGAACAACTTCTTATTTTTCAATTTTTAATTAATTCCTTTAAAAGAAAAAACTTTTATTTGTTAATTTTTTTAATTTACAGTATTTATCGGGAAAAATAGTAGTATATACGTAGTAAAAAGGATTAAAATGATTAAAATTTATTTGTTTATATGTTATATATATTTTTTAATCAACTTTTTGTTTTGTTTTATTTTATTTCATTGGTCGGAATCAAATTGTAATATAGTGTAAATAGCATGGGCTATAAAATACAAGGTTCAAAACTAAAATATTTAATAGATGCTGAGATACAGTTATCTTTAAAATCGTAGTTCTTAAATTGTAGCAGATCCCCCCTGCCGTCGATAAATATCCAGATTGAAGTGCCCGGAAAAGATCTTTCTGCAGGCACGGGAAATCTAAACCTGATGCAGTGCGGGCGGGAAAAGAGCTGCCGTAGACAGCGGGTACCCTAAGCGAGGTTTGGAGCAATTTCAGTTTCTTTTCTTTTTTTTTTTTGGTTTTTTCAAGAATGTGGTGTAAAAAAATAAATATTAATTCAATTCTTTCAAAAATTCATTTAAATATAGTGACCAGCGAAGCGGGCGTAGCCTGCTAGTAATTAAATAAAATATCAAAGAAAGAGAAACCCATTTATTTTATGCTTTAAAACCACAGACGATATTTTTTTTTGTAGCATCCGGTCTCCAGGCGGTCGTAGAAAGATTCCGTTGAATCATAATAGCTGAAAATCCTTTTTAATATTTTTATCAATTGATTTCGCACTTTTAGCCTATTTCTGGATAACTGACAAAATTTAATCACATCGTATGACGTAATTTTATTTTTAGTCAATATTTTATCTATCCTTTAGGTTTATAGTACATACAATTTAAAATGAGTACAGCCAAATTGGTTTTTGGAAACCAAGCAGATTTGGCGAAATATAGGGAGTCACAACTGTGTTTTCATGCTGTCAAGACGTTTATAAAGGATTCTTAAATTCTTAAAAGGACTCTTAAAAGGATTCTAAAAAAGGATTCTTAAAGGATTCTTAAAATTCTTATAATCGAAATGGCTTCTTGTCTATTTGGGATCTTTAAGTGGATTAAGAAAATAAACTTTTCAACTCTTCATAAAGCTGTCTATTTTATTAAATTCGCAATAAGCATTTTATAAGACATATTGCACTTCATTCTTAATGTGGTTACTTGAAATAAAAAATAATGGATTTTCTTAAGAAAAGAGATCTTTTCCTATTCTTCACAGAGATGATTGAACCTGGATTGCAATACGTACATGGCCGCTTCTTACTTTTGTTATCTCCATCCCAGCTACCGAATTTAAAGAATTTGAGAATCTTAAAACAGACAGAATTAGTGTTGAAGAAAGATTGACGGTAATCACTGAATAGAAAATAACAATAATAATAATAATAATGCACATTTTAAGGAATATATTCAATTAAATCTAGAAAAATAATAAAACACCACATCAAGTGTAGATACAATTTTCTATGAATTGAACGATCAAAGAACGGCTTTAAGGGTAAGTTTAGAAAGCTTACAATCTAAATTAAATGTAATAAAGAGTAATGATATTTTAAATGAAGTAAAGGACAATTCTAAAATATGACATACATTGGGTACTTCCTAAATTCCGTTACCTGTGTTTGATGGAAAAACAGAAAAATATTCAACCTTTGTAATACAATTTAAACTAGTTGCCATAGGTGGACTCTGCTCAGTTCCCCAACATATTTATGTTCTCATAAATTTCTAGTGCGAGACATATTATAATCATGTTAAAAGAAATGAATATGACCAAAGCTTGATACAGTGACAGAATGAAATCCCCGCCTAATAGGCTATCCACCGTTCACTTCGATATATTTACATCATTCTAATCTATTAATTTATTTTATCAGGGTCGATTCCGTTGTTTAGTTTTCATGCTACAGTTTAAAATGCAATAATCCTCAAAATTCATATTTATATGAAAAATTTTCAATTTCGATATGTTGATAAAATCGTAAATTACGATTAATTTACGAAAATGTCCTATTAGAATATTTGTATTCAATCATGTTCAAACAAATATCATAAACTTAATTTTGAAGTCGTCTGATGTATTTAGGATCCTCAAAATAGAAGTTTATGCTCAATTTTGCCATATTCTGACATGTTAAGTAACGCGTAAATTCGAAATAACTTACGAAATTTTAAATTGAAAAAATCATAGTCTATGATATTCAAAAGTAGTCTGACATCTTTACGATGAAAATATCTCTCAAAACTGACGTTTATGTGAAATTTTGCCCTATACTGCCATGTTAAGAAATTCGTAAATTTCCAATAACTTGCGAAATTTTCAAAGTAGCATATTTATAGTTACTGATGTTCATTCCGGCAACAAAACCGATAATTTAAAACTGGTTTGACATTTTCACTGTAAAAAAGTTCCATTTAATGCACGTTTAAGTGAATTTTTGTCCTATTCTCCCATGTTAAGAAAATCGTAAATTTCTCATAACTTACGAAGTTTTTCAGTTCGAATGTTGCAAATGAATAGGGTTCTTGCCAGTATTGAAAGTAATATTTTGGAACTGATCTGACCTCTCTCCGATCATTTGTTCGTGAGATATCGTGTGAACAGACTAACAAACTAACGGACTAACACACTGACCCACTAACGGACTGACCCCCTGACCCACTAACGGACTGACCCCCTGACCCACTAACAGACACCCTACAGACAGACACCATACAAATTTTGTCATTTTCAGATTCCTCACACCAGAAAACGTATAAAAAGTTCAAAAAAGCGAGGTCGAAATTTTTCACGATTACCTAAGTTCCCTATACCTATAGTATGATGGAGAACTAAAACTAGTTGGCATAGGTGGACTCTACTCAGTTCCCCATCATATTTATGTTATCATAAATTTGTAGTGCGAGACAGATTATAATCATGTTAAAATAAATTAATTTGACCAAAGCTTGATATACTGACAGAATGAAAACACCACCTAATAGGCTATCCACCGTTCACTTCGATAAATTTATCTTATTCTAATCTATTAATTTATTTTATCAGGGTCAATTCTGTTGTTTAGTTTTCATGCTACTATTTCCAATGCAATAATCTTCAAAATTCATATTTATATGAAAATTCGTAATTTTCCAATAACTTACGAAATTTTTATATTGGAAAATTTATAGTCATTAATATTCATGCCAGTGGTCTAAATAATATTTCAAAGGTAGTCTGACATTTTTACGATGAAAATATCTCTCAAAATAGACGTTTATGTGAAATTTTGCCCTATACTGCCATGTTAAGAAATTTGTAAATTTCCAATAACTTGCGAAATTTTCAAAGTAGCATATTTATATTTACTGAGGTTCATTTCGGCATCAAAACTGATATTTTAAAACTAGTCTGATATTTTTACAGTAAACAGTTTCCATTTAATGCACGTTTAAGTGAATTTTTGTCCTATTATCCTATGTTAAGAAAATCGTAAATTTATCATAACTTACGAAGATTTTTAATTCGAATGTTGCAAATGAATAGGGTTCTTGCCAGTATCGAAATTAATATTTTAAAACTTATCTGACCTCGCTGCGATCATTTGTACGTGAGATATCGTGTTAACAGACTAACAAACTAACGGACTAACACACTAACAGAAACCCTACAGACAGACACCATACAAATTTTGTCATTTTCGGATTCCTCTTACCTGAAAACGTATAAAAAAGTAAGAAAAACCTAGTTCGAATTTTTTCACGATTACCTAAGTTCCCCATATCTATAGTATGATGGGGAAGTAATATGATCGAAAAAATGCTAAATTAAATGATGAAGAAAAGTTATTTCATTTAACACTCTGAATACCATTGAAAAATGCAAAATCGTGGTGATATTTTCACTGCACAATTCCTTCAGTGTATTAAAATAAGGCTTAATTCAAGTTTAGATTAAAAATGTAACTGTGCACATCGTAAAAATCCTCAAGAATATTTTTAAAGACCTTCTAATTTGAAAAACTAGCTAAAAAATCATAAATACACAATTTTGAATTATAAGTGTATTGGAGAAGAATGAACAGCTCAGTGACCGGACATATCGGTCAGGGTCGGTCAGACAGTTTAAAGATGCGTACTGTCGCTCGAAAACCGCTACGAAAACAAAATATTTGTAGTGGATTCCTATATTTAATCAATCCTAAAGTTAGATGAACTGCAATACCAATCCGCGATAGGTTTAAAAAATATTACTGGCATTGTTAAAAAACCCTTAAGAGCATTAAGAGCATAACTTATAATCAAATAATTTATTAAATGCAATGACTGTAAATATGATTCTAGATAAATTGGATAAATATTCGCGAAAGACGTAGAAAATATTAGTATATTCTAAAAAAATTCCGTTATTAAGTGATTTACTGTAATTTTTGCAGTCAAGATCTTTTCTTTTGGATCAATTAAATAGATTAGAAAAAGAAACAAGACTTCCGGCTCGTTTGGAAAGGTAGGTTGATTTATTCTTATGAAGAAGCAAGCATTTTGTTTCTAAATGGCGGCTACACATTTTTAATGGACATGATAGAAACATTGATGTGGGCTATGTATACGTCGAGTTTTAAGCAAATCGTTTCGTAACTACTTTTCTTGTGAATTTGAAATTTTCTAAAGTTCAGCACTTGAAAATAAGATGGCAGATCAAGTTGGCAAACAAATATATCAAGTGCATTTGTGAGATAAATCTACTCTATAAATTTAGTTCGAATTAATTCAGAAGTTATCGTTTTGACAAATTAAGTGGCCGCCACCTCGATCAAAACGCCGGAAGCAATTACTGAATGAACTAATCCAATATATTTGTAAGAAAAATTCACTGTCCTACTTTGGTTTGAATAAATTCAATAATTCAAACGTTATCGTGATAACAAATTCTCATGTGGCAGCGTTTATGTGACCGCAACATGGAAACAAAATTGTGAATAACTTCCCCACCGAAATCATGGATATTTGAATGGTAAATCCGTTGTTGAATTTAGTTCGAATTGAAAAAGCATTCCAAATGTTATCGTAGTAACAATTTTTCAATTGGCCGCTACTGGGAAGCAATATGGACGAGCAAGTTGCTCAGCAAACACATCCAAGATATTTGAAGCATAATTTCAATGTCCAGATTTGGTTCGAATCAGAGTAGTATTTGAAAAGGTATTTTTTTGACAAATTTACAAGTGGCAGTCTGATTTTAAGTGGCCGAACCTTGGAAACAAATTTAGGAAGCAACTTGCCCAGCGAAATCATCCGAGATATTTGTATGATAAATTGCATGTCGAACGTTGATTCAAACTAATTCTGTATTTCAAAAGTTATTGTGATAAGTAAATTTCATGTGGCACCGTGATTTCAAGTGGTTGCCATTTAGAAACAAAGGAGCGGAGTGAGATGTTCAGCTGTTTTTCTCAGATATTTGTATGATAATTTCACTGTCTAACTTTGGTTCGAATTGAACCAGCATTTAAAAAGTTTTCATGATTATAAATTTTCAAATTGTCCCACTTAGTTTATAACATCCGTACTTTTTTTTACAATGTGAATACTTGTGGCATCTACTTGAAAAATTGCATTATAAACTTGATTGAGGCACTTATATGGTCTATGTATACATCGAAATTCAAACAAATCTGTTTTAAATGTGATCTTTAGAATAGAAATTGAAATTTCGAAATGCCCTCCCCTTGAAAACAGAATGGATGAGCAACTTGATTAACAAAATCATCCAATATATTTATAAGATAAGTGAGCTGACAAAATTTGGTTTGATATGTAGTATTATTACGGAATTTATTGTCATTATAAATTCCCAAGTGGTAGCCTGATTTCAAGTGGTTCCGCTTAGTTTAAGATTTCCACCACTTTGTTAAAAATAGCCGATAAAGTTCATTAATAAATTTTGTTGAAATCCTTATGTGGTGTACATATACATCGATATTCAAACAAATCCGGTCTTAAATAAGCTTCTTACAATGTCAATTTGAAATTTTCAAGTACTCTCCATATAATAAAAGAAATGACACAACAACGTGGTTAACTAACTTCTGAAAGATGTTTACATAAGTTCACTGTTCAAATTTGGCTCGATTCGGAATATTATATCGGAAGTTAACGTGAAATTAAATTTTCAAATGGCAGCTAAATTTCAGGTGAGCTCGCATTATTTAATATATAGAAAGAATGAAGAAAGTAATATATTGTATAAAGTTAAAACCTAAAATATTAATAATAATAAAAATAAAAATAATCTAAATGTTAGATTAATGGGGAACGGCAGCAATAGTATCCTCCAAACAGAAAAAAAGAAATTACAAATGTTTGAAAAATAACTAAATATCGTCTGTCGTATAAAGAATAAAAAAATAAATATAACTGTTAAACAGGGGAAAAAAATGTAATAATATTAACACCCTTATCAAATGCATTAGAAATTTCTACCTATATTTAGATTGTTTTTAGATGCGTATAAATATGCTCTGAAGTTTAGATAAATTTAAAATAAATTTGGTTTAAAATGTTGGATGAGCAGCTGCATTTTCAGATTATAAAATAGAGAATACTGTAAAATTTCTAGGAATGAAAAAAGAGGTTTTTACTGGATGTCAAAATTTTAAAAGATTTGTTTTTTATTAACAGAACGTTGAAAAATTGAGCCGCTGATATTTTGACATGTCTTTCAAAAGTTTTACTTTAAAATATGCACTAGGCAGTACTAGAAATACTTATATCTAATGAATAAATTCGTATAAAATAAAGTAATATATTATAGTTACGCTTGAGATTTTTTATCTACTTTTATGAAAATGCACTTGAATTTTGAAGATTTTCAACTTTCCTGTATAGATTCCAAGTAAAGCAAAATCCCAAATGATTATTACAGCACTGAAATTAAGAAACATACTCATTTTAAAGATTCAAAATTTAAAATATAATATTATTTGCTTGACATCTAAGAATAACTAAAAAATAAAAAATAAAAATAAAAATAAAATAAAATAAACAGAATATAAACGACTAATAAAAGTAAACTTATGCGGGAGAATTTTCGTACAAATAAATCTAATTATTATACGAACATATTTAAATGTTGTAATTATATTTGTAGTAAATTGAAAGGTTTCTTCGACTTGAGTGAATATTTTGTTAACTTATTCAGTTTACTAAATTTAACTCAAGATGAAAGGTCGCGTTCCTTCTAGGCAAATGAGTGAAAATGCACTCATGTAGAGTTATTTTCATTCTTTCATTTTAACAGATTTTCCTAAATTTCTATCTTTCATTCCTTAGTAATTTTTAGTGACAAAGCAGCTTTCGAAGACCTCATGAATAAGATAGTAGTTTTAGTCCATGCACCAGGTAGCCAAAATTAACGAAATGGTATAACTTGGGGGTACTAATTTTCCTTTTAACAATAGTTAGATATGTTTATTAGGATAAGAAAAAAACGTGCTTGCCATCTCAAAATGGTAGCTAATAAAAATGGCAACCAATTCAAGATGATGGATGTTGAGTTTAAAAAAATCAGCTGTGTCTCGAGAACTATTCATCCCATTTCGTTACTTTTTCTTTTCTTAAACAAAAGGTCTACACGTGTGCTTCAAATTTTGTCATAGCACTGTTTAGGTGAAATTAACAGTTATTAAGTTATTTAAAAATTAATGGAATATTTTTCGGTTTTAGTGAAAAAAAAAGTTTTAAAACATGTCTTGTGTATTATAATAAATAAATTAATTAATTAAAATTAAATGAAAATAAAAGTAAAAAGTAAAATAAAAATAAATAAATAAATAAAGCTTCAGACAAAAGGTGTAGTGTAATGATTTGCCTTCAATTTGATGCAATATATGTTTGGGTGAGATGGCTGAATATATGAATTTCAATTTATTTCAATTGAATTTTTTTCTTCTAAATAACTACATGAAAAATCTTTAGATACACTGTTTTAACAAAGTCAACGGTTAATTAGTAATTAAGGAAACACAGAAAAACTTCTAAATTTCTTAAGATTTTTTTCATTAGAAGTTTAAAAAATACTTATAGTACATTTGCATAAGTAAAAGCTTCAGATAAAAGAACATTATAAATTATCCTTACGGAAACATCATTTTAAACGGTATAATATTTAAACAAAATTTTAAAAATAATCTTCTGCGTCAGGGAACTTGCTCAAATAAAAATTTGTGATATCATCTTGTTCAGAGCTGTTTTTACAATTTGAGAGTCTACGCTCTCTTGTGCACTTTAAGTTGTAAATAATGCAGGTACATGATGGAATTTAATATGAATTTAACAAGAAAAACTTAGGCAGTTCTAAGGTTCTAACACTATCTCAGGTACAAGTGCTCGAATCATCCAATTGATGTTTATCATACTCTTCATCTGTCGTCCATCCATGATTGCCTGGATCTGTTATTTCGGAAAGTTTTCTAAACATTCCTTCTAAATAGCTTCTTGATAATAACAGTCGTCAGCAACATTATTGAAGCAGACATCAACATTGTTCTTTTTCTTTCTTTCTTTCTTTTTTTTTTTTTTTTTTTAAGTTTGATCGTTAATTTTTATCATCAGCTTACTTAAAAAAAAAAAAAAAAAAAAAAAAAAAAAAAAAAAAACTAAGGATAAAATTATGACTGGATAAGTATTTGTCAACAAAACAGTATTAGGTACACATCTTTTAAATACAAATTATTGCTAACGCTTCAATTATTTGGCCGCTGACTGTCACTTGTTTAAAATGTTGACTAAAGCAATCTTCGAGTAGAGGAAGATGATCTGTGTCTGCTTGGCCTTGTCGACTTTGAAACCTGTGGTATCTTAGTTCGTTTATGTTTTATTTTTTGGTGTTCCTTGAGTTTATCTCACTGGAGAACTTTTGGATTAAATTGCGGTGAGAATTCTAAAGTGTAAATTCACTCCCAAGCCTTGAAAACAGCAAACTAAATTACATATTTTCTTGTAATAATTTCAATGCCTTTATCTTTCCTTGCCAAAACACATTTATTGACCCACAACCTGTCCACGCATGTAATCATGGAAATGCTTATTTCATACTACAACCAACAACATATGCTCGTTTTTCTTTTATGTCTAACAATCTCATTCGTCTACTAGATTCATGTTTTGTATACAGGTTGCTCTCTATGTTTATGCTGGATGATATAAAAAGAGCCAGAATCAACATGCTTGTGTCCTCGGATACACATATTGAATTCGGAAGTTCTACAGTAGTTTCCTTTATAAGTTTGCATCATGGATGTATATGCGTCTTCTTGAGAAGAGGTAAGTTTTCTCATTTCATAAAATACACTGCTATATATTTTAATACACTTATTACAAAAAGTAGTACATAAAGTTATAATTTATGATTCTATAATCGTGTTAATATTCTTCAAATGCATCCAGCCTCTACTGTATCGTTCAGCCAGTTTTACTAATTTGTCTTTATAGGTATCACACACAACATCAATTTTAATGCTAATGCAGTCTGTGTATAAGATTCGATTGAGAATTGCATCAGAACACTCACCAAATGTTCCATTCTCTACATGCAATTTTGGTATTAATATCATCCCATTTGCTATCGTAGCGGGTGAAGATATACTCGTATTTGCATATGTAGATAAGATTAACTTTCCAGCACGGCTTTTATAGTTTCTTTCACAGATCCATCTAAGTTAGAAATACTCCAAGGTAACAATTTCGAAGGATAATTAAATGCTTCAAGTATATTGAAACGTTGGTTTTCGCCTATGAGTATCATACTGGCAAACAACATTAATGTCTCATTTATCAATCAATCACGTCTTTATTTTTGCAAGATTTTTTCGAAGTTGTTGTGAAGTCACATAGTTTATCTATTTTTATGCAAAGTGCATGTATGTCTGAGTGGAAGAAGCAGATGCGCATATCAAGCTACACATAAAGGACGCTACTATGGAATTTTTGAATGTAATATGTGTATCTGATGATATAGATGTGTTCGTTTTTTCTCTTTATATTTCATCTAGCACCAACGTAGAGAGCAACGTGTATATAAAGCACAGGTCTAGTGGGCGAAAAAATTGATGGACATGAAAAAAACAAGCATCTGTTGTTAGCTGTAGTATAAAATATAACATGGAGACAGGTCGTAATACAGTAAGTGCGTTCTCTGGGCAAGGAAAGATAATTGCTCTTACAAGAGATGATGAAATTTTAACAAAAGAATACAGAATTAGTTTGCTGTTTTTAAAGCTTGTGAGTAAATTTTCACTTTCGATTTCGGACCAAGGTTTAAACCAAAAGTTCACTAGTCAGTTGTACGCAAAGAACACCAAAATAGAAAACATAGACGAACTATGAACCCACATGTTCCAAAGTTGACAAGGCCAGGTAGACACAGCTCAACTACTTGCATGCGAATATTGCTTATGTCAATAAACTAAACGAGATAATTATCAAGAAGCTACGTGGAAGAGTTATTTGGATAACTTTACCGTACAGTCTTGTGCGGGTTGACCCGCACCTGACTCGCAGGAAAATTTTCAACCTGCAACCCGATCCGAACCCGCAACTTCTATACCGCAACCCGCAAAATGTATTCAATTTATATTATATAAGAAACTAATTTAAAATTCTATTTCACGAAACACAGATAAATTATTGAACAAATCTTTCAGAGAATTAATTATTACATAAATATTGAAAGTATTAAAACTAGATTATAATTAAAATTATATTAAAAATCACTAATAAAATTATAAACAATGCGCTTCAGTGTATAACATAATAAAATTTCTTGTGTATTATTTACAAAAAAATCACTGTTTTACTTATTAACAGTACATAAAAAAGAGTAAAATAAGGAAAAATTTTTTTTTTACAAATAAAGATTATGTTATGAGTCATATTGCTTTAAGCTGCTATGAAGAGAATGTCACTCAGTCCTTGCATTCAAAAGATTATAATCATAAAAAGGAACATGGAAACTTTTTCGGGAAAAAAAAAAAAAAAAAAAAAAAAAAAATGTAGGAGGACTCGTGGTTTTAACCGCATGTCAAGAATTAATGCTAACTCGACCCGCATTCGACCTGCAAAGCGGATATCCCGCGGGTACCCGAACCGATGCAGGACTCTACTTTACCGAAATATCAGATGGATCATGGTGGATAGCAGGTGAAGTCGGTATGCAAAACATCAAGTGGATCGTTGGGGCACCTGCACCTGAAGTAGTTTTAGAACTCCCTATATTGCTCTTGTTCAATGTCGATTATAATTCGATCGTGTACTTGTATAGCTAGCAACTTAAAGTACTCAAGCGCGAGAAGACTGTCAAATTGTGAAAACAGTATCGGACAAAAAGATACCGCAAATTTTAATTTGTGTAAATCTCCTAAAAGTGACTAAAAAGTTATTTTAGATTTTTGTTTAGGTGTTACGCTGTTTAAACCGATGCTTCCGTAAAGGTAATTTATATTTTTATTAAAATCACACAATCAACTGATTAGAAGAAAATCATATTTATTGAATTTTTTTTTTATTTTTCCAACTGAGTGAAAATAATGCCTGGACCGTGAGTCGAACCCCGGATCTTTGACTTACAAAGTCAAGGCTCTACTAATTGAGCTTGAAGAGACAAATCGCTTGAAGAGACATTGATCTTTTATTAAATTCAAGATTAAGTTCAAAGGTAAAAATCAAATTTGTGAAGAATTGAAATTTAGTTAATTCTGCCAACAATAACTTTCGAATTCTCACAATATTGATTGAGATTTCATATAAGTATCTCATTGTATTTGTGCAATAAATTATGCAAACGGAATTTTATTATTGCTGCGCGTAATGCGAAGTGTAAAATTGTTAAATAATAATGGTCATATTTCATTAGATATATAATAGTTTCATATTATGATAATACTATGTTGCGTCTAATACTGTAACTCAGATTTTCAAAAAAAAAAAAAAAAAAAAAAAAAAAAAAGAGGAAGAAGAGGAATATATAATGGATTTAATAACGTACATGTTATAATAATAATAATTATAAAAAAAATAATAATAAAGAGTACTTTTTTAACAATTCTTTAAAGGAGCATTTATATCTTAATAAATATAAGCACAAGTCACATTTAAATGAATACAGGAAATTAGAAGAAGCCACAGAAAAACGTGCTACAATTAAAATGCATTTGAAACATTACCTTTAAAAGGGTGATACCAAATATATTTTTTAGCTCTTAATTTCTTACTGGTTCCCTTTTTCTTTTAGAGACAAAATTTCTGCTGTAACATATGAGGTAAATGATGTTTTTTACTCAAGCATATTTTCAGGTTAATGCTTCAAGAAATTTTAAAGATAATGGACAAGTTGTGTATAATCGATAATGTGAGACTTTTATGGAAAGGTACATTTGAAACGTCAATAATACGGAAATCCATAATCCGGCACTGATGATTTTTTTTTTTTTTTTATCCGCCAGTAAAACGTAGTACTCAACGGATAGCTAGAAGATGAACTTGGAGTAGCATACTTACCAACATTTATGAATCATAAGTAAAGTTTACGAAGTTTCATTTAATTTTGCTGATTAACGCTTTCACGTGAATTTTCTAAGATGCTTGCCAGAAAAGTATGTAGTATGTGAAAAAAGAACAATCTTACTGAGGAATGAAAGAGTAGGTTCGAATTACGTTGTTAGGGTGCTGAAATGTAGGCAAACACAAGCGCAACCTTTAAGGGATTGGCAAAAGTGAAAATGCCACGTGCTTTTGCAGGTGTGAATGCTTTTCCAGTTACGTTTTTAATAGGATATACATTATGGTGGTTTAAGAAAACTTTTGTTTAAGAAATATTTCTTAAAATTGGGATCTTTTGTTGTGATTGTTCGACGATTTTGATACATTTTTAAAACACGGGTTATTTAGAAAAAATGGTATTTTGGCAACATCTATTTTCCGCCGTTGCCAGATAATCGATGCATAGCTGTAGTGTAATGTCAGCAAAATATCTAGTTTGATTTTTAAGATTGTTTATGTGCAACTCCTTGATATTTTATGTTTAAACGCCATTAACCAGCATTGTTTGATTTTTTTTCTTTCATATATATATCTATATATCTCATAGATAATTTTTCCATTATGAGAAACATTTTTGTGCATTTCACACAATCACATGCTATTAAGTTCATTTTATATAAAGTATTGAAATTCAATAGTTAAACTCATCTTTTAAATTTATGTCCACATTATGCATCCAAATGCTTTCGATACAATTATATGAAGATGCAATTTGACCTATTAGTGTCAATTAATCATGGAGACTAATATGTCCTACAAATGCTTTCTTGAATCTCATATACGCATTTATCATTATACAAACATCAACAATGTAGTTTAAGTATATTTGACAATATACTTCAAAATAAGGCATTATATATTATGAACTAGTATTGGTCGATAATCTCGTATAATACGACATAGTATATATATATATATATATACATATGCTTATTCTTTAACACATATTCATGTTTGAATTTAAAATTAATGATACACAAACTAAAAATTTTAATATATATATATATATATATATATATATACATAAAATTATACAATATTAATGCTTCTACCACTTTGTTACATTTTTAAACAAGCGCACTATAAATATTGGATTTAATATACTTATTTTTAAATTAAAATGCAAATAAATTCTTTTTTTATTATTATTTTTTAATTAGTGTGAACAAATAAATAAATAATTTAATTTAATTTTAAGAATTATTGAATATATATATATATATATATATAAATATAAATATTTCAAATGATACGTTTTTTTGTTCTTTAAATTTAAGATTTTATAAAAATGCATTTAAAGATCATTGATCTGAGTAATCAATAAATTAAAAGAAACTTAAATAAAGTATGTTGAAAGATACCATAAAATTTGAAATAAAAAAGAAAGTAAAAGAAGTAGATGCTACGCAATATAATCTTTTAAATGAAAATTCATATTGATTTGAATCGGAATAGTTAAAGGAAAAAAAAATATTTGTAAATGGAAAGGAAAGATAAAATAGAAAAGTAAGCAAATAAAAACAGTAATTTACTAAAAATTTATTTTAGGTACCGGAAAAGTTTCTGAGACGTTGATGAAATTTTAAACAAGAAACTGTGGATAAAAGGAAAATAATAATCACAAAAACAAATATTTGTAATACATATCGTAATATATATATATATATATATATATGTATACACATACACACACTAAATAATGTTATAATTCAAAGCAAAAATCGGTAGAGCATAGAAGAAAATAAAAGGATGGGGGATAAATTAAAAAATAACAGATAGAGGGAAAAAATAAAATAGTAAGGTGTTTTTACTTTTCAGATTAAAAATATATTAAACTGCATAGATAAAATTATCTTGGTAACGTGCAAGCTTCGCGTACGAAGGAAGATTATGAAAATTAATTTTTTCAAAATTTAACGAATATAAAAATATTTAAGTATGTGAAAAAATGAACTAGTGATTTATTATTATTATTATTATTAAAATTGATATCTCCTGAATTTAACAAAATGAAAATAATATTATGAAAATAATTTAAATATTTCTAAAATGAATTATAATACGGGCAAGAAGTTGGGAAAAAAAAAGAAAAAAGAAGAAGAAGAAGAAGAAGAAGAAGTAGAAATTATTCGCCACTGGTAAAAGTTTATTTATTTTTTTTTTTTTTTTTATCTAAAGTTCTTTTATAAGAAATACAGATATTCAAAATACGTTCATCATTTTATAATTTATTTGCTGTTAAATATGTGAGAAAAAGCGCCGGTGTGTGGTTATATCTTGTGTGCCTTCCCCAAAACTCTCCATACCTCCTGTAGTATAAACCTATAGAACAAAGAAACAGTTTTAAAATTTTAACAGAAAACTTTAATTGAAGTTCTTAATCGAAGGAGAAAATGGGACCATTTTCCTAGTCGACTCAGGAAGCATAAATATCCTATATCCTTTAATTAAACAGAAAAAATAAATGATCTCAACCTCTTACAGATTATTAAAAGTCCACTAATAGACATTTTCACTTAACTACGAAATAATAATTAAATTAATATTACCCATTTTTAGGAAATACAGCTGATGTCAAACTTGATTTTGCTCTGCAGTACTTTACTTCAAATACTTTAATTTCCAAAACTATTACATGCCGAATAAACCTCTATTCAAAGCTTCCTAGATCGTTACTGATAGTAACATCTACGAAGATTTACTCAATAACGACCGCCGTACTGGATTGCTCACAAATCAGAACTGAAGTTGAATTAAGTCAGCACTAAAGCTGAACCTAATATGACCTGGTCAGTACCAAGGCTGAACACTTAGCACAATATTAGCATTCCATTTATACATTAAAATATATAAATTTTATATTCAACCCCATTTTTAGCAAACCTATAAATCAGCAAACCTCCAAACTTAATTTATTTGTTAAATCTTGCAAAGTCCAATGCTTCCTTTTTAAGCACGGAACTGTTAGCAATAATGTGCTTTAGTGTGCAGAGAATAAATTAATGACCTGACTCGACATTTTCGGAAATCTCGCTTTTCAAAATTCCTACAAAAACTCCCCAATATATGTCATATGAAGGATATTTTAAATTTTTATCTTTTAGAGAACGTGTATGCTATTTAATATCATACATTTTTTACTTTATTTATTTATTTAATTTTTTTCTTCAAAGTTCTTTTTCACATTGAACGATTTTTTGTATATATTTGTTACAAACTATATACATAATATAAATAAATATGCACGATGTAAATAACTACACATTTTATGAAATCGGTTGTGGATATTAAAGATAATACATAAATCGATGTGTGAAACTTTGCGTACGAATAACCCTTATATTTATTTAAACATAAATTTCATCACTTTAAAATGTCCAAATTAACATATTTACGAAAATTGAAAAGGTTTAACAATTCATGTTTGTTCACAATCAATTGTCTAAGTCATTAAGAATGTCAATGTAAGAAAAGAAAAAAAGAAAAAAGAAAGAAGACTGATATAAAACATGTTCATTTGATTCATAGTTACATAAAATGCGCAAGATCTTTCCAAAGCTTGTAAAAAGTTTTTTTTTTTTTTTTTTTTTTTTTTTTTTTATAATTATAATTTTCAATTATATTTTTTTTTTATTTTATTTTATATAATTTTAATCCTCAAATGTTTTCTGATAATTATAGCAATTAAATATGGACATTCTCTTAAAATCTAAGAATTTCGCAATCGATAACCTTAATGTTTACTTTTTTTCTATTTTTTAACAATTTCTAAATTTTCACTAAACTAAGTCTACGAAAAGACTCTACACACGAAACAAAACAATGCAATTAAAATTAAAGGAAATTATCAAAAGCATTTACATATTCTATACAAAAATTTAATTTTAATAATGATTAAAAAAAAAAAAAAAAAAAAAAAAATCGTAAAAAAATTCTTATTTTTAAACACAATATGTAAGAAAGAATATTGAATTTAATATTATTTTGTTTTAAGGAAAATATTTTATTCTGTGTCTCTGAATAAACAAATAATAGTTTTAAAACTGCACATATAGTGCACATCACAATTCCCCATTCACAATACATAATCTGTGCTACAAAATACATTTAAACGAATTCAATTTTGTCTTAAAGAGAATACCAAGCCAGATAACAAAAAAAAAAAAAAAAAAAAAAAAAAAAAATCTAGGTGTCCCGTACATTAAATTGCCTTGGGACGTAGCGTTAAATCGATTTTTGTTATTTCTAGTTCAGGGATTAAAGTGGAAGAAGAAACGTTTACTTATCATTGTATGTAAAAAAGGTATAAATTATTTTTTTTTAGATTGTGGTAAGGGAATTCCTTATTTGTAAAACTTTTGTGGCGTTAGTGAAATATATATGTATGTATATATATATATATATAGTTTTGTACATTCAAATACTTAAATGTAACTTAAAATTGTAATAAATAAATTGTTCATTTGAATGTATTGATGCGTAAAATTTCAGAAAGAAAAGTAATCTATTAGAATAAAATTTTATGATTTTAGATATTTCGTAGATTGCAAAATTTTAATTAAATAAATATAGCATAATTTAAAACGCAGTCCTGAAATAAATAATATGCTTTTATTATTACAATATTTTACTTTAAAATAATCTATCCAGTGCCACCTGCAAGTGAATATCCAAAAAAAAAAAAATAAATAAAAAAAAAAAAAAAAAAATAAACATATCTTCTTAAAATAAACATTTTAATTTTAAGTTTGGAACAACTATAACTAATGGATACTAAAATACAGCCATTTTAAAACCCTTTGAAATGGAGTAATGGCAGGGCCATCTGTCGGCCGATATGCATCCAAATTCTATTAGCATATTCATTTATATTATTCATATCTCGTATGACATTTCATGCATCTATCTATCTATCTATCTATCTATGCATCTATCTATCTATCTATCTATCTATCTATCTATATATATATATATATATACGATCGAATCTTTAGTCTTCTAGTAAATGAAACAAAATGTTAGCAAAACAATGCCACATCTATACCAATATACCAACACAGGAATTACACCATTTTTTTTATTTTTATTTTTTCTTATACTGGCGTTCTCACATACCATGAGCTCTTGTAAATTATAGAAACTGAGATAGAGCTTCGCTGTGCCTGAAGAAAATTTCAGCATAGCATCCCCTCTTCTCTGGCTACATATGCCAAAAACAAAGCAGAACATATTTATCTCAAGGTCCAACGAAATCAGAGTTCCAAACTTTTATTATTTATTCACGAGCATTTTTAGCCCCGCCTTTTTTTCATACCGGAAATTTTGAAAAAGGATTTTCTTCTTATTTAATCGTTGTCACATATTAAAGACAAATAATCTACAAAATATCTGGTGCGAAAATAATGCGGGGCTAAAAATGCTGGTAAATAAATAAACGAAGTATAAAATTTTCTAGAATTCCAAGCACAGTTTCATGATATGCAGAGTTCACAAAATGTTGGTAAAATTTCTATCTCAAATGTGTAAATGTAAATAAGTAAATAAACAAACAGAGGTTGTAAAGTTTCATATGTGAAATAGTTTCTTTTTGTATAGATGGAAGAAATTATAAAAATAAATTGTAACTTTTCTCACTTATATTTTTATGACGGAGTAATATTTCCAAATACATAGATTTTAAAGTTACGAAAAAAAAAGGTTCATAAAACATGCGTTTGAAGTTCACTAATGTTATTTTAATTTTGCTTCAGTAAGTTTAACATTAACTTAAAAGTACTAAATTATCAAATTTATTTTATTGATGTAACCTCGATATATAAAATTTGTATTTTGAAACCGTAAGTTTATTCCAGAAGCATAGAATTTCTATTCGAATTAAAACTGACATAATGCTTAGAGAATCCATGCAAAATTCAACAGAATAGGGCAAAAAAATCCATTTTTTTTTTTTTTTTTTTTTTTTTTTTTTTTTTTACTAAACTATTCCTAAATAATTTTTAATATATTTATTTTTATAAATTTCCATTGTTACTCTAGCTGTGATAAAACCAAGAGCGCTATTTTGCACAATCTTTCCTTATAGAGTTATTGTGATTAAGGAAAGTCTGGTATTAATAATAACTATTATTAAATTATTAACAATAATATTTGTACTTAAATGAGATTGATGTGAGTTTGTGGAAACAAATATTATTGTTTTGGAGTGGATATTTGACCTTAATAATTAAAAACTCGCAAAAAGAAAAGAAATTTAAAAAGAAATTATTTAAAGAAAAATTATTAAAAAATCATAAAGCAATAACCGAAAATAAGATTACAATAATGTATAGAGTTACAAGATTGCTTGTTTAAATTTAAATTAGTACATTTCTTTTTCAGATCGAATATTTTCTTGTTTGCTGACCTAATCAATCGTTGTACTTATTGTTGTAAAATGTTTTACTTTCATGCAGCCACTTGCCATAAGTAACACATTTAAATTAATCCAGTCGCCCTTCGAAGTTGTCTCCTGTTACAATTTCTGAAATTCAATGCACTCATTTTGTTCTTACAAAAGAACTGCATAATATCCACCAGTATAGACATTAATAGAAAGGATGCACAATCTCTACTAAGTAGTAAATGCGTAAACTCTTCTATTTTGGTAGGAGAGATTTCGCAGCCTTTTTTATTCAATAATTATTCGCTTTTTAGGGGGAACTGTTGGTTGTTGTTCGTATCGTTAGTCTAGGTTAGTTGCTTATGAGAAGTCGTTTAATTTAAAACTGTTTTGTACTGTTACTATTCATAGAATTTCCTATCAAAAGTTATGAAAACTTAAGCATTTATGTTTGAAAACGATACAGTATAAACACGTATAATAACAGGAGACTTGGCGTTGGAATATTAAAACCCGAATAAACTACTACGTCAGAAACGCCAAAGAAAAATATTTGAGAAGCATACAACTGTTTCGGTAGCCTAAAGAAAAATATTTGAGAAGCATACAACTGTTTCGGTAGCCTTAAGCGTACCGTCTACAGTGCAAAAAGAATTCTGAATCTGGAGAATTGCTCGTATATAAAGGAGAGGGGCCGAATTTAGTTCAACAAATAGGATTACGGGAAAGGTGGGGAGTGTGGCTAATAGAAATTCTTGGGGCATGTATAGTATTCCCTGTCAGTGTGATTTATCATATGTTGGCAAACTAAACGCAGTCTTAAATTTCGTCTAAAGGAGCATATGAATTACGTCCGCAAACAAGAAACCAATAAATCGGCTATTTCTAAACATTGCTGGGAGGAAAATCATAATTTTAAATTTAATTCAGCTAAAATAATTTGCAGACCTAAACCCATTCATGAACTCGATTTCTTTGAAGCTTTTCATATTTATAAAAATTTTAAAAACCTTGTAAATTGTGATTTCGCTGTTCCCTATTTGTCTGATTGTGGGAAATTTTACATTCAGTCCACATTTTTACTGTTTACACTGCTAACATTCCTAATTTCCGACTGGCCACACTCACCGTATTGGCCACACCCTTAATCCTATTGATTGAATTAAATTCGTCCCTCTCCTATATATACGAGCACTTCTCCAGATTCAGAATTCTTTTTGCATTGAAGGCGGTACGCTTAAGGCTACCGAAAAAGCTGTATGCATCTCAAATATTTTTCTTTGGTGTTTCTGTCGTAGTAGTTCATTCGGGTTTTAATATAAACATGTTTTATCTTTGACATTCGAGACAATCAACGTGCACCTTCTAGTCGTCAATCTGCTATTTCTTTCATACAACCTGAAGTCGATACTCGTGCAAACCACTCCACCCATCAGATACTCTGTGAGTACTATATCTTCTGTCGCTTGCTCTCTGCTGGCTTTGTCTTACTGAAATCACTATTAATTGCTTCAATATTTCCAACTTTTTTTTTTTTTTTTTTTTTTTTTTTTTTTTTTCCAAGAGTTAATTGACCCATTAACGATCAGGTAATTTTCAAGAAAACTGTAAAAAAAGTGCTTATTTTTTATATCCATGAAAATTGTATAATATAAAATACTAGATAAACAATATTTGCATTCATTTTTAATTTGTGGAATTTTTTTTAGCTTGAAATCAAGAAAATTTAACTAAAGCGAAAAACCAACAAACAGGATTATTAGGACTGAATGCTGGTTTTCCAGTATGCAGAAAAATAAAGGATATGTGTTTTAAACATTAAAACAGATTTTCACGAAAAGGATTTTACGTATAATACAACACATGTTCTCAATTTCGCTTATTACCCAAGTACCGCTTATTACCGAATCACTCTAAGATGCATTATAATAAAATTAGAATCCAAGTCACTTTTTTATCCTGACCACCCAATGTACACAATATTTAAAAAAATATTTTACAGCACAGCATATAAAAGCAGCTGCATTTAAAAACCTAATTGAGATAATATTAAAAAATAAGTATTAAAAATATTTAAATTTGGATACTGCTGACAGTTTAAAATAAACCTACTGCCTCCAATTACATTTTAATTAGTCTGCTACTTCCCTCCATAGTGTACAATAAGAAATAAAAAAAAATTCCGGGTATCGGAAGCGGTTTGTTTTTAAATATTTTTTAGTGTGCACTTTTGAATATTCCGTCCGGAAATATAACAGGCATGAGAAATACAGAGCGAAAACTTCCCCCATCATTTACACGGTAGTGAGAAGGAAGGGCTTAAACAATTAAGAAAGAAAGAAATAATTTATGCAAATATTTATTGACGTAATACAAATAATAAAATACTTAAGGAACATTACACAATCATAAATCTAATATATAAAAAAAATTAAATAAAAAATAATGTTGTCCCAAAAATATGTAGAAAACCTGTATTAAAAGCTGATTGAAGCACTGATCACCAAATTTGCATATTCCAAGGTCATGTACTTGCGATACAATAGTTTTCTTAGAGAAAAGTGAAGCTGTATTTTTTTTTCGACTGATTGTAATGATGCCTCGTAACGTACAGTTTTCCAAAAATAAAATTTTGCAAATCTATCGTTTGAAAGCTCGTAGAAAGAAAATTGTGGACACTGGAAGAAAAGCTGGACGCAGCAGGGTCAATTTTACCAAATTTTGTCGAAAGGTGACAATTTTGAAAGAATATCACGTTCTGGGCGACCAAAGCAAACAACCAAAGGACAAGTTAATTTCTGGAGAGGTGACTGTTCCCGTATTAAAATCCCCGATTCATTGACGGCTGCAGGTAATTACTTACTTATCGCAAAATGCGTCGTTCACCAAAGTTGGCAAAACGGCATAAAGACGTTCGTGTTCAGTAGGCTCGAAATCATATGAATTGGAAAGATGAATGGTTGACTGTTTTCTTTATTGATGAAAAGAAGCTCAGCTTAGATGTCCCCGACGGTTGGCATATTACTGGCATGATATTCGCAAGGAATTACAAACTTTTTTCAGCAGACCACAAGAAAGGAGTTTACTCATTGTGAGGGAACATTTTCTTTTATTGGAAAAATAGATTTTGGTTTTTTAAAAGGTCATCAATTTTCCGTAGAGTACCAGAAAATGCTCCACGTCCAGTTTCTTCCATTTAAAAAGTTTCTAGGTGGGTACTAAAAGGAATATATCAACAAGACATTTGCCTCATTCCCTTGTCAGACATTACAATGCTATTTTTATTGTTACAATAAATATAAATATCAAAATTATCTAATGACTCTTAAGTTTTTTTTTTTTTTTTTTTTTTTTTTTTTTTTTACTTTCTCTTACCAGTAGACAAAGTATTGTTTTGCGGTCAAATTTTTGGAATTGAATTTTTGTTCACGTTTAAAAGTCCTCTTAATCCGAAAATCATATTTTTAGCGACTGGTCTGTGTGTGTGTCTGTCTTTTATCAGCATATTTCAAGAACAAATAGCAGCAGAAAGTCCAAACTCGTTATGCTAAATATGTATCATATATAGTGATGCTACACTGTTTTAGATTATTTTAAACGTACATTGAACAATTATCTATTCGCTATTAATTTTAAGACTCAATATGTAGCCTAAGTTTACAGTATTGAAATTCCGGGTAAAAGAAAGTCGTTTGGATGACACATTACATTATTTTAAATATACGGTGCCATTTTAAGTAAATGTTTTGTACAAATAATACAGCTATTAACCTTAGTAAAAAAAGTTCCTTTATTCATAATTCAGTTAAAGTCTAAACTATTCAAAATATAGTTTAAAATAAAATCTTGTACTGTAAAGGAAATTGCTATCTTACGAAACCATAGAGTCTGTCTTTACTTGCACGAAATATTATAATTTTTCGATGTATTATTCATTTTCCGTTCTTTTACAAGTCTCATCTCTTAAATAATGATAAAATATTCCGTCTTTATTTAAAATAAGCTCTAATACAAATGCATTCGGAAGAATATCGTTTTGGAAATTTGAGAAATTTGAATATATATGAAATACTTTTCATATTATGGGAATTGACATTCTATAGAATATATTTATAACAATTTTTGTTTTAATGAGTTAAAATAATAATAACAACAATATTTTAGGGAAGAAAAATATTCCTAAATGATCTCAAATTTCTTTAAATTGATTTTTATAAATACTTTTTTCCTGTTTATTATATATTATCAAAGGAGAGAAAGAGAGACATATATATATATATAAATTTCCTATCCAATAAATCAAAAAATTTTTATATTGTGTTTTTTCCGTAAAATTGTAATGTAAAAAATAACAGTACATTTTACAGTATATTGTGCTATCAAATACGGTTCCCAACTCATTATGCTGTTGAAAAGAAATAATTTACAACAGATACATCTGTAAAGGGGTCTCTCTTTACAGATATTTCCGCTTGATATTACCCTATTTAACAGAAGAATATATGCTAGAAAAAAATGCAATCCACCAAAATTTGATGTGAAAACTATTATTATTATTATTATTATTATTATTATTATTATTATTATTATTATTATTTACTGTATGCCCTTTTAAATATTGTGTTATCATACTCCATGAAAATACACATTATAATATAAAAATTTCTGAAGTTGATAAATAAATATCATAATATTATAACATAAATATTTCTAAAGGCACTAACTGACAATCAGAAAAAAAAATGTATTAATTAAACGCAAAAGGTCACCATTTTAGGTAAAATGGACTAATAACAGGATTTATTGGTGCAATTTATATTCACTAAAAGCAAAAATGAAACAAATAAAATTTCTGTAGAAACTATTGATATAATGATACATCATGTGCCTGTAATGGAAAGTATATTGTTCAATTATAAAAGCGTTGTAATTTAGACAAAGTGCGTAACGATACAACAAATTGCATCAATTGATAAGATACATTCTGTTACCGGAGTTGACTAAATAAAAAGTTAAGAATCCATAGAATTTAATGTAGACATGATTTATGCAATTTATGCATTTTTTGCAATAATCACTGAAGGACAAAACTGTTTATACCAAATTATTTGTCTTGAAGAGACGTTTCCAGGGATGTATCACAATTTGCTCAAAGATGTTTGGACCCGGGCAAGGGGGTGGTAGGAGTACTGCTAGGGAGTGCAACTTTAAAATTTCTAATAGGAAGGGATGTCTTGTGATACATCCCGGGAAATGTATCTTCAAGATAATGAATTTGGTATAAATAGTTTTGTCCTGCAGTGATTATTAAAGGGGATACGTAAGTATAAAATCTACGTTTCAAAAGTCTAAAAACTCATGTATCTTCTTTAATAATCATCGTAGGGCGAAAGAATTTATGTCAAATTCATTGTTTTGAAGAGAAATGCCCAGGGATGTATCACAAGACATACCTTCCTATTTGAAATTTGAAATTTGCCCTCCCTAGCAGCCCCCTAACCCCCCCCCCCTGTCCAAAACTTTTTTCACCAAAAGAGGTCCCTCTCGAATTCATTAAATACATGTTTCGTCATTTTTCAAAATTCCCACTCATTTTCGAGATAGGAGGATGTGTGGGACTTTTGGAACACCCTGTATTTAAAAATCAATGTAGAAGTCAAATATTGTGGATGTTTGTTTTTTCTTTAATGTTTATTAGAACATCCGTTTTATGAAAATATAAAGAATTTAACTTTTAACACAATAATTTTCAATAATAAATGAAAGCATAAAGTGTTTATTACTCAAATGAGTTAAATTTACTTTTAATATGTATCATTGTAGTATTACTATTTGTCGATCAGTGTACAACACTTACAAAATCTACATAGCTTCTGATATTTTCTTATTTGCCCAAGCTCATCACCAAATTTTTGAAAATTTCAATCAGAAACTCAGTCATAAATTCGTTCATTGTACTGTCAGAAAATTAAGTATTTCAATAAAATACTTTTATTAAAATTTTTCGTCATATGATTCAAAAAGCTAGTTAGTTGTCTGATTTAGTTGTCTGTCAATTAAAATTAATTTAGTTATGTTTAATAAATACTACTATTTTATTTTAGAAACGTGGTTTTTCCCTTTTTTAATTAATAGCGTTTTTCAGTCTTTTTTATGGTCTTGAAAACACTTTGAATGCGTAAATGGTTCTACAATCAGTGCTGCAGACTGCTTTGATTAAAATAATAATAATAATAATAATAATATTGTAATCCTGGTGGTGATTAGTAGTGCAGTACATATGTAATTAGTAAATTTGATTAGACATAGTTAACGCAAATTATTAAGTTCAAATAACTTTTATTATAATTATACATTAATGGAAACTAGTAGTTTCTAGCAGTTTTATTTTTATATATTTGAATTAGTTATATTTATTCATAATATACACTTAGATTTAAGTTATTGAGAACTCTTTGAGTTAATGGTTAACTAAAAGGAAACATAACTGGAATAATGTAATATTTACTAAAACGCCTGTTTAGTTTACAGATTAGAATTTTATAACTGCCGAGTTTTAGGAAAAAAAAGTTGATTAAAAAAAAAGAAGAAAAAGAAGAAGAAAGAAAACAATTTATTTTTTCTTAAGTGCCCAATAGATGGAATCTATTGGGGAAAATCAGAAAAGTACTTAAGTTAAAATTTTCCAA
Source organism: Salticus scenicus (assembly GCA_963930645.1). Taxonomy (NCBI): domain Eukaryota; kingdom Metazoa; phylum Arthropoda; class Arachnida; order Araneae; family Salticidae; genus Salticus; species Salticus scenicus. The sequence goes on from OZ005661.1 coordinate 20,585,295, forward strand.
AATAAACTTTTTTTCTCCGCCTGAGTCAATCACAGACTACCTCTATGAAAGGTAAGCATTTTGCCATTATGCTGTGATTTCATACTCAAAGTGAAAGATATCTTTATATATAGAGGGAGATATATAGATATATATAGAGGGATATATATATATATATATATAGATATATATAGATATATATAGAGGGAGGTTGAAAAGTGTTAATGAGATCGGTTTGTCAGTCTGTCTCTTTATCTGACTGTCCACTCTCTAACTACCGTAAATAATCATGTAACTTATTCAAACTGATCTATAATATTCACGTTCAATGTACTCTATTGAAAATGAAGTGTCCCCTCAACTAGTTTGTGAACAGTGATAACCAAAATTATGTGTTCTATGAGAGATATTTCTATAAACCACATTTTTATACATTTACTTTCGGAAATCTTAAGTGCACAATCAAATATTTTCTATTGAAAATAGAGTAAATACCTCCACTGATTTGTCTACAGGAACACCCGTAAGTATTCCAAAGCATTGCGTTTCATGAGATGTATTTCTATAAAACAAATTTTAATAATTTTCCTTTGAACAAATCTTAATAAATTGAAGTATGTTACTCCTATATATAAAAGAACGCTTTCTATAGAAAATAGCATGTATAGAATTAAGATTTACAGGGTCGCACCTAAATATTCAATTACATTAACTGCTATTATTAGAAATTTGCTTCAATTTCATTTTCGTTTACATTAAGCATTTCTAAGATTTTCTAGTATATTTCAAGTCTGAATACGATTCCAAATTGCGCACCTGTCTGTCCGACTGTCCATCTGTCTATATGTTCGTCTTACCTCGCTCAGCGTTCATATATTTAGACTTCATATATATATATATATACACCGTGACCAATAAGTTCTCATACAACTTTTGAAGCACGTTAAAAAATTGTACATATGTGTTACTGTAGTTCCAATTATTTTGCTGGCAATTTAGTGTAAGGTATAAAGCTATTGCAAGTGTAAATGTTGCACTAATTATAATTTTTCTTTAATTAGGTAGAATGAAGAAATTGAGAGAAATTGTAATAAATAAATTCGTCAAAAAAGAGCAGCCGATGAAATTTTCAGAGACTTGAAAGTCCTGGGGGTGAAGAGAGATTTCATTTACAGAACTATCAGAAGGTGTAATAAGACGTTCTCTGTCGATGTCAGAAAAAGATCTGGCAGACCGAGGTCCGTTTGGACAAAAGAGGCTGTGGAAAGGGTCAGGGAAGGAATACGACGAAACGGACAAAGATCTGCTAGAGAACTAGCACGAGAGCTCAAAATATCAAAGGGGTCAATGTTAACCATTCTGAAAAAGGACCTTGGGTGCAAGGCTTATAGAAAACGTATGAATTCACGGAGTTTTAGAGTCTGCTAAGATAAAAAAGAAGCAAAGGGTAGAAGAAGTTCTTGCTTGGCACGCTGGGGATGAATTTGTCTTTTAAGACGAGAAACTCTTCATTTTACAGCAAAGTATCAACCCCAAAAAAGACAGAGTATGATCAGTTTCTATTGATAACATCCCTGGGAGCCAACATTACGTTCCGCGTTATGAAAATACTTCGTCTCTGATGGTTTGGACCGCTATTTCCAAAAGAGGAAAACTCCCGTTAGTCTTCATTGATAAGGGGTTAAAAATGAATGCCTAATATTATAAAACTGGGGTTTTGGAAAACATTTTACTCCCAGAAGTCCAGAGTACGTATGGGGCGAAATATTTCTGCTTCCAACAAGATGTTGCCCCTTCTCATACCGCACGTGTGGTTCAGGAGTGGTGAAGTCAAAATTTAGCTGACTTTTGCCAAAGAACGAATGGCTCCCCAACTCCCCCGATATAAACCCGCTTCATTATTTTGTGTGGTCAAATATGCTCTCCCAACTGAATAGCTATAAAATCACCGATTTGAGCAAATTGAAAAATGTAATTCAAAAGATATGGTAGGAAATACCAATGAAAGCCATGCGTGCCGCATGTGAGGGTTTTGAAAAGAGACTTAAGCTAGTTAAGAAACTAAAAGGCGGAATTATTTCAAAGGATTTATTGTAAAGATTGTCAATGACTGCTATTTTAATTTGATGCAAAAAGTTTTTGTATGATTTATTTTGTGTTATTGTAATAAAAATTTGAAAGTGTATGAGAACTTATTGGTCACGGTGTATATATATATATAATTTTTTATTCAAATTCAATGTGGAATGTTTCCTAACTAAAATGGAATTAACAGGTCAATTAAAATGGAATTAACTGGTGTGTGTACCCAAAGGATATCCAAAATAATGCCAATACATACCGTTGTAGGACAAACATTTTGATAAATCACATTTAAATAACTCTATTCTTCAAAAAAAAAAAAAAAAAAAAAAAAAAAGTGAGTTTTACTGTGAATATGCTAAAATAACGTGTAGTGATGGTATGATATGGTTAACCTTCAGATTTGCAAGAATACACTGAAATATTCAGATGCATTAATTGCTGCAATCGGAATTTAAAGGCTGCATTTTCTTTTGTGTTAAGCATCTTTAACATTTCCCAAGAATGTATAAAATTTATTATGAATTCAGTTAGTCTATATGAATGCACTTCAGTCATTCTGCCTATGCACGTACAGTTGGAAAGTGTCAATAGTCAATGCGTACCACAGGATTTTCAGTTCTTGTTTTTATTAAGTCGATAATTTTTAACCGACTTCAAAAAAGAAGGAAGGTTCTGAATTCAAACCGTATGTTTTTTTTTTTTTTTTTTTTTTTTTTTTTTTTTTTATGTTTGTTAGCTCATAACTGTTCAACAGATGCTCCGATTTTGATACTTTTTATTTTGTTGAAAAGGTTTTGGTCTGAAATAGGTCCCATTTTAATATCTTTACGATCTAAAGAAAACACAGGATGCCCAAAAATATCAGTCCCAACTCTTTTAACTGCTAAACGGCTGCAGCTATAGTGATAAAAATGGTATGTAATTATAGCAAAATGGCCATGCAGTACAAGGTTAAACCGCTTGCAGCGCCACCTGGTGGAAAATAGCGGAGTTAGTGTTCCTATCTCAAAAACAGTTCTAGAGAAAAAAATGAATTACAAAGTTGAAGAGTATCATCGATTTAGTACAAAAAGATAGTTTAGACATTCATGCCAGCGTTCCTATCACGGAAACGGTTCAAGACAGGGGAAAAAAGTGAATTATAAAATTGCAGAGCATCATCGATTTAGTACGAAAAGATAGTTTAGACATTGATGCTAAAAATACAATGCTAAAAACGTGTATTTGTTTGTCCGCAATTTCTTACACTATGCACACTTGAGTCACATTTCACACGTTGTAGCGTAGCTGGTGAGACATACGCTATATAGCTCAAAATACGATTACTTGATACTTTTTGTTTTGCTGTAAAGATCTTGGTCTAAAGAAGATCCCATTGTAATATCTTTTCAATATAAAGAAAATAAATCGCCATCTATTGAAAAACAGCGGAATTAGCACTCCTATCTCAAAAATGGTTCAAGATAGAAGAAAAGTTAATTACGAAGTTGTAGAGCATCATCGATTTACTACGAAAAGACAGTTTTTAGACATTATTGCTCAAAATAGAACGCTTAAAACGTGCAGTTCTTTGTTCGCAATTTCCTACACTGTGCACACTTGAAGTACGTTGCACACTTTACAGGATAGCTGACGACATGTATGCTCTGTGGTTCAAAGTACTGTTACTGTAAGCGGTTACATCGATTAGCGCAAAGTCATTTTCAACCAACTTCAGAAATGAGGGTGTTCTTAATTCGAGCTATGCGTTGTTGGTGCTTGTAAGCTTATAACTTCATAAGATATGCTCTAATTAACCGACTTCAAAAAGGAGTAGGTTCACAATTCAAAGCGTATGTTCTTTTGTTTATAAACAAATTACAGGATACTCACAAAAGTCTTTTCTTACTCTAACTGCGGAACGCATGCAGTTACGCTGGTAAAAAGAGTATATAAGTATTGATGTTCAAAATTCTGTCCGTCAGCTGCAATGCATATTTTGCCCTTCGTTTGAACTTTACGCTGCGCAATTTCCAGCGCAGCGTGTGACACGTATTCACTGTAAAGTTCAATATATATGACTAACAGAATTTGTGGTTACGAATACAGCGTATCCGTTCTTTACATTTCTAAAGATTTTTTAGCTTAACGTATGTTCATTCAATATATAGTTTTTGCTCATATCCGATAAAGGCAAGAAAAGTGACACAACTTAAAAATGCAGCATTTGAGTATTTTGCACTTAAATATAACTTGACTAGAATAAAACTGGCACAACTGTCTCACGAGTGGATAACTTTCTAGATGGAGATGTAACTTTTTTGTCCACATTCGGTGAATTTCATGTATTTTTCAGTGACATAAACCATTTTTTGAGTTATGTCACTTTTCTTGGAAGTTGTAATTTGTGAAGCTGCCGTCGAACGTCTTTTGATGTTCTGCTATATGAATAAGTTTTCACTGAAAAGAGAAAAATAAAATCGTTTTGTAAAAAAAATAGAGCCGACTGCAAAAAGCAACTAATATTCAAAGAACTAAAAAAAAGAAAGAAAAAAAATGGGTATGAAATGAAACTGTAAATTGCGCCTAAAAGTATAAAGTAATTTCCTTCGCCAAACAACCTATAACACTACAATTAATCATAACTTTTGAAGTCGGCGCAAAATTAAATAAAAATTGATACCTTTATTCAATACAAAAATCAAATCCTATTCAATATACACATGTCACATTGTCACCTGCAAAACGCAGCCGAAAAGTACTTTGATTCAAGAAAACAAATAAGATTTCGTAAGCAGCAAAAGTTGGCGAGAATGCTGGTATCTGACATCCTTGCTGAAATAAAAATCGAAAAATTATCTTGCAAACATATTTAATTTCTTTGGGATATCATGATTATTTTGATAAGGTATATTAAGAGAGTAATCTAGAATATGAAACAATACATTGTAAAATATATATTATGAAAATATACATCTTGCGTTTATATTTCTGCATTACGTTTTGATCGACAAATCCAAAAGCCACCAAGGATGATAGTTATCAAAGTTATACCAAATTTACAAAGGAAACTCCAACTTCGTAGAAACATAAATACCGCATTGTAATGAATGTTCACTGTTCTACGTAGATGCTACTAATGGACCAATTGTATACAGTGATAAAATAATAAAGGAAACATGAAAATGGATCATTTGAGACAACAGCTTTTGTTGCTACCGATCTAAAAGCAAACATTTAAAAACTAATTTAATTTTATTTAATTTTGCGCCGATTTCAAAATTTATGATTAATTGTAGTGTTATAGGTTATTTGGCGAAGGAAATTATTTTATACTTTTAGGCGCAATTTACAGTTTCATTTCATACCCATTTTTTTTTTTTTCGTTTTTTAGTTGTTTGAATAGTAGTTACTTTTTGCAGTCGGTTCTATTTTTTTTACAAAAATATTTTATCTACTTTACATTGATTAGTGTATCTATGTCTCATGGAAAGTAATTTGGTATTTATATTTTTCATGAGTAAAATAATATTTCAACAATGATATTATGTTTCAAATTAAAAGAGTAAGTCTGACATTTTTCATGAAGGCATCGTAATAATTAGCAAATTAAAAAGTTTGTTAGAAAACAAATTATATTGCAAAAAACTCTAGATGACTGTTTCGCTTCGAAATGTTAGTACTAACCAAACTATCGTTAGTATCAAGCGATAAAGAGGCACGAGTGCAACGTAAAAAAGAAGTTATCCTGCTACCACCTAAAAATTCAATATGAAATCGTTATAAAAATTACAGCTCAAATACCTAGTTTTCTCAAATTTGTTTGGATATAGAAATATATATAAACGTTAATTGCATTGTTAAGAAAAAAATATTGACACTAGAGATTTAACGTTCCAAAATGTGATGCAGTTATTAGCATTTTTTGGAATAACATTTTTATGTAAGTTTTCAGTATTATATTTAACCAATATTAATTAACATTTGGTTTATAACTAGCATGCTTTGCGCTCTTTGCTGGCAACTATGTTTAAAGAAAATTTATTTTTACACACACACATATATATATATATATATATATATATATATATATATATATATATATATATATATATATATATATATATATATATATATAATAAATTGCTATAAAGCTCGCTTTGGGTGCCCACTGTTTTAGGCAGCGACTTACTCATCCTCAGAGTCTCGGATGTCTGCCCCTAATGCCCAAGACTGTAGCTTGCCAGTGAGCTTTCATTTGGGTGCTTTTTAGATGACAGCATCGAAACGGACAGTATCGAAAACATTGACGTATCCCTTTTATATTTAAATCCCAGTTACATATGGACAACACTATACGTGGTGTACATAATATTTGCTTTCACGTTATTGCCTGTATTCATTTGATTTATTCGATCGACCGTACAGTGACAGAAATTTCACTCCAAATATAATATAACAATATGCTATTATCGCATGAGGCAATTAAATTTTTGTGGTTACATATACTTCATGGTTAATAATAGTTGGTATATAGAAGAATAGATAAATAAATTTGTAAACCTGATCATAGTATAGCTTTAATGTAACTCTCCTTGGCCACTTTTGAATTTTTGTCGCCATCTTAGACAAAAGTACATAATTTATGCGAATATTTTTTTCTGTTTATTTCTTTTTTCTTTTTTTTTTTCTTTTTTTAAATAATTTATTTATGTTTCTGCTGCACTACTTGGCATTAAGTGGCTATTGCGAAAGTAGAGTCGTTAAATATGTCCGACCTAATTCAGCATAATTAAAAAGATTGCCTTATGAATAAGTAAAGTTCTTTAATACAATGCTGAATTAGCTTTCATGCGAAGTGCGATTCATCCATGCCAAAAACCTACAATTTAAACAAACAAATAAAAAAAATCTAAAATTGAATTATATTAAAAAAGGTTATGGAACAAAATTTGAAAGAAACATACTAAATTATTATTATTATTATTATTATTATTATTATTATTATTATTTCATTATAAGGTTATAAGTACCTCAATTTCTCATATGTATAAGCAAACTTAATATATATTTATTTATTTTTATTTATTTATTTATTTGTTTGTTTATTTTTTTCGCGTGAAAGCATATTTCATTTTATGTTAAAATAAATTAGCTCGTAATTTTGTTTTGGCAATAAGGAAAAATTTAAATGCTTAATTTTAAAACACCGCAAGCGATGTGATGACGTCATTGCTAGAATTCGTATCTATTTCTTAAATAATTAAATAATTCTAATTTTCCTTAGAAAAGCGGAAGTTAATTTCATGTTTTCAACCTATAATAAGTAGCTTACACCATAAATCATACAGCTTTCCTTTGACAGATTTCGAGACAAGTGAAATATACACACATATGTATATATATACAAATCTTGCTCGCTTAATAGTATAAAATAATACAGAATATATATTTTTTATTACATTTTAGCTATATTTTATGAAACTTTACATATGTAATTAAAATATTTATTTCTTCTAAAACTATTTATATCCTTGTTGTCTGTTTAATTCTACAAATACCATCGACTTAGCTCATTACATACATAGTCCATTCATTAGTTATAAATAATTAAGGCTTTGTAAGCGCATCATTTGTTTCTGTGTAATTATACTCATAAACGTTTCTTAATAGTGATGCTTTCTTCAAAAGTCTATATCATTCATTAGCATAAGTGTCAAGAAATGATATTCAATTTCAGCGAGAAATGGTGCATTAAGTTGGAAATCAATCCATGTTTACTGATTAATAATAAATTTGCTGAAGTATCTGAGGTGTGTTTGTTAAACTTTAGACCTATAACAAGTCACTTAAATTTTAAATTATTGGGCATTCCCGGCATGAATATAGAAGAATGTAGAATTTTAGAGATCTAAAATTTCTAATGATATGAATTTAGCGAAGGTTACATTTATGATTGAGAATTATTCCATCTTCATTCTAAAATGTTTATTTTAAACATAAATAAGAAGAATGTCTCGTAACCAAGAATTATTCAATAAAACGCATGTAAAATAATTTATAAATGTTTATTTAAGTTAAAGAAGACAGAAAATATACTTCTAGTACATCAATTAAACATAATCAAAAGACAAGAAAATAGTAAATGTGAATGAGAAATTACAATATATATATATATATATATATATATATTTAAATTCTATGCAATGTAAAAAATGTCGACAATGAAGTATATTCAAAGATAAAATTTCAATACAATCTAAAATAGAATAGACCATACATTACAACGATGATTACACGTAATATATATATATATATATATATATATATATATATATATATATATATATATATATATATATAAGAATAAAAAAATCAACATCAGATAGTAATATCGCGTAAAATAATCAAGTCGTATATAAAAATAAATAAAATAAAAAATACAGATAATTCTTACTTTTAATTATCATTTTTATTTTCAGTAGAATGGAATCCATACACTTTTGTTACATTTCATAATTTGCAGTTTTGTTTTAGAACAATGTCCTTAATATTGCATTCATACTACTAAAATGCTAACATTTGTATTCTCTAAGCAATACATTTATCATTTATTAATGGTATCTAAAAGAAAGAATCTAGTTTTGCTTGTACTATCAATAATGATAACTATCAGAACAAAGATAATGAAGTATCATAAAAGGATAATTACCATAAATAAAAATAAACCAGTTGCATAAACAGACTTGAATAGAGCACAAATCAATATTCTTCATAGATGCATGTTTCTAAATTGTAAATGAAGTCTAATTGATATGAAATACAAGATAAGGGTTTTTGTTATTTAATTATATATTGTTCTCCGATTAGTTTATACAACCTTTACGAAATGCAATTGAGTTCTTATAATTTTCACTATGAAAATAATTTTTAAACACTTAACCAATGTTTCAAAATATACGAGTAAATTTCACATTTTTACTAAAAACATCGTAATAAATAGCAATTTAAAATGTTTAGTAGAAAAAACATTGAATTGAAAAAAAAAAGTAAATATTTCTTTCATTTATAAGTGATAGTATAATCCTTGATAAGGCAGGCAAAAATCCAGGCACAAGTGCTGCATAGAAGAGAAAACGGTATCTTGCAGCCACCGAAAAATAAAATTTGAAATTTTCAAAAATAAACTCAATTAAATTATTTTAACTAATTTGTTTGAATACAGACATATATATAATCGTAAATTTCATTGATTTGAAACTATCAACAATAGAGATTTTACGTTCAAAATTGTTTAAGAATATTTCTTTGCATATTGGTGCATCATTTTTATACTGGTTTAGAATATTCTATTTTAAACAATAATAATTAATAAATAATTTAAAATAAAAAGAAATATTAATTTTTTGTTACATATTCGACAAATTTTATAAACTTTTTAAATGTAATTAAAATATTTAATTAATCAAAAATTATTTTTACCCTTGTTGTCCATTGAATTCTACAAATATCATCGACGTAGCTGATTACGAACTGAAACCATTCATTAGTCGTAGATAATTAAAGCTTTGTAAGCGCATCACTTGCTTCTGTGCAATTATACTCAGAAAATTCTCTTAATAATGATGTATTGGACAAAGTTCTAATTCATTCATTAGCTTGAGTGTCAAGAAAGGATATTCAATTTCAGCGAGAAGTGACGCATTAAATTTGGAATCAAGCCATGTTTTCTGATTAATAATAAATTTGTTGAAGTATCTTAGGAGCGTTAGGTAAACTGTAGATCTATAACAAGTCGCTTAAATTTTAAATTAATGTGCATTTGCGATTATATTTTAAATATGAAAAAAATTTTCATAACCAATAAATGTTAAATAAAACGTAAATATAGTTTAAAATATTTTATTTAAAGGAAAGAAGACAAAAAATATATTCATGAAAAAAAAAAAAAAAAAAAAAAAAAAAAAAGATATTAGATCATAGATAAAAAATAGGAAAGATGAATGAGAATTCATACTTTATATAAGATATTTTAAATTTCTTTGTAATGTAAAAATTTACAAGAACGCAGCATGATTAAAGACAAAACTTTAATACAATGCAAAATTTGATAGATCAAAACAATACAAAGATACTTAAATGTCATTTATATACATACATATATATATATATATATATATATATTCCTTTTAGGAAATCTACCTATTACAATGGTCCTCATCACAAGACTTCTGGAAGATACTTCATATCTTCACCGATCATGACCCTTAGAACCCAAAACAACCTTCCGTTCAAAAGTACACACACACACACACACACACACAAACATATATATATATATATATATATATATATATATATATATATATATATAACGCTTTTTCCCGTGTTAAGTTGTGAACACGATAATTGGAGTAAATTTTATTTAAATTTAACCTGCTCAGAATATGTTGTCAGGGCAGTAAACATCTCGGTCGAGTTCGTAGATGAGATATATGATGGGAGTGGAAATTTTCATTTGCCCATAATTTCTTGAATATTGAAAATAGGATAAATTTCAAATCAGGCAAATTAGCGCCTTACCCTAAAGATAAATTTTTGTGGTTAGACTTTTTCGATAGCTTCAATTGCTTAAAAGTTACAAGTTAAAAAGTGATTTTTTGTCAGTTGTGATGAAGCCAACTTTTTCTATAGCTTTAGTTGCTTAAATTTATAATCTGATGTTTATGTCACGTGCAGACGATAATATTAGAAAAGATCACTGGAAATATAAAAAACATGATAACTGCTTTAATTAATCATTTAAAAATATAAAATTAAAATATTACGTTAGTCTTAATAAAAATATCATTTGCGGTGAATAGTTTACAACGCCGGTTTAGGCAAGAATTTAAAATTTACGATTGAAATTGAGAGTAATACGTTACAGCTTCCTTTGAGTTTTTATCTTGTACTTTTGTAACATTAACGTGAAGGAACATTAACCTGTGGCTTTAAACTTGACGAAAATATTTTTTTTCGTTTTTGTTTATAGTAGAATTGAATCCGTACAAAGTTTTCATTTAATAATGTACACTTTTGTTGTACATCAGTGCAAAATATATGACGTAAATACTATGATATGCTACCATTTGTATACTAAGAACAATACTTTGTACAATTTATTAAAAGTTTCAATGAGAAAAATATCTAGTTTCGCTTTTATTATCAAAAGTAAATTACTGTAAAAACGAAGATAATGCTCCTTGTTAAATACGCCATCTTTATATAATAATTAAAAGAAATTTAAAAGAATACATAAACATATTCGAATAAAGCATAAATCAAGCTTAAGGAAAATCGGGGGACTATGCAATATATAAGAATGTTTTGCTTAGTACGAGCAAAAATTAAAATGATTTGATAATGAAAAAATATCCCATGTTCTTCAATGTTTAATTAAATATTAATGTGTATTCATTCCTTTGAAAATCTATACACAACTGACAAATTTAATGTAAAAAAAAAAAAAAACTCGTGTAATTGTGGCCGCTTCCCCATATATCCTGTGCATTAAGAATACGTTTGGATAAACAAACAGATGTTTAAATTGAACTAAATTTTGGAAATATATTTTGCTAAAACTAATAAGGTTACCAGTTTGAATGTTAGCCTGCACAATATTTAATTTAGTGCAAATGATCACCATTGTAATCTTCGTGCTACCATTTGTTGCTATCGATATGCAAGGCTAGTGGAGGTTTGTTTGTTTGTAGGATTTAAGGCCGATTGACTCCTGATGTGTCCTAGGCCTAGGGGGGGAATGCCCTCCGTGGGGGTCTTTCTAAGGGGTCCTAGCCCGTATTTACGCGAGTTTCGGAGGAAACCACGGAAAACTCCGAACGGCTAGGTCGATGAGCGCGACCTGGGATCGAACCCGGCACCTCCCATCTACCAGCTTTGAGCGCAGAACCGCTCGGCCGCTGGTGGGCGGCTAGTGGAGGTAATCTCTTTTCTGTGCTGGTTGAAACAACTGTTGGTGACAGTCGACTGCCATTGGTTTGATGGTGTAAGCCTATTGTCACATGCGCAGTTTGTGAAATCAACAGCTGTCTTATTGCTGGAACTAACACTGATAGAACATGCATGATCTGGGATTGCTTGTGGGATATAAGGACAATCTCATTTTCTGAAAATCCATAATTTAAATTCCCACTGTGACTGTCTTGTTCCAAGCTATATTTTGGAGAGATCTTTACTGAAGACTTGGAATTTTGATAAATATTATAAAAACGATAATTATTATAATATAATAATAATAATTATTAACTCCATTTATATTTTACACTATAATATACAGTATAGAAAATAAAACATAACATTTTAATGTCATTTAATTTTTTTCTGAACCGCGATACGTCTTACCCTAAGTATGGGGTGAAGATACCACACCCACTTATTTTCGTATGGCTGTAAAGTTAAGACCGCTTCTGTTTACTTTGTGTGTAATATAATGAGCAATTCATTTATATTGCTAATATCTTTTTTTTTTTTTTTTTTACCTTTTTCTTTTGTAAATTTTAAATATGAGAAAATGAACATTATAAGGGCTTTACTCACAAAGTTAAATGCTCACATAATCTGAAATAACGGCACTTAAAGACGATAAATTAAGGTAAATTCACAATCCATGCGTTCACTGGAAAAGACTTCTCATATATATGGTAATCAGTATTATCATCTGTTGACACACAGAAGTGCTAGGAACAAACTTGTATCTTCCCTGAATTACCTTATATAAAAATGTATATGTTTAAATTAATAAATTTAAATTTAAAGCATCAGTCAAACTAGAAATTTTTAATCTTTTGGCATGTATAAAATTATTATTTGATTAATAATGATAATAAAATACAATAAATTATGCTTAAAACTAATTTATATTTTAAAACCAAAGCAACATTTAAAATGAGATAAGGAATACTAAAATTTAAAAAATTTAAAAAATACATTTTAATTGAAAAACATTAAAATACAAGACAGACGTTTCTTCTAAACATTGGCCCTACTCAGTGTCAAAGCACAACAATTACAAAAAATTCATAATACATCAGAACAAGATTATATATTCTGGAGGAATAGCTTTAGCCTCGTTCAAGGCAGAATATTGTAATTTAGTAAAAGCTCTAGAAAAATACGGGATTAATATATATTTACCTTTGAAGCTAAAATTTTAAAGTTATCAAAATAAGGATTGTGATCACTATTAAGAGAATGGATTACGAGTTTCGATCTTAAATCACCTGTTTTATATGAGCTTTTACGCTACTTTAGTTTAATTTCACCTGTTCTGCCAGTTTCACCGATGTATGTAGAAACACAATTTTGACAAGGGATACTATAGATTACACCTAAACGTTTAAGGGGGGGGGGGAGGCAGCGGGTTTAAAGTTTGGGAAAAGTTACTATTTCGGAGTTCAGGTTTAAAGCTAGTAGAGATATTGACTGTTCCAAGCAATTTAGAAATATTTATGAATATACCTTTATAATAAGGGTTAGTAGTACGGTGAGTGGAATTTATAACTAAAAATGTTACTTTTAAATGATGCTTTGGTTTTAATATATATTAATGAAAAGTATGGATTAAGTTTAATTTTATTATTACATTTTATACATATCGAATATATTAATTTATTTAGTTTCGTATGGTCTTTTATACGAATTTTTACCATAATAAATTAAGATACATGCGTAATTAAAATTTATAATTATTCTTTACTTTTAAGTAGCGAACTATTAAAATAATTCAAATACTTTTTAACATAATATTTGTTTTTCTAAGAATTTATAATTTAAAGAATGTGTATTTTTACGTTTATATTTATATTTAAAAAATAGAGATATATGTGTACATTATCATATCGTTATGATTTGCATTAAAGAAATTTTCGTAAATTATTCTGTTTTAAAATAAAAACAAAATAAATTCATCGCAATTCATCAAAGGAAACATTGTTAAGAGATAGATAATGAGTATTGTTTGACAACAATAGAGAGATTCCATTCTTTTGAATTCTAAGCTTTTCATTATAACTGGTAGAACACTGCTTAACAAAGAGTATATATTCTGGATGTACTTAAATATAATTTTAACTATCTTACAATATTTTAAAAATGTTATTTTTAGGAAATTTAATTAGAAACTTTTCATAAATGTTTCGATATTTCAAAAGTCAAAATATACTTTCGGATAAGCAGGTAATATAAGTGCTTTATAAAAATAAAAAGCATTTTTTGCATTTATGATTCAAAAAATATAATTTGATTTACTCTGATATTACGTTTATTTTCCTTTATTTATTTTTATTTATTTATTTTTATTATTATTTTTTTTTTAAATGACTATTAAATATGCCGATTTGTTCGAAATTTGATACGGTGACTAAAAAAGATTATAATCCCGAAATTTCAGTTAATTTGCACAAATCATCTTTTGAATGACCTTAAGTACTTGTTGTAACGTTTAATGGGGGGAATGTTTCACTCTAAAGTATTCAGAAATCAGAATATTTTCAAAAAATTCCGATGAGATTTGTTGCAGATGTAATATGTTTCATAACTTCTTCTTTTCCAGCAAAAGTTGCAAAAAATTACGTAATAAATAAATAAAAAAATATTAAATATGCATATGTGGGTCACGAAATTAATTACACGTTTTGAAATTTGATTTACTTACATATATATTTTTTTTTTTATATTTTCGTTTTCGATAACATATTAGTTCATAAAATTTAGTTTATTAATACATTTTTATCATTTTTTAACGGGACAAAATAGCGTCAAGTTCATTTTAATGTAATATGGCACGCTACATTTTTATTATGTGATTATATGTACTTAATATGATTACATGAAAGTGTTACTCTATATAATTAATGCACTGTAAAAAATAGGTTCTTAAAAATAAGTATATATTGTCTCAAAATAGCACCGAAACAATGTATACTTAAATTTGAAAACCCATGTACTCATTTTTGAGTGTACTGACTTGCTCAAAAATGGGGTTGACCAATAAGAATACCAATATGTCCATGTATGACATGTCAGTGTACTCAAAAATAAGTACATGGATTTTGAAATCTAAGTATATATTGTTTCGGGGCTATTTTGAGACAATATTTACTTATTTTAAAAACGTATTTTTTACAGCGTGCATTTTTCAAAAATATTTCAGATATTTTAGCTTAATTTATCGATTAATGACACTTACTTGATATAATTTTTAACTAACGGAATGTTTGAAATTCCTAATAATTTTCGATTCTTATTTTTAACTAATAATTTTAGGTATATAAGCCAAAACTGCGTAATAATTGAATAAAATTTCTGAAATTCTCTGTTAAAAATGCAAAACTTAAGATTTTTGTAAATAGATGACTTAATTGTCTGTAAAATAAAATGAAAATGAAGATTAAAACGAGTGATATATAAATAGAGAGTGTAGACATAATACTTACGCAGATGCTTTAAAATGCTTTGATTTTTTTTTATGTTCTGATGATTTAATAATTAATATTTCCTCACATAAGACATTCTTTTCGTTTAGTGCTAATCTAAAAATAATGAGATTTATAATATTAGTCCCTTTTCCCATGAGAATCTTTAAATAACAGACAACAAAAAAAAAAAAAAAACCCGCTTTTAGGCGTTCTTTTAAAGCAATGCAATATTTAAAAAAGTTTTTTTTCATTTATTTTTAGCCCGATAATTATTTATAATATGTATATATTATAAGACATTTACCCTATCTATTGCTGTGAATAAAACTTAAATGATTTTAAAACTAGTAGTTACTGTTATATTCTTTAATGAAGTAACGTTTTAAAGTAACGTCGAAAGGAGGAACTTGTCATATAATATATGAAATCTTTTGTGAGCAAAATATTAAAGGAAATTCAGCCAGCTAATATTAACCAATTATCCAAAAATACACTATTTAGACAAATAAGACATTTGTTTTTTTCACATTTACACTGATGTAAAAAAGTAATTTATACGCATTTTGTATTATTTTGAATGCATAATCTATATCTATATCATTATATAAAGCGCAAAAAATTGTTTGTTTGTGGAGGGTAATCTCTGAAACTACTGAACCGATTTAAAAACTTCTTTCACTGACCGAAAGCTACAGTATGCCATATTGTTATAGGCTATATTTAATTTTGATAAAATAAATTTTAGTTTAAAATCTGAGCATTTTAATTAAAATCCCCATAGAAGCCGTAATAGAAATGGAAATAATGAAATATTAAAAAAATTAGCTGCTGCCAACATAAAAGAAACATTTACATATTTATTTCGTTTTTTAAATATCTTGACTTGAAAAGAAAAGAAATATATTTGCACGTGCATTAAATTGAAATTCATATAAAGCTTTTTTAATTGTTAAACTTACACGTTAAATCTGACGTCATTATAGAATTAAAAGTGTTTATTTTTCTAATAATTTAATTTGATATGATATGATATAATATCTAAGCATCAATGTTTAAACCACGGAGTCTTTATTACTCCGTGGTTTAAACTGATGTGCGTAAACGAAATTGGAATTTAAAAATAAATAAATAAATAAAATAAAATAAAATAAGAAATTCTATTTTATAATATTATTTATTTTAATTTATAATTGTTGCCAAAAAGATTTACGAATTAATTTATTTTTAGACATATAATAAAATATATTTTCACGCGAACAATAATATAAAAAGTGAACTGGATTTTTTGTAAAAAAATAATAAAGATCGAGGAAAATTATTTCCCCATTTTAATCCCCATATTTGGATATAGATATGTATTAGTTATCATGTGCATCCGTTAGATTAAATTGTTTTTGTTGTAAAATTGATAAAATTGGAATTTTAAATTTCAAAACTGTAGCAAAAAAAATGGCAAATTTCCATATTCGATTGAAAACATAAACATTTCATTTCAAAGGATGATATTTACACAATAAACATCCAACTAATAAACTAATTAAAAGGGAAAGGATAAATATTCTATCATAATTTGAAGTCAAATTTGTTTTCAAATGTCTAAATAAAGTATCTGATATAATATACTAATATGTTGCAGCGGAATAGATTTGATATCCGTCATCCTTGGCAGAAAAAAAAATATCGCCAAATTATCTGGCGAATATAATTTAATTCCTTTCAAAAATCATGGTTATTTTAAAAACTTACATTAAGAGTGTAACGAATAATATGAAACAATATTTCGTACAATACATATTACGAAAATATACATCTGGCATGTATATTTTCGTATTACGTTTTTGATCGCCAAATACAAAAAACGCCAAGGGTGACAGTTTTGAAATTTAAAATTAAAATTTTGTCAATTTGACAGCAAAATAACTCAATCTAACGCATGCATACAATAACTAATACATATCTATACCCAAATATGAGGATTAAAATCGGGAAATAATTCTTCTAGAGTTTTAATAAAAAAAAAAAAAAAAAAATCCAATGAGCGATTAACATGGAAAATCTTTTTCTTGCATCCACGGGCGGTCAGTGATGTCTACTTCGCTTGCGTATTGAGATGTTTAAATTTATTTGGCGACTATTTTTAGCAACTAACAGTTATGGCAAGTAGCTCAATATACATAGCGCATACAGCCATTACTGAAATGTAAATAGCATTTAATTATTTGAGTTACATTATGTTGACTGGAAACCTATTTAATATACCTATGCTCTATAGCTATACTAATATAAAAAAAAAAGAAAGGTTTATATGCATATGTAGAGAACGATCGCTAGAACTAAAAAGCCGATTGCTTTTTTTTTTTTTTTTTTTTCTTTCAATAATCAAAAGTTACACTGTCTCTCTCTAAGTGCTAGAAGCTATAATAAATTTTGGTAAAATAAATTTTTAATTAAAATTTTCAATATTTTAATTGAAAACAAAGTATAGATTTGATATCTATCGTCATTGGCGATTTATGTATTTTGCGATCGAAAACGTAATACGAAAATCTGTATATTATCGTAGTAAATACGAGATGTATGTGTTTACTTCAATTACCCTACTGCCGTAGGTAGTGGAAGTATTGTATAGGTTTTGGCAATTGGTCAGTGTGTGTGTATATGTGCACGTGTGTGTGTAATCTTCTGGCTGTCGTATCTCCAAAACTAATAAAAATAGAACTACTAAACTTCACAAGTGATTCAGGTCTGGTGTACAGATAAATTTTCCAAATTTTCGTGAAAATTGAAAAACCGGAATTGGGTCATCGAAAACCAGAAATGGGACCCTAAGCCCATATTCAAAAACACCTCTAATGATTTTCTTCAAAGTTGCTATATAAATAATATATTAGATGCCCTTTCGATTGAAAAGTTGCTTATTTCAGAAAAATTGATAGGCGTCCTCTATAAACAGCTCAATTTCAGACTTCGCAAGTGCGTTCCTTTAAAAACGCCTGTACGGATTTTTTTCAAACTCGCCATGTTAACTTCCTATTAAATATCCTTTTGTATGTAATTATTGTTTTTAGGTCAATAATTGAGTATGTTAAGTTTTGGTAAAAGTTGGTATCTCAAAAACGGCTCTAACGTATTCTTGAAAATTTTTTCTTTAATCCAATTTAGATAACCTTTCTCAAGTATTACGTGCTTATTACAGGAATATTAACGGTCATCCTGATTAGGTAGTTCAGTTTTAGATCTCGGAAATTCGTGTTTAAAAAAATAACTATTTTTTTCCCCTTATTTTTTAACTCGCTATTCAAACTCTGTTGTATGTGTCTTTATACGTGTATCAAGTTTCTCTTACTCGAAAATCTCAAAAAAAGCAAGTAATATCTCCAAAAAATTGTATATATTACGTGTAATAGTGGGTAATGGAAGTCGTGTGGTTGTTTCACACCAGATTCTGTAATAGTATATATTGTACGAATATTGTTTCATATTATTGAATTCTCCTTTAATATACATTATTAAAATAATAATCAATTATGGAAAAAAATTAAATATATTTGCGAAATGAAAAAATAAATAATAATTAAAGCTATTATGACGTCAATTTTATCAAAAACATTTTCATGTCATAGGTTTATTTTTCAATATTTTTTATTCATGAGTAAAGAAATGTTTCTTTTTATGAAATAAATAAATAAATAAATAAATAGCATTAAGTAAAAATTGCCAACATTTAACAACTAATTAAAAAAAATAATTGTAAAATTATATTTTGACTTTCCAGTTAATAATATTGCCTGACTATAACATATAAACTGATATATTTCTTGATTTTTTACATATCAGTCCATCTTTAACTAAAATTTGTTCATCAGTGCGAAGCCGGACGGGTCAGCTAGTATAATATAAAATAAATTAAGTTACTTTTAAAACAGTTATTATAACATAATATTTAAACTTCAAACTTCTTCACACACCATAAAATTGAACACAGAACAACCGGTTTCGAAATGACGTGGCCTTTCTTTTTCAGGTGAAAAAAACACGTGCTACTGCCTTGGAGGCAAAAGCAGGACGTGGACTTTCTTCTTCAGGTGCAAACAAGACATGTACTTACTGCCTTAGAGGCGAAAGCAAGACACTTACGTTTGAATCCAAGGCAGTAGCACGTGTTCTTTTTTTTCACCTGAAGAAGAATGGTCACTTCCTTTCGACACTGGCTGTGCTGTCTTCAATTTTATGCTGTGTGAAGAAATTTTAAAGTTTAAATATCATGAAATAAATTCAAGATTAATTAATGAAAAAAGAAAACAAATACTTACAGAAATATATATATATATGTGTGTATATAGAAGATATTTAAGCTTTCTAACATATCTAGGAAACTATTACACTGTTAAAAAAATGCAAAAAAAATACAGAAATTCTCTGTAATTTCAGAAAAAAAGTCGTAAAATACGTTTAGTCTACCTAATTTTTCCGTAATTTACGCCTTTTTTTCTGAAATTACAGAGAATTTCTGTATTTTTTCTGCATTTTTTTAACAGTGTATGATGAATATATTATGTAACTGCTACTATTCTGATTCAGAATATTTACTTAACTTTGTAAAATATTTTCATGATTTATAACCTTAAAAAAAAGGAAATTGCCATCTATGCAAAAGAGAAAAATTGTTATATGACAACTCTAAAAATTTAGTTGTTCCTATCAATATTATAATTAAACATTAAATATTAACATTAAATGTTAAGCTGGCATCAGCGTTTCTTGTATGCAGTTATATGAAATAACAAATATATATATATATATATATATATCGAATGACATTAAAAAAAAAAAAAAAAAAAAAAAAAAAAAAAAAAAAAAACTGTATTAATATTGATATCTTGGTATAAATTATTTCTGTCATCAATATTTAATGCATATATTTTACCTACATTGTTTGAAATTTAAAGAGGTTCCGTGAATTTTTTTTTTTTTTTTTTTTTTAATGTTAGACCATTTTACACAAATATATATATATTTAAAGATTTAATCATTCAATTACAATTTTTACAATTGACTTAATTGTCATTAACTTCGGCAAAAATTATTATTTAAAAATTATTATTTCTTTAAAAATTATTATTTATGCTAATGTTATATAACATTCGATTAATGATATAATAACAAATATGCCATCCAAATTTTTTATTCATATGTTTATTTGTTTAAAAGTTATGCGCAAAACAAGAAAATGGGAAAGGAGGTTGTTCCTTTAATTTTATTCGCCAATGTGAATCTAAATCGTCTTTTTTGTCTAGAAACACAGAAGTAATAATTATTTTTAATTATATCAAGATATATTTAAAACATTCTCAAATATTCTATGTAAATCACTTTAATTTGATCAGTTTTATATAAGAATCTTAATACATAAAACTTAATAAATATTCTAGTTAGAAAAATGAATGAATCTAATATTAATGATAAAAATTATTTAAATTGCAAAATAAGTTTTAGTGCATTTTTGTTGCATTATTACTTATTTTTATTATCATTTAAACGTGTTACATTATTATTTATTTTTAAATAGTACTGTCAATAAAAAAAACTGCTTACGTTTTATTAAGGAGTTATTTGACTTTAGAAATTTTATACAACTTGTAATATTTCTTGATTTACTGCAACAAATTAAGGCAAAATAAGTTACGTTTTCTTCAAAAAGCGGTAAATAAAAATATAAACATATACTAAATTTTCAAATGTCTTTTACTGTCTTTTCAATTGTTTTACTGATTTTTTTACTTCCATTACCCTACTACCGTAGGTAATGGAAGTATTGTATTCGGTCTGAAAATTCGATATCGGGTTTTCACCTGATTTACACGTTTTAAGGTCCCCTGAGTCCAAAAAAGTGGTTTTTGGCAATTGGTCAGTGTGTATGTGTGTGTGTGTGTGTGTGTATGTATGTGGAGAATCTTCTGGCTATTATAGCTCAGAAACTAATAAAGATAAAGCTACGAAATTTTAGAATTGAAATATGTCTGGTCTACAGATGAAATTTTTAAATTTTGGTGAAAATTGAAAAACCGGAAGTGGGACATCGGAAACCGGAAGTGGGACCGTAAATCCGTATCTCAAAAACGGCTCTAACGATTTTCTTCAAACTTGCTATATAAACACTCTATTAGATGTCCTTTCGAATGATATAGTTGGTTAGTTCAGGAAAATTGATAGGCGTCCTGTATAAATAGCTCAATTTGAGGCCTCGCAAAGGCGTTCCTTTAAAAACGGTTGTCCGGATTTTTTTCAAACTCACCATTTTAACTCACTTTTAAATATGCTTTTGTATGTAATTATTGTTTTCCTGTCTATAATTGAGTTTAACCGGAAGTGGAACATCGGAAACCGGAAGTGGGACCGTAAGTCCGTATCTCAAAAACGGCTCTAACGATTTTCTTCAAATTTGCTATATAAACACTCTATTAGATGTCCTTTCGAATTATATAGTTGGTTAGTTCTGGAAAATTGATAGGCTTCCTGTATAAGTAGTTCAATTTCAGGTCTTTTAAGCCCGTTCCTTTAAAAACGGCTGTACGGATTTTTTTTTTTTTTTAACTCGCCCTATTAACTCACTTTTAAATATACTTTTGTATGTAATTATTGTTTTCTGGTCAATAATTGATTTTTTGTAAAAATTGGTATCTCAAAAACGGCTCTAACGATTTTCTCTTTAAGTCACTTTTATGTTTTCTGATCACATTATCTCTCAAAAATGCCTATAATACGTGTAATAGTGGGTAATGGAAGTCGTGTGGTTGTTTCACACCAGATTTTTACTATTGCATCTATTTCTTCAGTTCTATATTATAAAGTATTAACCTAAAAATGCATCCTTTGCATCCTATTCTCAACTATTTCGAAAACGCAATATATCACGCAGTATTTCAACAAATGCTTTCTAGAATCTAGAGAAAGATTTAGTTTTATGAGAGGATTTTAGTTACAGAATGTAAGAAACGATTTTCAAATAATCCAGGGGTTTACATTCCTTTATTACGTTACCTTTCTTTTACCTAAAGACTCAGTGCAGATTTTTATCTATCTTTATTCATTTGAGATAGAAAAAAAAGGCCACCAAATCTCTGAAATATTCATTTTTTACTAAAAGAAGAATGCAGTTTCAACATAAATTTTACAGAGTTTATGGTAAAAATTAAACTTAGTGAAATATATATTAGTAAAAATATTCTTTTATATAATATATTTATTCTATAACGTATTTGTAGAAATTAAAAAAAAAAAATACAATACGAAATTTTAGGTTGTCTTTTATATCAAATTTGCAAACATACACGAAAAGTTTTCATTGAAAGATTCATATTTGTTCGATACTATTCATCGAAAGATTTAAAGCTCTTATATAAAACAGTTTAAATATATTTAAAAAACAAGTATAATATATTTTTACAAAGTTAAATATTTTTATTAATATTAAATGATTAGGAGATTAGATAAAAAAAAAAAAAAAAAACTTTAACTTTCAAAGTTTTTGAAATTTTTGTACCTTCCAGAAAACTCTCTGATTTTAATGCAGAATATTTTATTTTATTTTATTTCATTTTTTTTTTTTTTATAAAATTGCACAATTTTACTATAAAATTACATATCAATCTGTTAAAAGTACACAGTAGCATAATTCGGTTAAAAAATGTAGAATTTCTCTTACTTTCACACAGAAAATTCTGTTTTCTAAAACTACATAAATTTTGTTTAAATTTACATCTCAATATTTCAAAAGAAATCAATCTATCAAAAGATTTTTTTTTCTGTAACCGGATAAATTTTTAATCATTGGTCTTTTCTTTTTCTGTTTTACGTACGGAGATTTAGAACCAAAGTAGGATTCAGGTGTACTATGTAACAAAACAAATTGTGTTTTTGTGGCCGAGAGGTAACATCGTCGCCTTTAGTGGAATTGACTATTGATCAATTCTCGCTAGTAGGATTGAAGAACTTTTTTAATGCTATATTTTATTCAGCGTGCCTTACTGTAAAATTATTTTAACTTTATATCAAACTTAGATTGGCATGCGTTACGTAATACAGTGTACTGAAATTCCCTGGTTGTGAAGTACCGTTGCCTTCAATAAGAAGGACTCTGGTAGATCCTGGCTGGTAGAGCGCGAGGATTTTAACACACATGCCAACATTATAATAATTATTCCGTAAAATGTTTAGTACCTGCCCCTTTTCCCACACCCCTTTATATTAAGAGAAAATTTTTCCAAATGTAATTTAGATTATATAAAAAGAAAAATACTCGGAAATAAGAATACACGCAACAGAAAACGAGGATCAGAAAACGAGAGTGGTGCCATCTGGACAAAAAACCTTTGCCATTGCCATTGATATCGGTTTTCAGTTGAGATGGCGTCGTGAACAGGTGAACAATGCGCTTTTGCTGTGAAGGCGTTTTATAAAAACAACGACATCTACGTGGCCGCGCAGCGTGTATTTCGTGCTCATTACAATCTCCCACGTCCTGCCCCATTTCCGTCGGCGCATGCAATGAAAATTGTGGGTACAGAAGGAAAAGGGTAATGGGATGAAAAATAGGGTGTGGAAGTGCAAAATGCGTGTGCACACCAGAGAATATTGAGAATATTCCTAGAGTGGAAGAAGCCTTCAGCCGAAGTCCCAGGCGTTCTGCATGCAAGCATGTCGTACGACTTGGCATTCCTCACAAATTACGAGCATTGTAAATTTCTGTTGTAATTCTTTTATATCGCTGTGAATAATTTTGTATCGCTGGTGGATGTTTCAAAATCGCCCGTTTCGCTGCCACACCTGTTATAATATTGCATCGTATTGTTAAAAGAAACTAGTATGTTGTGGCCACCACAAGACTTTCTTCTATATTTTCCTATACATATTCAATCAGTAACAATATTAAAAAAAAAAAAAAAAAATTTTTTTTTCTTTTTTTATTTTTTTGTGAAAATTAATACATATTCAATCACTAACAATAATAATAAAAAAAAAAAAAAAAAAAAAAAAAAAAAAAAATCGAATTTTTTTTTTTCTAAGTTTTTTTTTTTTTTTTTGGTTAAAAGTAAAAAAAAATCGATAACTTTGTTTTAAATTATCACAGATTTATAGTTCAACCATTCGTTTTAAATGTACCCCCCAGGGGGGGAAGCGATGCCCCCCCATGCACAAAATTTTTTTCCTAGTTACGTACTACTATTATCAATAATTCATATTAATTTTACAATCACAAGTGTAAAATAACTCTTATTATGCACATGTATACGAATTTTTGTCCTATGCTGCCATGTTAAAAATTTAGATAAAATGCTATCACAGCGCCACCTGTTGAGCTATTGATCCCCAAATATAATCAGCAACAGTTTATGTCGGGGACCAACTAAATACCAAGTTTGGTAAAATTTCGTTTAAAAAAAAAAAAAAAAAAAAAAAAACGATTTTTTTTCTAAGTTTTTTTTTTGTTAAAAGTAAAAAAAATCGATAACTTTGTTTTAAATTATCACAGATTTATGGTTCAACCATTCGTTTTAAAGGTATTGACGAGATCTTTCGAATGATACCCATCTTCAAAATTTAACCCCCCCCGGGGGGGTACTCCCCCCCCCAGGGGGGGAACCGATGCCCCCCCATGCACAAATTTTTTTTCCTAGTTAACTACTACTATCATCAATAATTCAAATTAATTTTACAATCACAAGTTTAAAATAACTCACATTATGCCCATTTATACGGAATTTTGTCCTATGCTGCCATGTTAAAAATTTGCATAAAATGCGATTACAGCGCCACCTGTTGAGCTATTGATCCCCAAATCTAATGGGCACCAGTTCATGTCAGGGTGCAACTAAATACCAAGTTTGGTTAAATTTCATTCATATGTTCGTGAGATACAGCGTCCACAAAAAAATGATACAGACAGACAGACAGACAGACACACAGACAGACAGACACACAGACAGACATTTTCTAAAAACTATCAATTCGTGTTCAGGACATCCCAAAACGTGTAGATCCGTCAAAAAACGGAGGTCGAAAATTTTCGCGAATCCAATACTTTCTCTATATTACATATAGAAGAAAGTAAAAAAAAATGTAACAATGTAGATAAACATTAGCATTTAGTAATTTGCTTACAGCAATCTGTGTAAGAACGAAAAATAACTATAATGAGACGATTTTCAATGAATTACATTTAATAATATTACTTCTTAAAAGAAAAAAATATTTCCACATCGAACAGAATTCTATTGTATGGGTATTATAGGTGAATAATATTTATTTTTTTTGCTGAATATATCTTAAGAATATCATATATATGAACAGATCTGAATTTGGAAGTAATGCAACCTGGGGATTTCTCAACATAAATAACAATATTCTTTTCCTGTTATCTACGAATCTAAAGGCTTTTCAATCTTTTTTACTTCTGATAAAGTTTAGGTTATTGGCCAGAAAAGAATTTTTAAGTTTAACGATATCTCTTCATTTTAAGAATATTTTCTTGAAAATATGATTTTAATAATTTTTAGATTTTTACTGTAGAATTGTTTATATATATATATTTAGTGTACATTTTGAGATTAAAAAAGAATAATAATAAATGTAAATTAAAATAAATTAAAATAAAGTGAATTCTTCGACTAGAATTTGCTTATATATTAAGAACTAGCAGACTTTGCCCGCATCTCTGGTCACTACATTTAAATGAATTAAAAAAAGAATCGATATTCTTTATACCGTTCTACAAATTATAACTAAAAAGAAAATACATTGGAATTGCTTAAAAATTTCGCCTCGTGTCCTCGCTGCCTTCGGCATAGACTTCTTCACTGCAGCATCTTCGTACTGGATAATTTTATTTAATTTAATTTATAGAGATTTCAATAATATAGGAAAAACTGAATTAATCGTTTTCCTTTTGATAATAAACAAAACGGAAAACGCATAATATTTTACATTGAGATATTTTGTATAATTAGACCAGTTTACAAAAATTGCTTTTCCTTCTTTCCCACTCGTATTACAAAAACATTTAAAATAAATTTTGAAACATAAACATTGAAACAGCTTGGACCTCATGACGGAGTTTGAAATTTGGCACTGAAGTAGCTCGGACGTTTCCGGCCAAAATGTTTACATACGCATTTGCAATACCCATATCAACTCATCGCCGAAATGACAACAAAATTATAAATAACAAGTTGTACCCTGCCACTCTTTGCTGCGGCACATTGTGGTTGCATAGATAAGAAATGAGGAACAAAACAAAGCATACATTTCATAGAAGTTTAATTTTGCAATACTTGCAATACTTTTTGTTATTCCATTGTCTGCGTAGATATGAAGGCTATCTGGTTTGCCGACACGAAAAGTACGCAACATACTGTTGTCCATGTGAGAAGCAATCCGCATCTAAATCTAAACCACACATTTCTGAACATTGACCTTGAGATTTATTGATTGTGATTCCAAACGCCAATCGAATTGGAAATTGCAATCTTTTAAATTTAAACTGAGTATTGGTCGGAATCATATATATATATATATTTGTTTGTTTCTTTCTAAGTGAGGATTCGATGTTTACGATATAAGACTATGTGGTCCGGCGACACCACTGTGGTGTCATACGTAATGTATCGCTCCACCAGTGGATGTTTCTTTCCCAATTTGTAAGTTATTTATTTCTTTAGTATATACCCAATATTCATATATTTACAATTAAATATGCTATGGATACAAATATACTGATTAGAAAGAATATAATTATAATGTATATCCATTTGCACTGTAATTGTGAATACAGAAAATTGTGTTCTGAAGTATTGTAACTTGAGAGTATAACGCCTACAGGCGGACCTTACTGTAAAAGAAAAAAAAAAGGAAATCATGCGGTGGCGAAAGTGTTAACCTATTTTTGTAAAATTAACACATTACAGTCTGAAAAATTTGACAGCATTCCAAACCAGGAATAAATCCCACCCTCTAGCTTTTTTTAAACAATACTTTATTTTAAAAAAAGTTTCTTTTTTAATTAATTTTATTTTGTTTGACTCTTTCTAACATGTTACCATGTATAAACGAATGAAATTTACCGTTTTGGTTGTTGATGACAAAATTTCAGTTATTTAATCAAGAATTTGTTAAACAATTTGATGTTTTAGAAAATGTATAAAGGTTTGATTTATTACTCAAAACAGGAATGTTTTGAACAGTACCTCTTTTTTACTGAATATTAAATGTCGTTTCCTAGACTTTTGTTTAAATATTGTTATCTGTATTTTTGTAAATTGTATATTGTAGGTTTGTATGCCTCAAATTAAATGTAACACTTTATAGAAATGTTTTCACGCGGGCCTTGCTGTATAACAAAAAAATATACTCAACAAAAATAGCTGAAATTAAGTATGAAACAATTTATTTTTTATTATTATTTTTATCGCTATTGTTATTATCATTATCATTGTTACTATTTTTATTTTTTCTTGCTACCTACATTTTTGTAACTGAATATTGAACGGTTCATACGACTCAAGCTTTTTAAATTCTAGTGCATAAAGTTAGATAATGCGTTTTTTCATATTTATTAAAAATAAAGTGTCAATTTTTTTTAATTCATAAACTATATTTAAGAAGAAAAAATATGAGTCATTTACGACTTCAAAAATTTGATTATCTGTGTGTATCTTACGAGTTATATGAGACTGTTTATCGCGCTGTATAAATAGTATTGCCATTTTTTTTAGTGCTAGAGGCCTATTTCAGTCAGTACAGTTGTCGAATTTTTATAGGTCACTCTTAATTAGTGCTAGAGGCCTATTTCAGTCGGTTTATTGAATGGGGATTTATTGAATGAAGTCCCCCCAAGGCACAACTTTGACACGAGTCCCCCCCAGGCACAACTTTGACATGAGTCCCCCCCAAGGTACCCCTATTTCAGTCGGTACAGCGTTGTCGAATTTTTATAATACACTCTTAATAGTGCTAAGGGCCTATTTCAGTCGGTTTATTGAATGGGGATTTATTGAATGAAGTCCCCCCAAGGCAAACTTTGACATGAGTCCCCCCCCAGGCCCAACTTTGACATGAGTCCCCCCCAAGGCACACCTCCCCCTCATTGGGAAAAAGAGAAAATCGTTGTTTTGCGGCTATAAGACAGTTTGGACTTCCAACGTTATTTGTTACAATATCTGCAGCTGAAACACATTGGTTTGATTTAATGAAAACTTTATCATTGAATTTAGATCGTCACGAATTAACTAAAGAAGAATTTGTCGATATTAACAAGTTTAGCAGTAGGCCTCTGGTACTAAATTAAAATCAGTCAATGTCAGATTTTCATGTTTTAAATAATGAAATAATGTCGTGTCTGTATAATTTTTTAATTTTTTGTTTGTTTCTTAGTGATTTGTAGCATTGCGTTATGGGGAATTCAACTGCAGTTATTCAGACAATTTTAGAAGTAAGAACAGTACTTTCAGTAGATTAATTTCGTTTTATTTCATAACTAGCAGGCTACGCCCGCTTCGCTGGTCACTATTTTTAAATGAATCACAATAATTAATGAATTCTCAAAATTGCATTAATTTGTATCATGTGATAAAAAAAGAGAAAAAAAAAATTCTGATCGGGAAAAATGTCGCACCGGGTCCCCACTGCCTTAGGCAGCGTAGACCCGTGCGCTGCGCGCACGTATTCCTTCACTGTCCTTATGACTTCTCAAAATTCAATGTTATTACTCATAAACTTTCATTCTCAAGAAAAGGAATTAAAAAATATATCATTTAGCATCGGGTAAAAACTCACACCGGGACGCCACTGCCTTCGGCAACGCAGACCCATGCGCACGCTTGAGGATATACGTGCGCTGTACACGCATATTCCTTCTCAACTCAAACTTTTATTATTAAGAAAAAAAAAAAAAATCTTTTATCATCGGGTAAAAACTCGCACCGGGTCCCAAACCCATGCGCGCTGTGCGCCTATTCCATCCCCACCGTTCCAGCCACGCCTTAATTTGCATATACCAATTTTGAACGGTCTTACTCAATTAGCTGAGATGCAAAAGAAAACCTGATCAGGACACTTTAAATTGTAAATCAGGTGAAATCTCGAATTCCACTTTCGATAATGTAAAAGAACTTTAAAATATCTTTCAAATGATGTATTAGAAATAATTTAATCATAATTAGAATATGAAATATTGAAATTTAAAAATATTACAGTAATTAATGAATTCTCAAAATTGCGTTAATTTGTATCATGTGATAAAAAAAGAGAAAAAAAAATTCTGATCGGGAAAAATGTCGCACCGGGTCCCCACTGCCTTCGGCAGCGTAGACCCGTGCGCTGCGCGCACGTATTCCTTCACTATCCTTATGACTTCTCAAAATTCAATGTTATTACTCATAAACTTTCATTCTCAAGAAAAGGAATTAAAAAATATATCATTTAGCATCGGGTAAAAACTCACACCGGGACGCCACTGCCTTCGGCAACGCAGACCCATGCGCACGCTTGAGGATATACGTGCGCTGTACACGCATATTCCTTCTCAACTCAAACTTTTATTATTAAGAAAAAAAAAAATCTTTTATCATCGGGTAAAAACTCGCACCGGGGCCCAAACCCATGCGCGCTGCGCGCCTATTCCATCCCCACCGTTCCAGCCACTCCTGATTAATTTGCATATACCAATTTTGAACGGTCTTACTCAATTAGCTGAGATGCAAAAGAAAACCTGATCAGGACACTTTAAATTGTAAATCAGGTGAAATCTCGAATTCCACTTTTGATAATGTAAAAGAACTTTAAAATATCTTTCGAATGATGTATTAGAAATAATTTAATCATAATTAGAATATGAAATATTGAAATTTAAAAATATTACAGCGCCATCTGGAGGTAGAAATTTCTGTAATCTATTGTTCCATTCCAGTTACTTATTCTTACTCAATTAGCTGAGATGCAAAAGAAAACCTGATCAGGACACTTAAAATTGTAAATCAGGTGAAATCTCGAATTCAACTTTCGATAATGTAAAAAAACTTTAAAATATCTTTCGAATGATGTATTAGAAATAATTTAATCATAATTAGAATATTAGATCAATATTACAGCGCCATCTGGAGGTAGAAATTTCTGTAATCTATTGTTCCATTCCAGTTACTTATTCTTACTCAATTAGCTGAGATGCAAAAGAAAACCTGATCAGGACACTTTAAATTGTAAATCAGGTGAAATCTCGAATTCCACTTTCGATAATGTAAAAGAACTTTAAAATATCTTTCGAATGATGTATTAGAAATAATTTAATCATAATTAGAATATGAAGTATTGAAATTTAAAATATTACAGCGCCATCTGGCGGTAGAAATTTCTGTAATCTATTGTTCCATTCCAGATTAACAAAGCTTTCAAATGATGTATTACTCATGAAATTATTTTAATTAGTAGATGAGATACAAAAGAAAACCTAATCAGGACACCTCAAAACGTGTAAATCGGGTGAAATCTCGAATTCCATTTTTCGATAATGTAAAAGTACTTTAAAATGTGTATCAACTAAAATAAGCTTTCAAATTATGTATTACTTATGAACTTTTTTTAATTAATAACTGAGATACAAAAAAAAAACTGATTCAGGACACCTCGAAACGTGTAAATCTGGTGAAAACTTTCGATAATTTAAAAGAACTTTAAAATATCTCTCGAATGATGTATTACAAATAATTTAATCATAATTAGAAATTGAAATATTGAAATTTTAAAATATTACAGCGCCATCTGGCGGTACAAATTTCTGTATTCCACTGTTCGATTCCAAATCAAAAAAGCTTTCTAATGATGTATTACTTATGAAATTATTTTAATTAGTAGCTGAGATACAAAAGAAAACTAATTCAGGACACCTCAAAACGTGTAAATCTGGTGAAAACTGTCGATAATATAAAAGAACTTTAAAATATCTTTCGAATGATGCATTAAAAATAATTTAATCATAATTAGAAATTGAAATATTGAAATTTGAAAATATTACAGCGCCATCTGGCGGTAGAAATTTCTGTAATCCACTGTTCGATTCCAAATCAAAAAAGCTTTTAATGATGTATTACTTATAAAACTATTTTAATTAGTAGCTGAGATACAAAAGAAAACCTAATCAGGACACCTCAAAACGTGTAAATCTGGTGAAAACTTTCGATAATTTAAAAGAACTTTAAAATATCTTTCGAATGATGTATTACAAATAATTTAATCATAATTAGAAATTGAAATATTTAAATTTTAAAATATTACAGCGCCATCTCGCGGTACAAATTTCTGTATTCCACTGTTCGATTCCAAATCAAAAAAGCTTTCTAATGATGTATTACTTATGAAATTATTTTAATTAGTAGCTGAGATACAAAAGAAAACTTATTCAGGAGACCTCAAAACGTGTAAATCTGGTGAAAACTTTCGATAATTTAAAAGAACTTTAAAATATCTTTCGAATGATGTATTAAAAATAATTTAATCATAATTAGAAATTGAAATTTTGAAATTTTAAAATATTACAGCGCCATCTGGCGGTACAAATTTCTTCCACTGTTCGATTCCAAATCTAAAAAAGCTTTCTAATGATGCATTACTCATGAAATTATTTTAAATAGTAGCTGAGATATAAAAGTAAACTAATTCAGGAGACCTCAAAGCGTGTAAATCTGGTGAAAACTTTCGATAATTCAGAAGAACTTTAAAATATCTTTCGAATGATGTATCAAAAATAATTTAATTGGAATTTGAAATATCGAAATTTTAAAATATCTGGCGGTAGAAATTTCTGTATTCTACTGTTCAATTCCAAATCAACAAAGCTTTCAAATAATGTGTTACTTATGAAATTATTTTAATTAGTAGCTGTGATAGAAAAGAAAACCTAATCAGGACATTCTAAAACATGTAAATCACGTGAAATCTCTAATTCCATTATCTACGGTAGTTTTATTAATGGAAGTAAAAAGAAAAATAAATATTTTTTATTTCGCCAAAACCTATATATATACCACGGTAGTCGGGTAATGGAAGTAAAAAGAAAAAGAAAAAGTATTTTTTAGTTCCTTCAAATGTATTTTGTTGCTATGGAAACTCCTATCGTCTATTGAAAGATAGATTACGTGTTAGAATAAAATTTAATTAGCAATTAAAATGTAACTGCTTTCTTTATTAATGAAATTTGAACTGCAGGTTGGTTTTGTGCTTAATAGGTTGTATATTAAGTGTTGTGTACGAAAAAGAAAATTTGAAGCACTTTGAAATTTGCAATTTTTAACCCCAGTTAAAGATCATGTGACATTAATGATTTGCACATGTTTTTTTTTCGTTAGAGACAGCCGTTAAAATCGTCTGCGGAATGCTGATAGAATGCCTCTTTTTAAGCAATAAGGATTTTTGGTCATTTTCGCGATCGATATGGGTCAGCATTTTAATTAATATCTCCGAAACTAATTAAGATTTTTAAATTCTGTTTCGAGGAAAACATCGGAAAGGCTCCAGAGCATCCGTATGTCAATTCTTGTACTTCTGCGTTCAATAGGGGCTGAACGTATAAAAGAACAGACAGACAGACAGACAGACAGACAGACAAACCTTTCCATTTATTATTATAGATTAATATTTTTGTACTTTTTTCCGGTGTGGATCTTAATGAATAATGCCCATTCTATGGCGGATCATAAATTATTTTTTTCTAAATGTATAGATGGATCCCTAACAAATTTTCGCTTGTAACTCTATCAAGAATTGATTTAAAGTATGTAAATAGGACCTTTTTCCGAGCCGCCTTGATCTCAGAAATTCCAATATGAGGTCAAAAATAAGAATTGTCATTTAAAAAAAAAAGAAGAAGTTGGTGCCTGTTTTAATATGTAGACGACCCCTTAAGCAAAATCTAACTATACCGTTATACACTAGACGTTACTGTAAATCGATCGGTACCAATCGCGTGCTTCTACGGTAATTTATGGCGAATTTAGGTGTGGGGGGGTGGCTTTTTTTTTTTTTTTTTTTTTTTTTTTTTTTTTTTTTCTGACTGTACATGATCAATTGGGCTATCAGAAGACATGTGCTCGTTGGGCACCGGGACAACTCATTGGTAGTATTGGACCACTCTCCTTACAGTCCTGACCTCGCACCAAATAATTTCCATCTTTTCGGGCATTTAAAGAAACCCTTAGAGGTCAGAATTTCAGAACCGATGCTGAGATTCAGCCAGCCCTCTTAAAGTGTTTACAGAAACTTGAGACTGATTTCTACGATGCCGGTTTCAATTGTTTCGTATACACATGGAACAAATGCCTCGAAAAGTATGGTGATTATGTAGAAAAGTAATATGTACCATTGTCTTCCTTCACTGTATGTATTTTCTTATTTCCCGAATAAACATTTACTCTGAACCCGCTTGTTACTTTACCTCTTGAAATACCTCTTTGAAAATTATAGAAGCACAAGATGTTCTTCCTGCATGCATTTCTATTTAATATTTATTTATTTATTTATTTATTTATTATTGTAAAATTACTGAGCGCATTATTCATTCTAGAATATTGGGTGCTCTCACCGAACAGGAAAAACTAAGCTACTACCAAGGGGCTTATCGGAAACACCACTCAACAGTAGATCAACTGTTCCACCTTTGTCAATCCATCATTGACGGCTTTCAAGAGAAACCACCAAGAAAAACAACGGCTGTCTTTCTTGACATGTCGGCAGCTTTCGACACTGTTTGGATGCAAAAACTAATTGCCATTGCCCATAATCGTGGGTTCAAAGGAAACGCACTTATATAGATTGCAGACTTCTTGAGACATAGGAATTTTAGGGTTCCTTTTAATGGAGCTCTTTCGAAAAGCAGGAAAAGCTGGGCAGGTGTTCCCCAGGGCTCAGTTCTTAGCCCATTACTCTTTCTTTTTGTATGTTAACGATATCCACGAACACCTACATGATGAAACAAAAATTGCCTGCTTTGCAGACGACATAGCTATATGGCATACCTGCAATGATATTGATATATCTGCCCTCGCTCTCAACCAATCACTGAAGAATGCCCTAACCTGGTCTCAGAAACTAAAACTGAAATTTAATCCTCAGAAGTCGTTATTCACGGTGTTTTCAACGGATCGAAAACACAGAAACCAATTCAGACCTACCATCATGCTGAATGGCGTTCCCCTTACACAAACAGATAATGCAAAATACCTAGGAGTAACTCTTGATCCGGAATTGCGATTTGGTGAACACATCAAGAATTGTGGAAACAAAGCTCTAAAGATGATAAAAATCCTAAATAGCTTATGTGGCACTAACTGGGGAGCAAACCCTAAAACCCTTTGGACAACCTATACTGCCCTGGCAAGACCATTAGGAAATACACATAAAATCGTATTGTGATACTAAAAATATATGACAAATATAGTGATAAGATATACAACTGGATTCTTAGGAAATTATTGAAAAACTGGCTATTTCTATAACAATTACAGCGAAAGCACTTTTTTATTTGAAGTTCTACTTGAAAATATCGATAAAATTGTTTCCAATAAAACTTAGAAAAAACAGACTTGGAATATTTCGACAGAAAAGGCTCTTACTTTGATTGGAGATTCTATTTTGCCATTGTGTGTTTATTTATTTATTTATTTTTCCTTATTTATCAAGATAGTTCAGTAAGCTTACTTTTAAGATTACCTCATTTCTCTTAGTTATAAAATACCTTAAATTTATTTACATAAGTTTTGCATAACAGAGGAACTTTAAGTATAAAAGTTTGATTTTATTTACTTTTTTTAATTAACTAAAGATTCTTCAAAAAATTTTCTCAAATATGCTTATTATACAGACTTTAGTAGATTAATTTTCCATAAAGATTTTTTTTTTTTTTTTTTAAGTAAACTTTCATAAAAGTTGCTGTATAAAGATGCTTTTAAGGTTTTAAACTTACTAAATTTTAATGATCAGAAATGTATGCATATGAAAGCAGTTAAATCAATTATTGAAGTATATTTTCTTAGTACATAAGAAAACAAATTTGCAAGAGTTTCCACTATTGGACTTTGGTGTATGGTCTGTTTAATTTTTCAAGATATGTTATTGATTTCTTGACTTAAATTTATAATTTTTATATTTATACCTATACATCAGCAGACTATTCCCTTATAATGGTCAGATTCATTCGCGAAGTTGCTAATACTTCATTTATAAATTGTATAATATGAAAAAAAGAAAAAAAGAAAAAAAGAGAAAAGAAACAGAGTTAGGATTGAGAACAGAATATTTTTTATGATTTTTAAAGAAAAAATTAATAGAACGTTGTCTTGTTTAATCTAGATCATCCTTACTAGAATTCAGCTTCAACAGAATGGTTGTTTATAAAAGTAAGTCGTTGTGTTAAACAAAATTCATGGAATTATTTATTTGTTTATTTATTATTATTTTAAAGCAGCTGTAAGAAACTCTGTTACATTATGAAATTCAACAATAATCGAGGCAATAACAAACTTAATCGTATTTATTAAATAAAATATTTCATCTCCCTATGTTTAGTTTTTATTTACTTTCCCAGATGGCAGCACTATATAAAATCTCAAATTGTAATCAATCCTGATTGTTATATGAGAGCTGTCCTTGTGCTATTTCATTACTTCCACCACATGCATTTATTTATTTTATTATTATTATTTTTTTTTTTTAATGTTATATTTCTAAATTATCGAAGACTTCATTTGTCATAATTTGCTTGTATCATGTTTTTATTAGAATTTTCATGTATTCAATATACGTATACTATTTTTTTTTAAATCTTTTATTTTAAAATTTTCTAGAAATCAATATAGAACGGTTTTCTTCGAATATAATGCAGTCTTTAAACATAATTATTCACTTTTAGTAACTGCCTTTGTTGTTTTATTTCGCAATGCTATGCGTTCGGAGGTATGGTTCATGATTGTCATAGTTCTTTTAATGTTCTGGTTTCATAAATTTCAAAAACTCATAAAAGGTTTCGATGATTCATCTGCAAACGGTAATTTCATTTATGCTTTTTGCATTACAAAAAATATAAGATTAAACTCACCGATGTATGTAGCAATAAATAAATAAATACATGCATACATAAAATAAAATCAAGTACAAGAAATAATAAATAAATAAATAAAATAATGACAATAAAACCTCTTTTCTAAGTAATAGATAATAATTTCTGCGCAAAACAGAATTTAATTTAGCACAGCAATAGGTGTTTTGAGCTGTTCTTCCACGTACATATATTCCATAACTGTACTTCATTCCTTAGTATCGATAACTGTTACTATATTCATTCCTAAATAATTTCGGAAAATTCAGCGAGTGGGTCCCGGTTTTTGGAGCTATGTGTGCGTGTGCATATATATATATATATATATATGTATGTATTATGAATAATTTTTCAAATATTGAAGAAAGATGAAATAAAGTATCTCATGAAAACCATGTAAGTATACGAAATTATTTTTGAAAAATTAGTTAGAATCTTTTTAAAGAAGGCATATAGCGTACAATATTTTTTCAAGAGCTTTGATTGAATATTGCATGCAAATAAGTGAAATTTCTATCATACTCTAAGCAATTGCCAATAATTTGCTGTGTGCAAAGCGCAATAACATAAAACATCAGATAAACAAGGACACATAAAAAATTGCAAATTCCAGATTGAAAAAGGAAATTAAAGTCAAACTTACATCATTTATATAAATATATATAAGGTGGATAAAAATATTTTTTCATAATAATTTCAAAGTATTATACCTGTATTTAATAATGTTATCCTGTTTATTGAGTTACATTTTGCCATCTTGGTTAAAAATGCAACTTAAAAATTATTTAATATTGAAATATTTTCAGGGTTTTATTTTCTTTCTCAACTAAGTGAAGTAAGAAAAGAAAATATTACCTGTAAACAAACATAGAACATTAATCATTTAGCACTGTACTTGATATAAGAAAAGTAACATAACATTCTTATAATATATAGTATTCAAAAAAAACGTTCGTTTCAAGAAAAAAATAAAAAAAATAAAAATAAAAAAAATGTGGGGGGAATATAAAAATATGATAAATGATTTTTTGAAGAGGAAAAAAAACTAAATTTTGATTCACATTGCTTAGTTCCTCAGAAAATATTTGGACTTGTAAAAATAGGAAGTCTTCATCTGTCACAAAAATTGAATTTTCCTCTGCAAGAGTGATAAATTCCAGTTCTGATAGTATTTCTTATTCTATAGGAATTTGATCCTCTTATGCAACCGTTTATATCTTTAATACATGCGGTAAATCGCATAATGGAGTTAGAAGTTTTAAATAGTTCGATAAATCCATAATGTACTTTTTCAAGTACATCTAAACCAACTTATGTTTTTAAAGTAAAAGTTTAGCAAAATGTAAAATAGGAGTAAAAATAAAATAATAATAAATAATAATAATAATAATCATTTTTGTAGGTTTAGTATAATACAATAACAATTAGAATATTTGGTATCGATATAAATCAAACTTAAATTTAAAATTAAAAACTACTGAAAGTTTAAAATTTGTAATGACTTCACGTGTAAACATAATAAAAAAAATGTATAAAATCACTTTTAAAACACGTATATATATATTTTTTATTAAAATAAAACACAAGGCTTTTCGCTATTATTAAAATAGCATCTTCAGGTGTTGTTAATTAACAGCAGAGTAGACAGCATTATATACTGGAGAAGTTCAATACAGTTACAGTTAAAAAATAAGTCTTGTAAAAATCACGAGTCATTTAAGATCACTTGGCGTCACACTAGGGTTACACAGCAAGTCCTGTAGAAAACTTTGACACATAAAAAGTTTTCTTATAACACATAAAATATTCGATTAAAAAAAATGGTTCCACAGGTTTGTTTTCAAAATCACCATTTTATCTACCTTTTAAATCTCTTTTCGCATGTATTAGTTGATTTCCAGTGAATGTGTTTGCAAAGTTTTGATAAAATTGATTGGAGTACCAACATCGGTATCTAAAGAAGGTTGATTTTCATTAATTTTGCCGCATTTTTTTTTTTTTTTCTATCCAATTAATTCAGACAATAAATATCTTTTTCGTCTGAATTTATTGGTTAGCAAAAAAATCTGATATGTTTGATTATTTAGTTCAACAGTTTTTATATATTTCTCAAATGGGTTTTTCAAAAAACAACTTTACATTTTATTATTATTATTATTATTATTTGCTATATAAAGTCTTTATATGTCTTTACGACATTCATATTAGTTGGTTATCACAGGTAAATTGGTGTCAACCTTTTTCGTTTCTGATCACTTTATCTCCAATTAAAACAGGCGAGAAACTTTTCAGGG
Organism: Salticus scenicus; assembly: GCA_963930645.1. Lineage (NCBI taxonomy): Eukaryota > Metazoa > Arthropoda > Arachnida > Araneae > Salticidae > Salticus > Salticus scenicus. The sequence goes on from OZ005661.1 coordinate 20,624,246, forward strand.
GCTACATCTTAGTGATATGCCTTTCAATACATTTTACTGTGTCGACACACTACATCGGTGTGTCGACGCATCACCACACTTTCAGTAAGTTAGTTAATTGGCAGTTGAAAATATTCCTCGGATCACTCTGTGTATAGATAAATGTCACAGCGGAGAATGACACCAGTACAAACTCCGATACTGTATCGAACACTGCACAGAGTAATGCGAGGTGTTGAACACCTTGACAACTAATGATGTGTTGACACACCAACACAGTGGCTCTGTTTCCTACACTTGAATTTAGAATTTTTGAAAAATTTTCTGTCTCGAAATTAGGATAAATTGTTTAGTTTTTATTAATTTTTTTATTCTACATGTTTAATTTGCCTTAAAATGTATTAAGAACTTCCTAAATGTAATTTATTATTGGTATGAATGAGCACATTTTTCAAATTTTTAATTGAAGTATAATTTAACTAAATTAATGTTGAAACTTTACTTTTATAACTATATGATTGGAGCTGATGTAGACACTTTCGCGAGGGGAACCCCTCCGTTCGCAGCACTCTCCTTAGTGGTTGGTGGCATTCGAGGGAAGTGATGTTTTTTCTATCTCCAATAGGTGGCGTGACAATCAGTCTTAGCCAGCTTCCAAGTAATTCCCATTATAGAAATTGCTATTATTAAGTATATTTTTTACCACCTTACAAAATGATGTACAGTCAAGGTTATTGTAATTTGCGATTTTTGTAGTTTAATTTAATTTAATATCAATATTGCTGTCTTGATATGTTTTAGTTAGGGCAGTGATAATTTTTTGTATCTGATATTGTTTTTATTCTCCTTATTTCTGGTGTCAATGTTTAGCTTAAGCATTCCGATGTAGTAACCTTCTTTATATTTAGGGTATGTAAACGGGATTTTGCAGTTACCTATGGTCTCGAGGGGGGGATATTTGTCATTACAAATTATTGGACAGAAGTTTCACTTAAAATCAGAGATACAGCTAGAAAATACAACGTAAATGTACCTGTTGAACATAACCCCCATATCTATCAAATAAATAATAGAAATAAAGGTCCCCCCCCAAAGACCGCAGGTATCTGCATAATTCTGTTTACATATTCTAACAACTAAGAAAGTTGCTACATCGGAATATCCAAGTGGAAGATGAACACCAGACTTAAGGAGCATAAAAACGCTATAAGATACAGAAAATCACCAACTCCCTAAATAAAACATGCTAAGAATTTAATAAAGCTACAAAAATTGCAAATTACAATAACCCTGATTTTGCATTCTTTTGTAAAATGGTAGAAATAGTTAATAATAGCAATTTCTGCAATGGCAACAAATCAAAAACTGACTTAGACTGACTGTAATGCCACCTACTGGAAGAAAAAATTAAAAGATAGAGGAAAATCTCACTTGGCTCCAGCATCACGGACCACTGAGGAGGGCGCAGATAACGGAGTACATCACCTTGCAAAAGCAGCTACACCAACTCTAAATATGAAGCTATAAAGAAATGTTTAAACTTTAACTTACGATAAATAAACATATACTATATCATTATAAAGTCTCCACTTGCTATTAAATCTGCATGCAAGTAGCTGTTTTGAGGTTTTTACATATTTGTCAGTTTCACCCCTGGTATGCTTATAGAGCGTAATGGAATTCATATGGTTGTTACATATCAGATTTCTTAAAATAAATATTTCACAAATGTTCATATTTCATAAAAGTTTAACTTATTTTCCTTCGATTGAATAATAAAAAGTATGCTATAATTATATTCAAAAGAGTGACTGTGTTGCATTCTGGCATAGAGCGACAACTCCACAAGAAAACAACACACCCTTTATATGTTTCATTTAAAGAAGTTGGTTTAAAATGGTGGTTCTCAACTGGTGTGTTATAAGAGGATTCCAGTTTCACTTTTAAATGTTATTAATCATTCAAATTTTGACGGGTACCAACTAGTTTAAAAAAATTACTGATATTTATAAATATATCTATATATATATATATATATATATATATATATATATATATATATATACCTATATATATATATATATATATATATATATATATACCTATATATCTATCTATCTATATATATATATATATATATATATATATATACAGAGAGAGAGAGAGAGAGAGATATTAACTAACTCAATCATATATGTTTTTTTTTAAATATTATCCACTCCGTACAACTATACTTAATGATGACAAAGCATAATCATAAAATATTACAAGGATATTTGAAAAATGTATAGAATCATAGAATCATCCACAGCCAAGCTTCATGATTACAATGTAAAAAATAAATAAATAAACAAATAAATAAACAAATAATGATACATACATCAAATGCAATTTGCCTTCTAGCAATTTTTTTTTCATTTAGTTTCAGCCACCCGCTCTACCAACTAAGAAAAGCAACACCCATTCTCCGAAATCATTTAACTTACCACATTTATCTATATGTGTATAATTGCAATATTTTATACATTTTATTTCTGAATAAGGTACTTTATCGTTTAATATATTAATTAATCCATAAATTATCGATTAAATATAGGAATCCTCCCATATATTAAAAGCGTTATTACAAATACTTTATAAATTCAAATCTCATTTGTTGATGTAAACTTTACAATGATCATTTATCTTACAATATATATATTATACAGTCAGTAACAAAAGTGTCCGAACACTAGCAAAAATTCCTATGTGAAAAAAGTACACTTCATGCGGTTTTTTTAAATGTATCCTTATCGAATTATGTTCTTAGACTGACTAAGAATAGAATTCGACAAGGATTTATTTAACAAAACCGTATGAAGTGCACTTCTTTTAGATAGGAATTTTTCCTAGTGTTTGGACACTTTTGTTACCGACTGTACATGTCAAAAATAAACAATGTTTTCAACCCTCTGAAAATACACGTGTATTAATATACGTAGTCGAATTTCCTTTGTGTATGAACAATTATTATTTGATGCTAAATGTAATTATTTAGTAATACCTTTTCTTTCTTAAGTAGTTTAACATTTCTTAGCTCTCATAAAACACTTCTTTTTGAAATAAATATTATTCTAGAAAACTGTATAATCAGACTTCGCGTAATTTAATACAAACAATAAGCTACTATAGAGGTAAATTTTAATATATGGATACACACAATATATCCATCAGAGCACTGGCTGAAATTAAAAAAATAATGCATCATAGAAAAAGAGTGAAAAGGATCCGTTAAATGAAACACTTCATAAATTTAAAAGAAAAGAGTTTTACTAACTAGCATAAATATAAAATATAGTGCCTCTAAAAAAACTTATCGATATTATTGAATTTATTAAATCCTTCGAAAACTTTAATATTGTAAAAAGGAAATACCTGCGCTTGTTGTGGAATTCAATTAATAAGACAACATTTTACTTATCTGCTTATTGTAAAATAATAGTGTCATAGATAACATTTATCAGTTTTCAATTTTTTCTTTTTAAAAAAGAGGAGAAATGGAAGGAAGGAAGAAATTAGAAAATATGTAGGATATGTTCAGAAAGACTCTAAACTGGGTTCCATTTTCTCAGCGGAAATTAAACTCTTGGATTCGGAATTATCATAAGAATGCAAAACTATGTAAAATATATCAGGAATTTATAAATAGAGAAACAAAAAGTGCTTTCGACGCACACACGTATACTGACTAAGAACAGGATTCAACAAGGATGTATTTAACAAAACTATATTATGTGTACTTTTTTATATAGGAGTTTTCTCTAGTGCTCGGATACTTTTCCTGGCGACTGTATATATACAGTCGGTAACAAAAGTGTCCGAACACTAGCAAAAATTATTATGTAAAAAAAGTACACTTCATACGGTTTTGTTAAATAAATCCTTGTCGAATCATGTTCTTAGTCAGTGTAAGAACATGATTCGATAAGGATTTTGATTCTTATAATCAGATTATAAGATTTTATCTTTATTTAGTCTGATATATAGTTGAGAACATTTATCACAAATATTGCAAAATGCCTGCACAGTATAATGTTTGGAAATCAAACAAGCAACAGTGTAACAGTAACAATATGTGTTGGACTGTTTATAGGTTCAGTCACTTGGGCAGTTACTAATTTTATTACTTTAATGTTTATTTTGTCATTATTATAATTTATAGTTTTTTCATAAACTGTACAACATTACGTACGTAATGGATGAAATGAAATCGCAAAAATATGCCGCACATTGTTTTAGTGGATTTTGTGTTGGGGTTGTGGATGAGACCAATCGACTGCGCTAGGAAATAGAAAATGTATCTTAACCATTTGCCGGCTCTAACACTCTAAAGCACTCTAAACATGTATATCTTTAATTCAACTATTGCTAATAATTTTATGGAGTGATATTTGATATACGTAATTGAGGAGCTTTAGAGTAAAAAATTAGTAGTTGAGAGTGAATAAAAATAAATCCGTAAATTTGGCAACACTGACCAGAGGAGTAAAATTAAATAGAACCGGCAAAGGGTTAATATAGAAATTTCTGACACTGAATTCAACAATTCAAAATAACTTAAATATACATCTTTACTATAATAGAGTTTGTTTGGGAGAAAAAAGTAAATGTCGCAATACAGCTCGCTACCTAAAAGGCAACTGAAGGTAATCTGGCATTTAGCTTTAGAGGTGGTAAGGAAACATGCTATGATAAAATTAATCTTTCATGGAGAGAATTTCTCCCCTGATTCGATTACCTCTAGATGCATTAACTTTTGCCTAACATAAGCCCCGTTCACATGAGCAGTTTCAACCCGGGTCGTACCCGCGTCAGTCTCTGCGGAGCTGTTCACATTCTTCCTTCCCGCGTAAAAGGAGGGTTAGACCAGGGTCATAATCAACCCCGCATTATACTAGGGATAATGCGGGGTTGACCCGCGAATTACCCAGAATTATTTTCGCTTGTTTCTGTTTCAGATTACCACAGCGAATTGCGCGCTATGTTCAAGAGATAAACTGCGTTCTTTTTTATTTATTTAATTTTATTTTTTTATGCGTGTGTATTGCTCTCTGAAGTTAATTTAAGAACAATAATACTAGCGGAAGGAATTTAAAATAATGCGTGGATATTATATAAATGAAAAATATAAAACAGAAACGATATTTTGTACTTTTCTTTACTCCTTTTTAATTGAATTTTCTAAAATTCTTAGTAAACTAAAATATAGTAAATTAATAGTGTTTTACAATATGAATATATATATATATATATATATATATATATATATATATATATATATATATATATATATATATATATTGTAGTATAAAAGTTATTTAAGGAAAAGATTGACATATATTTTTTCCCTTTGTAAATAACTTTTTAGAATTATAAAAAATTTGTATGCATATGCATTAGAATATAACAATTTTAAGTATTAATATTTCTCAAAAACTATTTAAATTCAATAAAATTAAATTAAAAATTTATATATTTTTTAAATATTAATCCGGCTGAACAATTTTTAACTTTTTCTCTTGATTTTATATTATTATAATTTATTTAACAATATATTTTATACATGTTTGAATATTGCTTTCGCTATTAAATGATAAATTAATGTTTAAAAAAGGTTTTTATGTTTGACTATTAAATTTTTAGCATTCAAACAATATATATATAAATAAAAGATTTAACTTACTAATGAATCTACAAAGTAATAACCAAATGTATTTAGAAAAAAATATTGCTGAATTGCTACAATATTTAAAATCCATTGTCCACACTAGAGCCTGAACTGGGTGGAATGCCCTTTAGGGAGACTTTCAAAGGGATACTAGCTCATACTCATGGGAGTTTTTGGGAAAACGACGGAAAACTATTAAGATGAGACCGACGGTGGTTCGAACCCGATACCCATATTTATTTGCCTAATAATATGGCCAATATATTGATTTTTTTTTTTAATTTTATTTATTTATTTATTTATTTTATTTTATTTATTTATTTATTTATTTATTTTTTTTTTTGGGGGGGGGGGGGGGGGTTAATAAGAGTTATAAGAAGTATATATTTTTTTCCGGGTGGGAGGAAGAGAGGCATTTTTAATTATATAAACAGAACAAATTTATAATATGTATATCTTGAGTTCACGTATAAATTTAACTTTAGAAGTGGGTTAGAAATAGATAAACTATTTGGGAATATATTTGAATAATATATATATTTCATAATCAGTTTTATATTTTACCATATTAGAAATTTCATTGAAATTTTTCTTTTATAGATAATTGCATCCCATTGCTAGTGTTCTTACATATATGAAAAAATTTATCGGCATATTTAATCACAAAAAAAAAAAAAAAAAAAAAAAAAAAAGAAAAAAAAAAATCAAGCGGTGGTGTGAGCATTAAGGCTGATTCATATTACAAGGGTTCTAGACCTAGGTGGAATGCCCTCCACGAAATTATTTTAAGAGGTTCGGATTATTTAAGAGTTTCCGTGACTTTTTTTTTTTTTTTTTTTTTTTTTTTTTTTTAATTGAATTTTGGTTTTAATACTTTAGGTTACAGAATATTTTTAATTATAAAAGGAGTTTTAATAATAAAATATATGCACAAAAGTTTAATTTATAGATTTTATCACAGATGCACAAGAATATATATATATATATATATTTTTTTTTTTTTTTTTTTTTTTTATGAATTCTTATTTCGATGCATAATAAAAGATAAAGACTTATGAAATATTTAAGATGAAATATTTGTAAGAATATATGTTAGTTATGATAGTGAGAAATGAAATAAGTATCTGACCTAGTATTCATTAATGTAGTAATATTACTTTAAATCTTTAAGGTGTTAAAATCTAAATTAAAAATTTAATCTTTTATTTTATTATTTAATGCATTTAGATTTAATTAAAATTATAATACATAATTTGTTCTAACTAATTTAAAATCAAAGTATCGTAAAGTTCATTATATTAGTATTTCAAATGACATTTATAAGTTTAATTGTAATAACAATAATATAAATAAAACTAGCTTCAAAACTTATTTTATTTCCCGATCCTATTTGCATCTTAATATTCAAAATAATATTAAAAATTAAATTTCTAATACATAGTCATTTTTCTACTCCATATAAAAAGATACTGAAATTTCCTGTTTAAAAAACTAAATTTAAAATGATTTGTTTGTAATATTAAATTTGTATTAACAACTTAATATAAAATTAAATATTAATAGAGAAGAATAATATAAAATATATAATCCTAAAACTTAACAATGTATGTAATCCTTTTAGTCTCAGCTGCTGTCAAACATGAAATTCACCTTTAATAATCCCTTTATTCTATTTTCACGCATGACAATATCATTTCGCTTTCTCTTTCATCCGAACTCATGCAACAGCCAATCAGAATTAAAAAAACGTATGACGCTGCTACAGTGATTTTCAACCAGGGTTGATAGTGTGAACAGCCTAAAATGTTGACTCTGTAAAACCCCGCTTTTCAAATTCCCGGGTCGTTTTGACACGGGTTGAAGTTGCCTCATGTGAACGGAGCTATAGATGGCATACAATTTCACATTCACAAACTACCATTTATGTACACGAGGATTTTTTGTCTACTATAAAGAACAAGACACGAAAACCACCGATTATCATATGGACGCTCATCCAAGCGGGCTGCGGTACCTTTGACCTCACCAAGGAAAATTCTGAAATGTTATGAGATTCATGAGAAAACATCGTGATAATTTTAGTTATATCAACTCTTTTAGCAATGTAATAATAATAATAATAATAATAATAATAATTTGTAACTGAATTAATAAAATAATAATAATAAAAATAATAATAATTCGTAACTGAATTAATAAAATAACAATAATAATAATAACATGCATTTTTAACTACTTATCATTTAAAATTTTGATAACTCAATAAAAAAAAAAAAAAAAAAGAAAGAAAGAAAGAAAAGAAAAAAGAAAAAGACAGAAAAGAAAAATGAATGTGTGAAGAAATTTTATAAATTCCCAGTTAAATAAATAGATATTCTGTTCATAATAAATTAAAGAACGTTGTAGTAATCTATGTGTGGAAAATGGTGCAATGATTGTTTGATTAAATAAGACATTTAATTTATTGTTTAATGATGATACACAGTAGATGTTACAGTGTTCCATTGCAATTTCTGATGTTATAAATTAAACTTTATTCGAAATTTATAGTCTGTTTCTACAATGCAAAAGAACCAACAGTAACTTGCTTTATCAAATGATATTTCTGGCAGATATCAGGAACTTACTTAAAATTTGACGCCCGAATTAGTTTTGCAAAGTATTATTAGCTGATTATTTCACTTCTAAATAATTATAGACAACTGACAGTAAAACATATTAACTTAAACAATTCTTCTGATAGTTTTAAATTTAAATCCTATCCTCATTTATTGACGTATAGTGTTCTAGCGAGAAAACTTTGAGATAGGAAAACTTTGAGATAACAGATTAATGTTGACTCTGATTAATGTTTCCTATTATATCTTGACAAAGATCTCGAAAGTAAAGTATTATACTATATATTATTCAACTTGATTTAAGTCAGTATACCGGTGCAAAAAGCAAATATATGAGCGACGAATGAAAAATCATAAAATGACAATCCAAATTATGAAATAATAATTAATCGTAGCCACATAAAACTTTCAGGGATCATTTAGCCTGACGCTATAAACTGTCACTAAAAAGCAGAAATCATTCCAAAAAATATATGTGTAATGTTATTTGCAGTCCTCAAATGACGACTCTGGGCGCTAACGGGTTAAACCATGATATAAAAACCTTATATTACTTATAAATGAACAATTTGAGCTTTCTATAAATATCCAATTTTTGCTTTATGTATAATAGCTTGGCAAGCATATATATAAAGATAATTATATGCACACTATTTAGAACTTTTGTTAAAACAATTTCTTTTAAAAGTTTGCAAGAATTTTAAAGACTACAATTTCTAACTTTAATCGTTGGACAAAAATAAAGAAAGAAAGAAAGAAAAAACATGCTATTTACATTTTTCTATATGCTTAGTATAAACTACCACTCACGCATTTACAATTTTCTATATAGTGTTCCATATTTTCTTGAGAATTAACCATGAACGTAGTGCTTGTCACAACAGTAAAATATCTAATAATCAAGTAAAAGAATTTTAAATATGATACGCTTTAAAATAATAAATATATCCAGATCAAGAAATTTGTCTCATATTAAAAAAATATTAGCTTTTCAAATGCAAAATCAAGCAGAGTATGAGAGTATTGACATAAAAAAAATTGTTGATTATCAAATGTGTTCGTTAAAGGAATTTTGCTACATTTAAATTAATTTAACTGATTAATTAATTTATTTTTTTATTGAAAAAAATTAAAAGCATTATATATGTACACACACACACACACACACACAGACACACACACACACATATATATATATATATATATACGAAGCACACGTCTGCATTTAAGAAAAAAAAAAACTCTAGGGAAAAATCGTATATAAAAGAATTGTCAGTGAGGTTTTTTTTTTTCTAAATTTTTCATGAATTTGAAATGAACGAATTCATTTAAAGAAATATGAATATTTGCACTAAGCATAATTTTAAATGTGATTAATTGGAATGTAAATCAGTCCTTCATCTCTTTTTTTTATTTTTTGTTTTTATTTTTTCACTTTTTTAGTGAATTTTTACAACTCTGTTTACAACACAAACTATTTTGCAGAATGTTCAAGTAAATACTAAATACGAAAATGTGAAGCATGTTTAAATTAACACTCGTCAAATTTTAAATGATGCTGTCATGCTGGCGAATCATCGTTGAGTCGATTTTGTTGGGAAGGAATTACTTAAAGGGGAATGTTAGTGAGCAAGAAAAATTTCTATTAAAGCAAAACTCATAAACACAAACAGCGAGAGGAAATATCGCACCAAGACTATAACAAATTTAATATTTATATCCCCATTTCATTCCATTCTGCAAATGTGTTTGTTTATTTTGTAATGGGGGTCTGAAAATTATTTAAAAAATTTGTTGGTGGAGTACGTTAAAAAAGACTGAGTCATGGTATTGCATAAAGGGACAAAAATTCCAGATAAATCTTATAACAGCAATCAAACCTAATTAAGGTCATGGTACCTGTACTGTAGATAGCTAGCCATAATTCCAATAAATGGAACACGTGTACTTATATGCTCTTCTTCCAGCACACGGATTACACATTAGATATTCATAAGGAACCAGTTTTTAAAGATTTTTGAACCGAAAAATTCATTAGCTTTTGGTGGTGTAGAAATTTTGGTTACGCTGGTAGCCGGGCACCTTAGTACATGTTTTCCATTTTTTGCAATAATGGCAAATTATCTTTAGAACTTCCTTGTCTGAATAATCTAGCTCATTTATTTCTCTATAACAATGAAAGAAATTAATAATTTATTGTATAAATTTGTTACATATATTGAATTTAATAGTCCTATACGAAGTAATCTACCTGATCCCAACGGCGGGTACTCCCCCTGAGGACTAGCACACTAGAGCAGTCAATCGGCTTTACTCCGAAAATCCAAGTCATCTACCTAAAATAAATAGAGCAAAGCATTCATGTGATAGTATGACATAAAAAAATAGTGAAGATTTGAACTTGACTATCCGGTGATTACGTAATGTTGAAAATAATTTTTGTAAGTGTAAAATAAACATTATAAATGAGAAAAAAAAAAAAAAACGAATAGTGGAAATATCACATATCCTACGATTTAAAATACAAGAATGAAGAAAATTACCCTGAAAACATTGCTCACAAGGAAAAAACTACTAAGGAAGAATTAGTCGCGCTCTTAAGAAATAAAATCATTAGTCAGTTTACGTAACATCTCATTGTGGAGAGGGGAGAGACCAGACTCGAGATGTTGACACAAAATTTATATTACATGTTATTGATGTAACCTTACAAAGAACATCTACTCTTAATATTTAATAAGTTTATTCAAATATTCTTATATTGCCTCATCGGCGATAACACATGCTGTGTTATAGAATATCTTATACTGCCAGGAGTGGTAAGAGTAGAAAGTCAATATGATCTAAAACCGAGATACAATTCTCTACACTCTAAAAATACTGTTAACAGATTGCTGTCATAACCGGTAAATGTGTATCATTTACTGACCATAAAAATAGAATTCTACCCGCACAGTTATAATGACTTTTTTCTTAAATAAGGAAAGCGACCATGAATGAACGATTATATGTGGATTTAACAGCAATTTCTTATAAAAGGGCACTGGACATTTTTTTCGAAGTAGGAAAATTACTATATAATTAAGCGGTCAACACTTCAAATTTCATAAAACACTAGCGGGTCAGTATTTTAAAATGAATCACTATAATTAATGAATCACTAACAGTAACTTTAAGTCTTAAGAAAAGAAATTTAAAAATAATAATAATTCTGATCGGGTAAAAAGTCGCACTGGATCCTCACTGTCTTCGGCAGCGCAATACCGTGCGCGCTGCGCGCGCACAAGTTAAGGGATACACGCACTGCGCACGCGTAATCCTTCCCTGACCCTTCGTGCCCCCTAAAAAAATCATTTCTGATCGGGTAAAAACTCACAACGGGTCCCCACTGCCTTCGGCAGCGCAGACATATACGCGCTGCGCGCGCACGTGGAGTGATAAAACGTGCGCTGCGCGCACATATTCCTTCTCAAATACAATTTAATTCTTAAGAAAAGTGAATAAAAAAAAATCGTTTTTCATCAGGCAGAATGTCGGACCGGGTCTCCACTGCTTTCGGAAGCGCAGTTCTGGGGGTACGCGCTCGGGGATACGCGCTACGGGATACGCGCTCGGGGATACGCGCTAGGGGATACGCGCTCGGTTCACGCCTATTCTTTCCCCACCCTTTCAGCCCTCCTAATTAGGCTACATATAACAATTTTGAACGGCCTAACTCAATTAGCTGAGATGCAAAAGAAAACCTAACCAGGGGATCTCAAAACGTGTAAATCTGGTGAAATATTTCGATAATATAAAAGAACTTAAAAATATCTTTCGAATGATGTATTAAAAATAATTTAATCCTAATTAGAAATTGAAATTTTGAAATTTTAAAATATTACAGCACCATCTATCGGTAGAATTTTCTGTAATCTACTTTTCGATCTCAAATATACAAAGCTTTCAATTGATGTATTACTCATGAAATTATTTTAATTAGTAGCTGAGATACAAGAGAAAACCGATTCAGGACACCTCAAAACGTGTAAATCAGCTGAAATCTCGAATTCCACTTTCGATAATATAAAAGTACTTTAAAAAGCTTTCGAATGGTGTATTAAAAATAATTTAATCATAATTACAATTTGAAATACGCGTATTAGAATAAAATTTAATTAGCAATTAAAATGTAAATTTTCTACAAAATCGATTAAATTTGAACTGCATCTATCCCATGCGCTGTTAACGGTGCACAGAAAGTTTGACCTAATTTTGAAGAAAATTAAAGCATTTTGAAATTTGCAATTTTTATTCCTAGTAAAAAAGCCACGTGATATCAATTGGTAATTTTTTTTCTTCCCCAGACATAGTAATGTGTGCGAATGGGTTGTCATGGTAACCGACAACGAACGAACGCAAACGACTTGTCTGCAGAATTTCATTACGGGGTGAAGTCGCCTTACTCAATGGTTTAATGCCTAAAACAAAAAAATAAAATATATATAACTCATTCAGTTTTTGAAAAAAATCTTTCAATCATTTGAGAAGTGAATTGTCGAACCTAGGTCTACGTACAAAAAAATAAAGAAAGGTTTTATCTCTAAAAGATTTTGAGTTATAAAATGTTTTGTGAAAAAATCGATGTTTCGTAAAATCTAAAAATATAGATCGCTAATCCGCATTTTGTTAAAATGTTTAAATGGTTCGAAAGACGATTAAATGACCTTTCCAAATATACCAGTTGTTAAGAAAAGGGTCTGTTATTATTTCTTACAGAGCGTTTCAAAAAAGACGATCGAGAAAAAGAGAAATTTTCGACCCTTTTAAAAATTTTTTTAAAAATATAAAAAATCCGTATTTTTTAAACAAAATTGTGCCGTAAGAATCGGTAGTAAATGCTCTTTCTCGCGGTACAGGTGTATTTTGAATATCTCCAACAGATCAGTAGCAAAGGATTTACAAAACCCACGAAATTTCCTCTGTCTGCTTTTCCGTTTGAGGTACACGGTTCCGGATGAAAATGACGGTCGTCTGCCACTTTGAATCGTTTTTTCGTTCGACATAGGTGGACTTTTTAATTAATATCTCCGCTATTTTGGGTCGCATTGTTTAGCAAATTAGATAACGTACATCTGCGATAAATCCGTCCGACGGTACCTGTCCGAAGTCCGTGCGACCATTAGCGGCTGAGCCTTAGCTGCTTCAAGCCGTTTCTCACAGACACACACACGCGTACAGATTTTAATAATATAAGAGGTTTTCAGAGTAGGGCAATAAATTTAAATGCGTTGCTACAGTCTCATGTCTTTATTAGACGCGTTATGAAATTTCGCTACTTGTGGTTAACGTTCATGTTGAACGTCTAAAATCAACACTGAAAAAAAAAATATATGTGACAGAAATCTAGAAACTAAATTGTACCTCTAGTAAAATTAGTTCTATATCATCCTTATAAATTTTATTTACCAATGCTAGCGAGTTTTAAAAACCCTTATTAGAATTCTAGATCATTTTCTTATATTATTGTAGGGGTCAAACTTATTTCAAAATCTCTGCAAATAAATACGAACACAAGAGGCGAGTTTATGTAACTATAATTTTGGATTATGACTCAATAATAGGAAATTAAGCGAAAATTTCTCACCATACACAGGATAACTAATATTGTTCCATCATCTAGAAATGTATACAGTAGAAATTCTCTATCATTTTGTCTATTGAGGTTATTTGTTTACTTTATATGCATAAGTTAAAAATCTATACTTCTAGTTTAGGGATCAAGAAAATTCGTTCTGTATGGAGGCGGTATATATTTTTTCTCGGTGAATGCGAAATAATTGTTTAGCAAGCTTCATAAAATTTTCATTTGGGTACTAGTTAACTCATGGTATTTTTGGTGTGTTAAGGAATTTTGTTTCTCATTTTTATTTTCAAAACTGGGTTGTTAGTGGAGATAAATGTCCAGACTTTCCAGTTAAATTGTCAAATTAGACAAAATACCGCCAACACAGATATCTATTTAATAAGCCATATTGAAAGAATATTTTTTGTGTCAAATAGACATTGTTAAAAACTGAAAATTCAGATTCCGACAAGATACTGTTTATATACGGGGAAAATACTTGTGCATTTATAGAAAGAAAAACGCATACAAACTATCCTACAGGCTACTATTTATCTAGTGAAATGTTTACGAAAAAATAAAAGAAAAAATCTATGAATTTTTAAAACGGGTTATCATCGAAAGTTTTAAAATATTTAGTTATAGCCAGTGTACAATTAGTGGGATATCCATCTAATAGTTATTTCTGAAAAATTATAACTTTTATATTGTAACTGTAATTAAATATATATATATATATATATATATTATTGTAGTAATTTTTACTTTTCGAACATACTATGTAAAGAAAGTGTTGTAATTGTGAACAAAATTCGACTATGTGATTTTGGTGTATCTATGCCTTTTGAGACCAAAGAGTTCATTTTTGCTATTTTTAGTTATAAATGTAAGTACGTGTGTGTGTGTGTATGAGTGAACACGATAGCTTCTATACGCTTTCTTAAAATGAGCAAAAAATAAGTACATATGTTCTATGTCACCGTTGCACAAACTCTTTTTATTTTGGTAAATCTAGTGAATATAGTTTTTTTTTTTTTTTTTTTTTTTTTCTTTTTTTACAGGAAAAAAAAGAAAATTTTTACAAATTGTTGTATATGGGCTTAAATTATTTAAAGTGTGATAGTATCTAAATGTCTTATTCGATTAAGCTGAAACTTCATATATATGTTATAGGTCGCAGTCGAGCTCATTTATAGATTTTGGTCAATCTAGCACTAACAATTTCTAAACAGGGACACAAAGGCAATTTTTTTTTTTTAATAATTGAGGACTATGTGTTCAAATTACTTAATGCGCGATAGCATTTAAACGCATTATTCAGTAAGCTTAAAATTTATACACATGTTATATACAGGTCATTGTAACAAAAACTGCATAAATTTCAATGAATCTTCTTCTTGTATATATATATATATATTTTTTTTTTTTTTTCAGGAACACAACAAGGAATTCTTTACCATTATGACTTATGAGCTCAAATTATTTCAATTGAGATAGTGTCTAAATGCCTTCCGCGATTGATCTAAAAATTTATATACATGTTATAGGTCACCATTGAACGAACTGTATAGATAGCATTTATAGATTTTTACAGGGATAAAATGAACAATTTTTTTTTCATTATGATTGATCTATAGGATCAAATTATTTGAAGGGCAGATGTGCAAAATTAAACGACATATTATATGAAGAAAATTAATCAAACACCCAATTATAACTTTATATTTGTTTATTTAACTACTTTTCTTACTTTTCTTTATTTATACAACCGTTAATTACTTAATTTTCGGAAACTCGAGTGAAGTTAATCCAGAATTTTAAGTAAGTAAAAATGTTATTAAATTTATTAAAATGTTATTAACTATTATTAGTATAGGATTTTCAAATTTATATGCAAATAATGTGAAACTTTTTAAGTGAAAACAATTATTATTATTATTTTTAAATGGTGTGTAAAAAAACGGTATATATATATATATATTAAATAGATCGTTGAAACATAAAATTAAATGAGAAAAGTTACACACAAAGTATGCAGATAACTGAAAGTGATTTATTACCTAAAAATATCGCATGCATGCGTATATATAAGTGTAAACAATACTACGAGAACTGAATCACAACTATTTATATATATTATGTGTGTCTGAATAAACTCGTATAAATAAAGATTATCCAGTTTCTGTAAAAACATTTTGCATAAATTTTAAAAATTTCTGTTTGAAATGTTTTATGTAATGCACAAAAATAAATGCATATAAATATGAATGCTTCACTTCATTTCAGAGGTTTTAGGTTTAAGTTAATGTACCAGAAAGATTTAGTAGCATTATTTTGAATGTACTAAGTCGAATATTTCCCAGGATATGGAATTTTCAGCGATATTATGATGCAAAATAAGATTGTTTTTGTATAATAGATTGTATAAAATATACAGAGAATTTCAAATTTAGCATATTGTTATGCAGAACGTGTTGTAAAATTTCCAAATTCCTAGCAGTTGCTTAGTTTTATGTTTTTCAAATTCCAAATTTTATTTACTGTAACAAGAAGGCAAAGAAAATGAAGTTTTTAGTAAGAAAAATTAAAAAATTACACTGTAGATTAATATGGTAATTTAGAGTTATTATTATTATTATTAAAAGATATTTTATATTTAAACACGTAGTTCTCTTTTCTATTTATCCCAAATTCTTATGTACATACCGTCATTCACTACGATATGTTTGTGAATCTCAAGCTAATAAAAATGCGCCTCTATTTTAAGGTAAATGTAAGCTTTTTAAATATTGTCACTCCGTGGCTGAGGTAGTTAGAGCGCCATGTGAGTAACGCGGTTGTCAAATGTTCGAAATTCCAGAGTGTTAATTTTTGCAGATAATTAGTAGAAAAGATGTCAATTGATGAAAGAAAATTTTTCGTATCCTAAGATTTTTTTTTTTTTTTTTTGAAGCCTTTATATTATGTTCGAA
This sequence comes from Salticus scenicus, assembly GCA_963930645.1. Classification (NCBI taxonomy): domain Eukaryota; kingdom Metazoa; phylum Arthropoda; class Arachnida; order Araneae; family Salticidae; genus Salticus; species Salticus scenicus. Next base: position 20,641,127 of record OZ005661.1, read on the forward strand.
TGCTGAAATTGAAGGCAAAAATTTTGTATTCAAACATAAAAATGTTTTATAAAAATTAACTCATCGATAAATTCACAAAGTAGTACACAAATATATTTAAAATATATATCTATCTATCTATCTATCTATCTATCTATATATATATATATATATATATATATATATTTTTTTTTAACTCAGAAAAAAAAAAAATTATTTAAAAACAATTATGCAGTTATTTAAAAAAAGAAAAAAAAAAGTTTTATGCATACGTTTGTAATGACCAATAAACGGCACAACCAGAGCAATAACTGATGGCCAATCATAGCAAGGCATCGGGCAATGGATCAAATGCCCCAGAAAATTTTTTTGAAACTTCGTCAGGCGTGTATTGAATCTTCGATTGCCTTACCGCCTAGACTTTCGTGGTTTATAAAAGAGTACAAATTCTTTTCCTCTGAAATTCATCATTTCACCTTAATACGGAACAATTTGCAAAATCATAGCTTCGAAAAGATTTTTGTGATATGATACATTAAGAATTTGGGTTTTAAAAGATTTTTTTTTTTTTTTTTTTTTTTTATAGATATATTTATACTCGCTTGAAAAATAATTGTGTAGCATTTAAATATGAAGCTAATATGTTTGTATTTCCCAGAGGAAGTTGTCCTGATGATGAAAGTAGGCTGTAGCATAGCTGCATTCTTCACAATATCAGATTTATTGTTCAATTGAACATAGATATAATTTTTATAATAATAATAATAATAAAGAGAGGTTCTTTTTTATTTTCATATGCACTCTTATACTTTGTTTTACTTGTATTTTCACAATGTTTACTTTTCAATGTATCTAGACAGTTGATTAATATTATGTGTTTGAAATTCCGTATTTTATTTACTGCAACAAGAAAGTAAAGAAAATGAAGAGACAAGAACAATTTAAAAATTTCACTGTAAATTAATAGGATAAATTCGACTTATTTTTTTTTTCTTAAAAATATTTTACATTTAAACACGCAGTTAACTTTTTTTTTTTACTTTCTCTTACTCGCGCCATGTCAGTAACGCGGTTGTCGAGTGTTCGAAAGTCCGGCGTGTTAATGTTTGCAGAAAATTAGTAAAAAATATGTCAATTGATGAAAGAAAGGATCAATGTTTTTAGGTCAAGTTATCGAGAAAGAAATTTTGTTATATTTGAACGTTTTGAGGTTCCCTGAATCCAAAAATCATGTTTTTAGCTGTTGTCTCTGTGTGTGTGTGTGTGTCTGTGTGTGTGTGTGAGTGTGAATGTGTGTGTCTGCCTGTGTGTCTGTGTGTGTCAGTAATCAGCATATCTCAAAAACAAATTTGCTACTATTTGATCGTGAGATATGTTCATAAAAGTCACAGGCACACACACACACAGAAAATCACTCAGAAATCTCTCAGACCCACACAGACCAGCCGTTAAAAGCATGTTTTTCGGATACAGGAGGCATTAAACCTCGTAAATATAAGAAAAACTTTATTTTAAAAAAAATTATCCAAAAACAATATTTTCTCTAATATTTATATGAGTAAGAGAAAGTAAGCAAGTAAAATGTTATTTGTTTAATTATGGTAAGTGCTGTATGTTGTCCATAAATTTTATAAACGTAACATTGTGTGCTTAAATTTAGTGCAGTAAAAAAAAAAAAAAAAAAAAAAAAAGCATAGCAATGCTAATGAAATGCATTTCAAAGGATATTTAACTTTCTCCCAATTCTTTCTCTTGTTATGTAAAAGATTTGTTGCTGTTGTCATTATGTTACAGCAGTAGAAATTCTTTATATAGCATGTAAGAAATATATGTTATTATTATTATTATAAGGGCAGTCGAAAGATATTAAAAATAGTAAAGAAAAATATCTGCATAAATGATTTCTCCCGTACATAAAATGTATCTGCATTCCTTAATATGTTTTTGTACACAAACCACTTTTATGATCTCTATAAGATTCGATTATTATCCTCATATGATACGCATTTAAAATACAAAGTTTATTTTTCCTGCCGATGTTTGTTTTTGAGTTATCTTGATAACAGATATACTAAATTCTGTCAATTTTCTGTCAATATTTATTTTGTGTTATCCCGATAACGGACATTTATATATATACAATCTCACTGACAGAATGATTGACGAACCATTAAATATCGTATCATTATTTATTCAGGATTTCAAAAAAACGTATGATTATAGAAAAATCAAATTCGAAAATTTCCTCTTAATATAAGAATTTCTCCACTCTACATGGTTAAGACAGAATAATAAAAAATATGGACATATATTTTCATGTAATAAATGTAATACTTTTAAAGAATAATTTTCGTTTATTAAAAACATTTTCTTATATTTCTAGAATATTATAATTAAGTAAAATGTCTTTAGTACTACAGATACATTATCAACATAACAACATATCTTTATTTATTTATTTTTTTTTTAAAGATAATCTGGTGTTTCACTCACACGACTTTCTCCTACTCTGAAATTTAATACCATAAATACAGGTTGGAGATTAAGAGGTAAGATAACGAGTACTTTTACGTAAACCTATGTTAAACAATTCAAATTAGGCTTCGGAAGAGTTTTATATGATAAATAGTTCTATATGAGGGGGCTACCACCTCCATCAAACCCCCGTTTCATTGATGCACCTACATTTATATAGAATTTAATTCTGTTATTAAAATTAAAAGTTTACTTAAAATTATACAGACAATTTTCACACGCAACATTCATTGAAACTTATCAATCTTGATCAAACTTCTCCAGCAATATACTTATATTAACTTCAAAACACAACATCTGGATCTCCTAAAATTATTCGTTTTTAAGTTACTCTAAGAGACACAGACAAAGATCAAAGGTTAAAAACCTCGACTACGGTGTAAATATACGAAAAACAAAGGATGAATATTTACCTTAAAACATACATTATTTACCATATCTCTATGAGGAATTCATTTCAATTCCCGAACAGCTTTCCTGGAAATGGTAAAATATTATTAGTAAAGCACATCCACTAACAACAAATAACTAGTGTGTTGTGTCCACCATATGACTTTCTTCTATAATTTCCTATACAAATTTACCCAGTAAAAATAATTTATGAAAATTATTATTAAAAAAAATCTTCCATGATAATGCATACGGTTTCCATATTATAGAAGTGGTATGACACTAAAAAGTTAAAAAAAGTCTAATTTAGTCTCAATATTACATTTTTTTTTTTGTTTTGGTTAAAGATGAAAAAAATCAATAACTTCATTTTAAATTATCGCAGATCGATGGTTCAACCATTCGTTTATAATGTATAAATAAACTCTAATTCAGAGTTGCATTAAAAACATGTGTCATATTGTAATAAATTAATTAAACACATTATAAAAACACGTTAAAAATACATTTATTAAAATATCCAAAACTTTTCGCCTATATACAAGAAGGCATCATCAGGGAATTTGGTTCGACACATACTTCAGAGCAGTTATATGTATTTTTGAATCACATGGTTAACAGTTAAGTTCATACATAAAATATATTCAACTGAAAGTCAGAGGCTGGATCTATTTCAGGAAGAGGAGGGGCTACACTTGGACGCTGGAGCTATTTCAAGGAAGAGGAGGTGCTACACTTGGAAGTTGGGAACTATTGCAGGAAGAGAAGGTGCTACACTTGGAGGTTGGAACTATTGCAGGAAAAGAAGGTGCTACACTGGAGGTTGGAACTATTGCAGGAAGAGAAGAAGCTACACTGGAGGTTGGAACTATTGCAGGAAGAGAAGTAGCTACATTTGGAGGTTGGAACTATTGCAGGAAGAGAAGGAGCTACACTTGGAGGTTGGAACTATTGCAGGGTGACGAAGTGTTGCACTTGGAGGTTGGAACTATTGCAGGGTGACGAAGTTTTGCACTTGGAGGATGGGGAAACTGTAGAAACATCAGATTGCAAATGCAGGAAATGAAAATTTATTAAATATGTGTTTTGAAGATTCGCCTGAGGCTATTGAAGAGTAAAACTATCTTGAACTGGAAAAAACAAGCTATTAGTTATTTTATAATATGGTGCCAAATTATTCGCAAAATTGCAGCATCTTTTGAATTTATTGAATTTTTATGTATAATTATATTTATAGCTTCACAAAAATATAGTTCTTGGATCGTAGGAGGGACTGAAATAATTTTGGCGTTATCCCACATAGGAGTAGCGTTAGGGTTATCATAAATAAAATCAATTAGAGTAGAACTTCTTCCTTCCTTTAAATTACGCTTATGTTCTTGAATTCGTTGTGTTAAAGTTCGCTTAGTTTGTCCAATGTAACAGAAAAGTTCTTTGTTATTTTCAATGGTTATTTTATATACTCCTTCAGTAGGTCCAGTTTGGTCACGATCATAAAGAGTTAATTGTTTAATAGTTGGGGGGGAACTGAAAGGTATTAATATATTAAATTTACGTTGAATATAATTTTGAAAACTATAGAACTCTTTACATTAGGGAAGACTATAGGTATAATGTAATTTACAAGTTGAATTTAAAGTATGATTCATAGGATTAATTGACATGCTGCTTTTTATTTTATTAACAATTTTTGTAATATAAGATTTACTATACCCTGCATCATTACCGATTTTAATAATTTTGTTAATTTGTTGTTTTTCATTAAATTCAAAAGTTGTATAATTTAAGGCACGGGTAATATAGGAATTGAAAAAAGCATTTTTACATTTAGTAGGGTGAGCTGAATCAGTGGGAATAGGTAAGGGAATAAATGAATTTTTGAAAAAAACGTCAAAACATATAGTTGAATTATCAGAATTACGATGGATCTTAAGGTCGAGAAACGGTAGAGTACGATTAGTTTCAGTTTCGTAAGTAAAATTTATAGATGGAAATTGGTTATTAAAACTATCAATTAAATTAAGAAGCGAATTTTTTGAATAAGGCCAAGATAAAAAAAAAAATGTCGTCCACGTAACGTAGATATATACTAGGTTTGAGTATGGAAGATTCAAATACACGTTTTTCTAACTCAATAAGTAGTAAATCTGCTAAAATAGGACTAAGGGGGGAAACCTCCTCTTCCTTGAAATAGCTCCATCGTCCAAGTGTAGCACCTCCTCTTCCTGAAATAGATCCAGCCTCTGACTTCCAGTTGAATATATTTTATGTATGAACTTAACTGTTAACCATGTGATTCAAAAATACATATAACTGCTCTGAAGTATGTGTCAAACCAAATTCCCTGTTGATGCCTTCTTGTATATAGGCGAAAAGCTTTGGATATTTTAATAAATGTATTTTTAACGTGTTTTTATAGTGTTTCTTAATTAATTTATCGTTTATAATGTATTGGCGAGCTCTTTTGAAAGATACCCATCATAAAAATTCCTACATACACAATTTTTTTTTCCAGTTGACTATCTCTATTACAAAAAATATTTATTCGTTTCATTTAATTTAGTGCAGTCTGTAGATATTAAACTCTTAAGGTATTTGAATACTTTTGAGTGTCCCTGTACACGAACAATTTGCTTCATCTCAACGAAAAGCTTAGTGTAGCATCCGTATATGATACACGTTTAGAATTCCGAGTTTAGAATTTCTGCTCCTATTTGTTCTTGAGATACACTGATAACACAGACACACAGACAGACAGATACACATACAAACAGACAGACAGACAGACACACAGACCATTCGCTAAAAACATGATTTTCGTATTCAGGGGAACTCAGAACATGTAAATATAACAAAAACTCGATTTCGAAAATTTGACCATAAAACAATACTTTCTCTACCGTAAGGGTAAGAGAAAGTAAAAAGTGAAAAATTAAATTATTTCCTAAGAAAGATAATACAGAAAATCATTAACAAAAAAATACAACCTTAAAAACAAACATTTAAAAATTCTTCAATATTTATTGATAAATGCAGGATTTGTTCGCATTATAATAAAAGATAAAGTGTCAACGCGACATTTAAGAACGTTGAATGATGTAATTGTCAAAATCAGTCAATATATATATATTTTTTCACATTATCGGAAAAGAGATAAAAAAGTTTCATTTCTATTCATTATCCATGCGCCTGTAAGCAAATGGATAATTTCTAAATGTAATTAAGATATGATTAATGCTTGTTGAATTGCTACATAATTACGTCTCGGGAACATTGAGTAACAGTAATTATTGTGCTCCTAATGCATTTAATTAACTCATTAATTTTTCTTTGAACATATCAATAGGGATAAATCTGATAAGATGATTGATCTCTTGATATTAAGTTAATTATTCTGTTTATTCTTTTCAATGAAATATTATAAAATGTATTGTTTTAAATATATAAATGTATTTAAGACTTTGAAACATATCGTATATTAAATTACATGACATTAGATTATACAATTTGTCCGTTGCAATGGTTTAACGATCAAAGAAATATATATATATGTGTATCCCAATTGTTTCTCTTGCTATGTAAAAGATTTTTTTGCTGTTGTCATTATATTACAGCAAAACAAATTCTATACATAGCATGTAAGAAAGATATGTTATTATTATTATTATAAGTGTTGTCGAAAGATATTAAAAAGAGTAAAGATAAATATCTGCATAAATGATTTCTCCCGTAGATAAAATATATTTGTATTCCTTAATATGTGTAGAATATATATATATATATATATATATATATATATATATATATATATATATATATATATTGTTATTAACTAGATAAATAAAGGAAAGTTATTTCAAAGCTATTTTATTTTGCGGATAATCAGTATTTTATTTGTAAACAGTGCATTTATTTTTATGTTAAATATTCTGTGTGCAGCCACGGATCAGAAGTGGGAACATCTAAAGTGATATGTATAATACAACTTTAAAAAATCATTTATAACAATTACATGAAAATGAAAGCAATGAATTTGATTACTATTATGTAGCTCTAGCAAATTGTCTGCTAGTTGCATATGCACCATAGAACACACTTAAATTAAATGAAATAAAAAAGAAAAAGACAAATATAGTAACTTAATTTTTAGACATAACGTTCGATAGTCTGTAATATATCTGAATTCATTTTTTGACGGATGAAATATATTAAAGCTATTCGTACAATATTTTATAGAAATCATGATTCTGTGCATTTGAAAAAGCATGTTAATTTCATTACAATTCACTGTGAAAGGATGTTAATACACACATTTTAAAATTTCTCCCATAATCTAGATAGTAAGGAAACTATTTTGTATCCCCTTCTTCAAGAAACGTTGTGAGGTAAAGTAACGTTAGCGTAACGCTACAAATGAAGTTCGCACTTTACGAATAACACGTAAATGTGCAGAGTTTTAGGATTCAGATGATTAATGGAGTTAGTTCCTATAATAATGATAATTTGCGATACTTTAATTTTATAAAGTAAAATGGATATAAAAGGGAAAGGATGGTAGTGACGGGAGAGCTGCTTTGAGAGAGAGGTGGATAGTGAATGAGAAGTAGTAGGAGGTTAAAGGAGTTAGTAGCGAGATGCTATAGTAGAAGATAATTAGTCGAGTAGTATAGTGGTTTAGGGAATCCTCCCACTAACGAAAGACTAGTATAGTCGGGAGAGATAAAGGCGTTAAGTGAAGCTGTTGAGATTAATTATGGTTATTTATTGAAGTTAAAGTATTTATGAAGTCTGCCCCTTTAAGTTTATAAAGGTATTTAATGTGTATATAGTCCAACGCCCACCTTTTCATTAAGCTCAAAATAAAAGCACGTTATTTATTTTATATTCAAGTCTTGTGCTCTATTGCTTACCATTTAGCTACTTCATACTTAATTAAGTTAAGCTTAATCTGATGTTAAATGAGGAATATGACGTCCTCTAATTCCTCACAGTGGCGCCCAAACCAGTTCGACACCCCCCCCCCCCCTCCCCCGAGCCAGTAATTTTTTATGGCGCTACCAGTGTGCTTCAATTTTTTGATGAGCTTGAATATTATTTTAATTTTTATAAAATTGATATTGCCGAAAAACATGTTTGGCTAAAGTGTTCCTTAAGAGGTGAACCAAGACAGTGGCATGATTTAATCGCCTGTCATTCACTTGGCCCAAATCCAACCTATGAGGATTTAAAAAGTAGAGTTATAAGTCTCTTTGCCACTCGGTATGATAGATTAAGAATGGAGAATGAACGTCCCCCCCCCTCAAAAAAGTCAGTGGAAAGTAATAATAAGGGCAGTCGAAAAACCGCAACAAGTTTTTAAGTCACAGGAAGCAAGCTCAAGTAAATTAGATCAACCCAAAACTGGCGATAAAAACTTTCTCTCTAGCGGCAAAAGTCAAACGCAAGTTGAAGCAACCAAGCAAACTTCGATTTCAAACAGCAAGACAGACGAATTTAAGTCTGTTATTCAGCCTTTGGTTACGGATAAAAAATCCGACAATTTCTCTAGTATAGCGACGGCGGTTGTAAACGGCGGTTGCCGGCTGAAACCGTTAAACTGAGCGAAAGTGATAAATCATATTCAAATGCTCGACCGATCAAAGGCGGGGAGTTATCTAATTTCACAGAAACTGTGGTAGATGAAAGTAATACATTTCAAAATGCAGTGATAACTACCTTCACTTCTGCAAATCTTGTACATAAATTCAACGATAAGATCGTAAATCGACCGGAAAAGTCGGATAACGGTGTCGCTAGTTTAAACGACAAAGTAACAGAAAAACGGATTTTCCCTAATGCATTCCAATATTTTAAAGCTTGTAAGCCCTCCAGTACCTCGACTTCAACGAGTAGAGAGCGAGCAAAACCTCCTCAGAACAGCGACAAGATTTCGGGTGCGAAACCCCCTTAACAGGGTGGCCAGGCACCAGGTTCGAAACCTCCTCAACACAGTGACCAGATTCCAGGTTCACAACCTCCTCCGAACAGTGACAAGTTTCCGGGTGCGAAACCCCCTACTGAGGCCGACCAGGCACCATGTTCGAACCCTCCTCAGGACAGCGACCTTGCAATGTCTGACCTCAAACTGCAAGCCACCAGCGCTGAAATTTCTACAACACCTCCACAGGCCAGTCGGACACGCATCTCTGATTTTGCTGATATCAAGGAATCCATATGTCAGGTGCTATGGTTCATTATTTTTTTCCGTAATAAAGTGTATTTCTAGCAGAGCAGTCATAAAATCTACGACATGTAGCGAAGCCTTTTGGACTTTCACCCATTATCTGAAGGCCATGAACTTTCTTAAATTTCAAAAGTCTAAATTTAAACTTGGAGCATGAACTTTCAACTCCGGAAATTTCCTGTTTTGTTTACATGTCTTAATTTTTTTTCTGTTATACAATATATTCATGTATGTACTTTAATGTTTTTTTTTTTTATAGCCATCACCAGCAGTGCTTAGTACGATAAAAAAAATTTCTTACCTTTGTATATAAATTTCCCCCCCCCCCTCTAGTTTTTTACATGATCTATATGTATGTACTCTAATGTTTTCTATTTGTAGCCAACAACGGCAATTTTTGGTAAAAACCTTTTCAACATTTGTATATATATATATATATATATATATATACATATACTAGCTGACCCGACAAACGTTGTTTTGTCATATAAATTATTTCTAGAGAATATTTTGCTAGAAAAAAATAACTAACTTATTGTAAGTGTGTAATGATGTGGTATATAGGTGAAACAGGTATGGAGCGCTGTGAACGGTGACTGTAAATTCCGATTATAATGGCTATATTACACGAGAGACTTTCGTTCAGCATTTTACTAAACACAGCATTATACCCAACACACTCAGCCTGATTTTGTTTAAGGACAGCAAGTTTTCGGATGATCAACTTTTACGAAACCGTTTAGAAAAAGCTGAGTATGTTGAGCGTGCTGATCAAAATTGACCAATAGGAGGAATAAACAGAATTTTTTTCTGGAATACCTTTAGAGAAGGGAATACATCACGCTATCAATTCAGGGGAAGCCTACGGATAGCTGACCGGTTTCTCGTTCGTTCAGCATAGTGAACATGTTGCGTATAATGTTGTGTTGAGTATATATGCTCCCGTGTGATATGGCCATAACGTAAAAGACATAATTACCGAAATTTTCTCTACTTCCTTCTTGCTACTTGGTACTTTCTACTTTCTACTTGTTATTTAAAACCTCCGCTGAATGTCGAACAGCACAAAATTTTATTTCATACGGCAAATATTTCTATTTATGTGAGAATCTCTGATAGCAACGAATTTCACATGAAAATTCCGTCTTTTTTGAATAAGCTGTAACAATCTGGACCGATTTGATGAAAATTTTTATCAAAAAGCTATTACAATATCTAACATCATTACATGTAAATTTATCACAATTTAATCAATCCATGCATGTGAGTATGCGTATAGTATGAGCGAAGTGAAATGTAGAGTTCGTATTAAATAAAAACTTAAACTCGTTTTAATTAAAGGTGAAAAAGTTGATACTCAATTTATTTTGTAACAGGTATAATTTTTTAATCTACAAAAACTTAATTTATCGTAATGCCATTGGATGTACAATATTTTTGGTTAATCCTTGAGGAGTATACACAAACAAATTCGAAAGTTTTCCAACCCTGGAACACACAACATATAATTGGCCGTGAGAAAAGCACGGATTTTCTAAATCTAAGCCACAAATTAGGACCCCTTTGGTGAATTTAAATATTTTAAGCCATTTTTGCGATGAATTGAAATGGCTATCTCAATTGTGGAATTAAAGATCTTGGCGAGAAGCGTCCAAGCTACTTCGGTGCCAAATTTCAAATTTTGACAAAGGAATCCGATACTAAAGGTGATCCATACAAAAAAATAAATAAATAAAATATCAGTGACATACACACGCACAAATGTATGGGACCCCATTGGTGACTTTAAATATTTTATGCCATTTTTGCGATGAATTGAAATGGCTATCTCAATTGTGGAACTAAAGATCTTGGCGAGAAGCGTCCGAGCTACCTCGGTGCCAAATTTTCCATACAATAAATAAATAAATAAAATATCAGTGACATACACACGCACAAAAGTATGGGACCCCTTTGGTGACTTTAAATATTTTAAGCCATTTTTGCGATGAATTGAAATGGCTATCTCAATTGTGGAACTAAAGATCTTGGCGAGAAGCGTCCGAGCTACTTCGGTGCCAAATTTCAAATTTTGCCAAAGGGATCCGATACTAAAAGTGTTGCATACAAAAAATAAATAAATAAAATATAATAAATTAACTACACAAATAAATTTGTAATTTAGGGTGGTTGTCAATCAACGCGCGTGTAAATTTGATAGAAAATTATATAAAATACTCACTCCAATTCCGCACCAAATTTGCAAAATGTTTTTTTTTTTTTTATGCACACTTCAAAACTCCTCAAAAACTAATTACATCTTGATGTAATATTACAATTAGGACAAAATTTTTTATAACAATAATAACACGAAGTTACAAAATATTTTCCTAAATTTGATCGCAGCACCAACTGTCGGGACAAACTGGAATTACAATAGAATATACGCAAGCGAAGTGTGACGTCACTGACCGTCAGTGGATGCAAGAAAAAGATTTCCTATGTTAATCTCCCATTGGATTTTTTTATAAAAAATTATTAAAAATTGAGGAAAATTATTTCTCGATTTTAATCCCCATATTTGGGCATAGATATGTATTAGTTATCGTATGAATGTGTTAGATTGAGTTTTTTTGCTCTCAAATTGACAAAATTTTAATTTTAAATTTCAAAACTCTGTCTTCCTTGGCGTTTTTTGTATTTGGCGATCAAAAACGTAATACGAAAATATACATGCCAGATGTATATTTTCGTAATATGTATTGTACGAAATTGTTTCATAACCATTATTTTTGAAAGAAATTAATATGTTCGCCAGATAATATGGCGATATTTTTTTTTTCCGCCAAGGATGACAGAGTTTTGAGATTAAAAATTCAAATTTTATCAATTTTACAGCAAAAAAAAAAAAAAAAAAAAAAAAAAAAAAAAAAAAAAACTCATTCTAACGCATGCACATGATAACTAATACATATCTATACCCAAATATGGGGATTAAAATCGGAAAGTAATTTTCCTCGATATTTAGTAATTTTTTACAAAAAATCCAATGGGCGATTAACATAGGAAATATTTTTCTTGCATCCACGGACGGCCAGTGACGCCATCACTTCGCTTGCGTATTATTGAATATTCGATACTACGATCGTAGCGCAGTCTGCCGGATCCAATGTCATTCCAAAATCAACAACAATTTATAAGTGATAAATTAATTAAATAAACAATTTAAATTGGACTGAATTGTAAATCTAAACCATTCTCGAATCAACCTGAAGACACACAAAAAATTTCATTAAACTCGGTCCAGCCGTTTAGGAGGCGTTCAGTGACATACACACGCACAAAAGAAATGTATATAAAAAGATAAATACAAAGGCACAGCTTTAGTATACCCCCCCCCTTGTTGACTTTAAATAATTTTGGCCATTTTTGCGATGAATTAACATGGCTATCTCAATTGCGTAACTGACGATCTTGGTGAGAAACGTCCGTACTACTTATCGGTGCCAAATTTCAAATTTTTCCAATCTAAAGTTGTTCCATACAAAAACAAAAAAGAAAACTGTTTTATGATATATACAAAATAAAAAAAAAAAAATAATTCTAATAAATTCGAAATTATTACTATTTACAATTAAGGTGAAATCATAAAAGAACCTTTATAAGTTACATATAAAGTATCAATTAAAACGAAAAATTTTGCTTTACTGTAGAAAAGAAAAGTACTACTAAATTAAATAAAAATTTTAAGCTAATAGAGTTCTAACAACCACGTGACTTTTTTCTTAGCAACCGTACTTTGCTGAAGGACAACGCTAATTTTTCCATGCCTTTGGAAGTGTAGTAGTCGAATTTTTTTTGCTTTTGCAAATACATTTACAACACTGTGTTACAATAAATTTGTAACACTATTCCGCATTGAATAAATGTGTCAGTGAGGTCAACTGTCCCTCAGCAAACATGCTAGTGATGTCATCTGTTAGAACTCTATATCAAGTATCTCTTTGAAAATATTTAGTTACCCGCGAATATTTTCATGGTATATTAATTTTTTTTTTGTAATTTTTATTGTTTATCACGCGAAATTAAAAATATTTTATTTCCGGAAAAAATAAATAAACGTGAATTTTTTTTATTTTGGCATCAAATATATTTTTATTTATCATTTTAAAGTTAAAATGGAGTTTTTATTTAATATCTTTTGATCCAATTATCCGATTGAACTGAATTGTAAATCTAAACCATTTTCGAATCCCCCTGAAGACACACAAAAAATTTCATTAAGCTCGGTCCAGCCGTTTAGGAGGAGTTCAGTGACATACACACGCACAAAAGAAATATATATATAAAGATTCCTCATCTATGTTTTTCTAAATGTCGTATAAATTGTATAAAATGAATATTTCTTATTGTTAAACTTTTGTATTCTAAATGTTCTATGTATGTATTATTCGTATGGGGTAAAGAGAATTTTTTTAGCTAATTTGCATGTAAATTCTTGTTTAACGACTAACTTTAATAAACAAATATTTTCGTTTTTTTCCATTATGCAAATAAGCTATGTGGGAAATATTGGTTACATATAAAATTTTATATATCAAACTCTCATTTATCGCTGTACAAGCTGTAGTTTAATTTCTATTTTGATTTATAAGGTAAAAAAAAAAAGTTTGTATGTTAGAAGTATTCTGATAATTAAAACCATCAGTCCAGTCCCTTATTCTGATGTCCAGTCGCTTATTCTGACTTTTAATCCGAAATACAATATGATGGTTCCTTACTTTGAAATGAAGATGAAGTATTTCTGGACCGTTGCCAGCTATTTTTGAGTCTGAAGTAGAAAGAGTTTTCTTGGACGCATGCCAGCGGATCCCTTTCAAGATACATCTGATAGTAGACAACTGGAATTTTTTTTGATGCACTCTCAAGTTACTTTTCCTAGCTGATGATTCTGGGCCTAGACTGGCCTTCAGATGGCTAACAACATTTCAAGTTTTTAATAAAATTATTTTCTTAATGTTGCAAGTTTAAAAATTAAGTTTGTACCTTTCCATATTAAAGGAAATATGTACCTGTCATCAATATTGCGTGTTTAAAATTAAGTTTTTATCTTTCCGTTTAAGGAAAGATGTACCTGTTATCCCCTTTTTTAAAATGTTGGACTATATTTCACTAAGTTTTCGGCGCTAGGGTTTTCCATCGTAAATCAACTTAGACCGAGCTTACATTTCTTATCATAGTTTTTTCTAAGTGAATGGTTTTTCAGCCCGGCGCTCTTAATTTTTTTTTTCACGATTAGATTTTAAAAAACAAGTAGTTATTGTTGGGCAGTTTGATTTAAACTCCCCCCCCCTTTTTCTCAAGTATTATGCAGTTTTATTTTAAGCAGTAAGTCCCTGCAACTATTTTTCATTTGTATTGCATAGCAATATTTTAAAATTTTCACGTGTAAAAACCCGTTGTGGATTATTACGTGAAATTTTTGTCTTTTGGTGAGGAACTGTGAATTAAAGTAACGTTAGCGTAACGCTACAAATGAAGTTCGCAATTTACGAATAACACGTAAATGTGCAGAGTTTTAGGATTCAGTTGATTAATGGAGTTAGTTCCTATGATAATGATAATTTGCGATACTCTAATTTTATAAAGTAAAATGGACATAAAAGGGGAAGGATGGTAGTGACGTGAGAGCTGCTTAGAGAAAGAGGTGGATAGTGAATGAGAAGTAGTAGGAGGTTAAATGCGTTGGTAGCGAGCGGCTATAGTAGAAGATAATTGGTCGAGTAGTATAGTGGTTTAGGGAATCCTCCCACTAACGAAAGACTAGTATAATCGTGAGAGATAACGGCGTTAATGGAAGCTGTTGAGATTAATTATGATTATTCATTGAAGTTAAAGTATTTATGAAGACTGCCCCTTTAAGTTTATAATGGTATTTAATGTGTATATAGTCCAACGCCCACCTTTTCATTAAGCTCAAAATAAAAGCTCGTTATTTATTTTATATTTAAGTCTTGTGCTCTATTACTTAAAATTTAGCTACTTCATAAAGTAATTAAGTTAAGCTTAATCTGAAGTTAAATGAGGAATATGACATCATCTAATTCCTCACAACGTTTTCTATATGTAACTCTTCCGACGCTCCATATAATGAGAAATAATACCAACCGATCGAAAATTAACTTAAAACATTTTTTTTTTTTTTAGATTTGTGAGGAATTTTTTTTAGTAGGAGATTTCTTTGATTGGAAAAGGTCTTTATTTCGTAAGATTGATAAAGTAAATAAGAGTGAGGTTAATAAGAGGAAAATTATTTTAACAAAAAATCTAAAGAATTTATTCTGAAAGTAGGAATATTTTCAATACGCCACAGCAATTTTTGACTAATTAAATGTTAAAATTGCCTTATGTATTTATAGAAATTGCGCGATATATTGCCCGAAATCAAAACCTTCTCTACCATTAAATGAGTAGGAGAAAGTAAAAAGAACATGAAGTTATTAGTTTAATTAATGTAATTGCATAATTTATGATTTTAATTTTTATATACTGTGAGGTCGAGACTCTAGACCGTCACCAAAAGTTGGGACGGTTAAGGCACTTTGTCGCCAGTAACTCGGCGAAAGTCTTGGTCGAGTTAGTTTTATGTCGGCATGAGGCTGCAGTGAAATAATTAGGATCTGAGTGTTTGATGAATGGGAAGTGATTGTAAGTTTTAACTGAAATGAAGGGAAAGGATGTTTATTAGGATGGAGTATAAAATGAAGGATAGTGAATTGCTAGGGGTAATGGAATGAAATGGAATGGTGATGAATTGATAGCTGATTAGTGTGGAGTTAAGAGTAATGTTGATGGTGATAGCTTTACGCGTATGGTGGTAGAGAGGTGTAGTATTGTGGCGTAAGTTAAGAAAATGATCAATCGCGCTTCGGGAATCCGGCCGATATCCTGGTGTGAGACGTGTAATGAACTACCATCGACAAGATCATTATAGGTGAGACACTTTTAAGTTACGCTTTGTTAAAGTTATTTCCTGGGATTTATTAATAGTTATAATAGAGTTAGCTCAACGCCCACCTTGATATGGAATGTTAGATAAACTTTGTTATTTATTTCTTAACTTTGTCTCGAGCTCTTCTTATTACTAGCTAATTAAGCAATTAAGTAATCTAAGTAAATCTTTAAGATTGAGGAATTAAGATCTAGTAAGATCTAAGATCTAGGATTTAAGATCTACAATTGAGAATATGGCATCCTCTTATTCTCTACAGTGGCGCCCCAAATCAGCTCGACACCCCCCCCCCCCGCTCGGGTTTATTTTACTGGCTCAAATAATGTACTTGAATTTTTTGAAGAACTTGAAAAATATTTTGAAATATGTAAAATTGATTTATCTGACAGACTTAAATGGTTAAAATACTCCTTAAAAGGAGAACCTAAAATGTGGCTTGACCTGATTGCGATTGAGATTATGATTGAGGAATTAAGATCTAGTAAGATCTAAGATCTAGGATTTAAGATCTACAATTGAAAATATGGCATCATCTTATTCTCTACAGTGGCGCCCAAATCAGCTCGACACCCTCCCCCCCTCCCCCCCCCGCTCGGGTTTATTTTACTGGCTCAAATAATGTACTTGAATTTTTTGAAGAACTTGAAAAATATTTTGAAATATGTAAAATTCATTTATCTGACAGATTTAAATGGCTAAATTACTCCTTAAAAGGAGAACCTAAAATGTGGCTTGACCTGGTTGCCTCTCATTCCTTGGGTCGAAATCCCACTTATAAAGATTTAAAAATCAAAATTATAAACACCTTTTCCTTAAGTGCCGATAGAACAAGATTAAAGCACGAACTTTATACACAGAAAGTGCCGGTATTTGTTAAACCGACAACCTTTTTCCTGCGTAAACTGGATTTAATTAAGCAACTTGACTTACAGTTATCATTTTTTGAAGTGTTGGACATTATAAACCCGCTGTTTACAGTCCAAATTCAAGATTTTCTAGAATTAAAACCAGCCGCATCTACTGATAGTCTATTTCAAGTTCTCGATAAATATCAAGCACGTCACGCTGCTAACCCTCCGAATATCACTAATCGCCGGCAAGAAACCGTCAGTGTTGAAAATGAACAGTGAGAAAATTTCGCCCCCTCCCCCCTCAAATTGATACTTTCTACCGACCGCAACAAGCTAACTTTTCGCAGCGGAGAAACAGTCATTTAAATCAGCCAGAAACTGTTGCAGGAACTCATAATACCAAAGTTCAATCTATATGTTTAAATTCTCTTTCTATTTCTTCAGTCAACTTGCCACATTAAAATTCTTCTCAAAGCGTTTCCAATTTAAACTCTTCGTTACCTTCAAATCTAGAGAAGAATGAAAGCCCTTTAAATGTAGCGGCTAAAACTTTCGCCAAGAAACGAAATTTAGGTTTTGAAACTGTTCAGTCAACAGCCTTTTCTAGTAGTTTAAATTCACCACATGATAAATTACAGTTTAATTCTAAAACTGTCAAGTCGGCAGATTCTGCTATTTTTATTGATAAATCTTATGCAAATGCTAAACCGGTTGAGTCCGGAAATTTATCTCATGTAACAGGAAAAATTTTCGCAGAAAATGATGTTAAAATTAATGTTGGTGCTAAATCTTTATTAAAGGCATCAAACTCTTGTTTTCATTCTGTTCAACCAACAGATTTATCTATTAGTTTACATGCATCTCCTGATAAACTACACTTCAGTTCTAAAACTGTCAAGTCGGCAAAATCGGCTATTTGTAATGATAAATCATATTCAAATGCTCGACCGATCAAATCCGGGGAGTTATCTAATTTCACAGAAACTGTGTTAAAAGAAAGCGAAAAGTTAAGCCACTGTGCTTCTAAATATCTCGCATCTACTTTAAACGAAAATCTAGTAACTAATTTAAATGAAAGTAATGAAAAATTGCATTTAAGTTTTCTACATGTCAAGCCGACTGAATCCTCTAATTTAAACGAAAAGGCTCTCAATCAAAATGACCAGTTAAACTGTCTTCAACCTAATTTACATACCCTACCACTGCTTCTTGTACACTGCTAGATAATTTAAAAGCAAATGTTGTGATTTCAACTACAAATGTCAACTATTTTCAAGCTTGTAAGCCCTCCAAGACCTCAACATTCATGAGTAGAGAGAGAGCTGAATCATCTTCCGACGCTATGGACAGCGACTGCGTGCCGGGTTCGATCACAGCCCAGGAATGTGCTTTTGCATCGCCTGACCTCCTGCTGCAAGCTTCCAGCCCTGTGATTTCTGCAACGAGTGCAATGGCCAGCAGGACTCACATGTTTCATACTAATGCTGTTACAGCGGAAACTTTTGGTCAGGTTTTATCGTTTCTTATTTTAATTTTTCTCAAGTATTTGTTTATCATAGTTGTACCAAAATGTGCGACATGTATTGAAGCCGTTTGGACCTGTGAACCTCTTCTGAAAGAAATGAACTTTCTGAAACTAAAAACTGTAAAATTCAAAATTTGTGCATGAACTTTCACGTCAAAATTCATGTTTCTGCTTCAATGTCAACATTTTTGTTCTCTCTTAATGTATATTTTATGTATGTATACTAAGTTCTTTTATTTTGCAGCTATCACCTGCAGAGCGGGTAATATAAAATTGGTTTTAGCCTTTGTAAATACCCCCCCCCCCCTTTTTTTTCGTATTTCTGTAAATATTGTATTTGTATATATAAAATGAAATTTGATATGTGTATAAAATGAATATTTTTTATTGTTAAAACTTTTGTATTCAACTAAAAGTTATCTATCTATCTCTCTCTCTATATATATATATATGTGTGTGTGTGTGTGTGTGTTTGAGTGGGGAAATATTTTTTTGGCTATATGCGTAAATCACGCATAACTTTAAACTAAAATCACTAACAAATTAATTTTTTGTCGTTTCGCATGCTATAGCCCAGGAGGGAAAAATATTGTATATAAACTATTCTATGTATTCAGAGACAATTTGTCTCGTTTATCTATCTACAAAATGTAGTTTTTATATTTTTGATACTTTAAAAAGTTTCCGTTTTAGAATTATCTCTGACGATCTAATCTGATGTCCCAACTATTATTCTGATGCCTGACGTTTTCTGACCGAATTGTTCTTCAGTCTGCACTCTAAAGTTACTTTTACGAGCTGATGTATCTGGGCCTAGACTGGTCTTCAGTGGCTCTCTAATGGATGAAGAAATTTCTCTTCTAAGTCTTGAAGGATGGCTTACTTCGGACAGAATTTCAAGTTTTTTTTATCTCAATAAAAATTATTTTCTTCATGTTGCTAGTTATGTTAAAGCAACCCCCCTGTACTTAATCCTCCTTCAACTAAAGTTTCAAATTAAGTTTTTTCCTTTCTGAAATTACAGAAAGATGATTGTAAGCCCCGTTGTATAGTTGAGCTAACTTATTTGAGGCGTGTTTTACCCTCGTAGTTTCCGGCTGTAAAGGGCCCTCGTTTTAATTTAAAACTTAAATTTCTTTTTTTCGAGGTTTGTCCGGTTTTAAGCTTAGGGTTTTTTATTCGCCATTGTGTTTGAAGCTGTAAAGCAGTTCATTGCTCAGAAAATTAAACTTTAATTTTTTCCTAACTTATTTTAAAATTTCAGAAACTAAGTTGTGACTGCACTCACTCCTATGAGATTTATTAGTGTTTAAATTTACTCGTTAAAACCCGTTGGGGATTTTCCCGACTAAATTTTTTTTCTTGGAGGGGGACTGTAAGGTCGAGACTCTAGACCGTCACCAAAAGTTGGGACGGTTAAGGCACTTCGTCGCCAGTAACTCGGTGAAAGTCTTGGTCGAGTTAGTTTTATGTCGGCATGAGGCTGCAGTGAAATAATTAGGATCTGAGTGTTTGATGAATGGGAAGTTATTGTAAGTGTTAACTGAAATGAAGGGAAAGCATGTTTGTTAGGATGGAGTATAAAATGAAGGATAGTGAATTGCTAGGGGTAATGGAATGGAATGGTGATGAATTGATAGCTGATTAGTGTGGAGTTAAGAGTAATGTTGATGGTGATAGCTTTACGCATATGATGGTAGAGAGGTGTAGTATTGTGGCGTAAGTTAAGAAAATGATCAATCGCGCTTCGGGAATCCGGCCGATATCCTGGTGGGAGAAAAGTAGTGATAACAGAGAACTACCATCGACAAGATCATTATTGGTAAGACACTTTTAAGTTACGCTTTGTTAAAGTTATTTCCTGAGTTTATTAAAAGTTATAATAGAGTTAGAGGAATTAATATCTAGTGAGATCTAAGATCTAGGATTTAAGATCTACAATTGAGAATATGGCATCCTCTTATTCTCTACAATACTTTAAATGAATTTTCTTTTAATAAAACTCAACATATGAGCATAAATTAAAAATTTAATAAATGTTTCTATATCTGAAAATAAGTATCACGTAATATCTTTAAAAAAAAAAAAAAAAAAAAAAGTTTTTTTTTAAATTGTGTATGCAGAAACACTATATTCAATTTATTCATTCGTAGTGCATTTTTGAATTTCAAAACGAAAATTTATTCTAAAACTATCGCTTTGAATAATATCAGTCCAATTTTTACTGCCATATGATTTTTTTTTCTAATATTTATACAACGAATTCAAATTTCCCTAAACAAAACATGAAAGAGCAATATTTCCCATACTTTAAATTGACTGGGGATCTAGCGTTAAATCGATTTCCTTATCTTCATGTGCGTGGTCAAGCAAACATATATATCTATATGCATAGATAGATTTTAAAAACAGATTAAAAAAAATCTATGTAAAAAAGTTTGCATATCATTTTCCCGAAAAATGCGAAAAGAAGTACGTTTGAGAAAATAGATTCCATATTTGTTTCGTGAAAGTGAAATTATCCACATACTTTTCAGAAATTTGAAAATATTCCTTAAAGCAGATTTAGGATAGTGTGACTCGACTGCATGAAAAAAATTTGTATATACCTTTCTTATCTAATCTGAAAAAAATATATGTATATATTTCCATTTTATGGGATATATGAAAGTTTTACGCAAGATATAAGAATTTTTGCATAAAAAAATATTTTTCCTGTTTGTGAAAAGAATATGCTAAACTACTTTATTTACACTCTGAATAATCAAAAGTGAAAAACATGAAATATAAAACGTTAGAAGCGTTAAAATAATAATAATAATAATAATCACGATTCTTGGTTGCATTACTCAAACATACTGTATATATGTTGGTGTGTGTGAAGACAGGGTGTATCAGAAATCATTAAACAAATTTAGAAACTATTTAGATTAAAACCTGAAATGAAACAGGGAGTCTCAAATTGAATTTAGAAAGTAAAAATACCAAAAATATGTTTGTAAATATATAAAGAACGACGAGAAGAAACACTTCACTAACCATAGATAATATATATATATATATATATATATATATATATTTTATTTTATAGAATAGGTGCAGGGTCTTGACGCAAAGAGTAAACAACAGTTAACAACAATTATACAAAGAATCAGTTACGAACATGACAGTATTGCGTAGAGTACAGTATGTTTCATAAATCAGTGACTTTAGCTGTCTCCATAAGAGTAAATCAAAAGGATTTTTCACAACTTGCGAGGATTCGATGATTGTACATATTCGAGATTATCAGCCACTGAACGACATATTTACAAAATTATGCGACAAACAGCATATGCAGTTTGAACCCAAAATCCTTCAAAAAAACTTAGAAAGGAAGTATGAATAAGTAAAATTTTTATAAAAACCAAACCAAACAAATTAAAGAGCGTGACCAAAAACATAGGGTAGCGTATAGATCATATGCAATAATGTCATCCCCCCCCCTTCCCCCGTCATAGTGGCAAGATCAGACCCATAAACATTTATGCGTGTTTATCAAAACAGAAAAGAAAGAAAAGGAAGAGTGCTGTTTAGGCAAGTTCTTGGATACACGTTTGTCAGTTACTGAGTAACAGTAATTAATCAATTACTTAAGAGAGGTAACAATAGAATTGAATTTAAAAGTTACTTTGAAAAATTTACTGAATTTAATAAAATGTTTCATGTTAAATGTTTCTTTTTCTTTTTCTTTTTCCTTTTTTTTTTTTTTTTTTTTTTTTTTTTTTTTTTTAATTTCATTATAATTTATATAAGTGAAAAATTTAAGAGAATAAACTTTTTTTATTGCGTGTTTTTCTCTTTCCTAAAGTTAATTTATTTTTTTACGACTTTTACGTCTTTTTTTTTTTTTTTTTTTTGTCTTAGAGAAAGTATTGTTTTTGTGACAAATTTAATTTTCGAAAGTTTGTTTTCATTATAATTACACGTTTAATGGTTTCTTGAATCCGAAAAAACAAGTTTTTATCAGTTGGTTTGTGTGCATACGTGTGTGTGTGTGTGTGTGTGTTTGTGTTTGTTTGTTATCATCATATCTAGAGAAAAATAACAGCAAGTAGTTCAAACTAAGTTGTTTTAATGGGTATCATATAGGAATGATACGCGAAATATTTCGCTGAAATCAAGCTAATGGTTAATGTGCAGCGTCATCCAAAACTATTCAAATACATTGCGCTTATGGGCGAAATCAAAGGTAAGTGGAGTTTAACATCTTTAGACTACACTAAACCAAAGGAAATGAATATATAGGGGAGACTGGGGCACAGTGGACCACTTTTACACTTATAATTTTTTTTTCACCAAAAATAAAAAAGCAAGGTACTTGAAAAAATTAGCAAACATTCTTTAAACCTTTCTTGACATGAACTATTTTTTTTATAACAATACTTCGAATGCATTATGAATAAAAAAATAAATTGTGTGCACTCACAAAGTTAACCAACCTCTGTTGTTCATGTTCAATTAATAAAAATTACTCTTTTTTTCTTCTAAAATTAGTTTCTTATGTAATACTAGTCTAAATAACATAATTCGAACATTTTCACGAAATAAAATTACCAAAATTTAAATGAAATCAAAATAAATAAGAAACCAAATTAGAGGAAGAATCCTATATCAGATTTCATTTGTCTTTTCGTGCCATCTCTAAAAATAATAAAATATATTTTTAATTTGTTTATTATTTTTATATAGTTATAAAAATTATGAAATATATAATTAAACATTATATTACTATTCTAACATTTTTATTAATTATTTTGAGATATTAATACTTTACATTATATTTGTGAAATAAGTTTAACTAAAATCATTCTGCTTTTATAATTTGCATGTTATTCCTAAAAATAATAACAATAAATTTATATAACCTACTATTTATTATATCACCTAATCATTTTATTTATTTTTTTAATATTAAACAATTCAAATAGCTATTAAATTTAGATATTCGTAATTATTATACTACTATTCAACTATTTTCCTTTTTCAGAAATTTATTTTATTATAACACTAAAATTACTATTTTTTTTATTAATTATTTTGAGTCACATTATATTTGTATATGTAAATTTAACTAAAAAAATAAGGTATTAAATATAATTTGGACTTTTAGATGCACTGGAAGGCGGTACACTGTGCCCCATTTAGAGGTGGTCCACTGTGCCCAATGCCCAGGCAAAACAAATAAAAATATTAAAAGTATATATAGACAATAACTATGCTAATAATTTTTATAAATTTAAAAACGACAATATCGTCCCTTTTTTTAACAACTATCCAATATTTGTAGTCAATAGTTAAATCCTGATAAAAAAAAAAAAAAAAAAAAAAACTTCAAGCTTGAAAAATTACTTTGAGCAGCTCAAAACATAAAAAATGTATAAAATGGCTACCTTATTATTTACCATGTTTTTTTTTTTTTTTTTTTTTTTTGGATGTATACAAGTAGTACCATGCTGTCATCTATGAGTCTCAATATAAACTAAAAGAGATAAATATTAAGAGATTTAAATAGAGGTGGTCCATTGTGCCCCAGTCTCCCCTATATTTCATAGGTATAAAAGCATAATTCATGAGGAATACGGTATGAGAATCACTCACCGTTCATTTACAGGTCTACACAAAAGAACTAGAATTTAGTGGGACAATACTTCAAATTTGTGGAAGTGCATTTCAGATTGTGATGTGTGTTACTTATATAGAATTATATTTAAGTTTATAATAATATGGGGTGACAATATACAGGTCTTCAAACAACTAGGTGATTTTTTTTTAATGTTATTAGTGGAAGTGCATTTTATGTAATATTTTACCATGTTCAAGAAAACTGTAAATATATATATATATATATATATATATATATATATATATACATACATATGATAGATATCGTAATAAAATTTAATCTTAAAATTTACAATTAATAGATACAAAACAATACCAACACACAAATATATAGAACTGATTTTAACTTAGAGGAGAGACTGACACAAATTGTTGCGATTTAGATTAAAAACCAATAAGAGACAAAAATAACTTAAATTACTTAGCCGACATGGATGATAATAAAAAAAGGACCATTAAACTTATGGCAGAGAAAACAAATAAATAACCACAGAAATAATTGAATAAAAATGCTTAAAATTAGAAGTAAAGTACCATCAGGGGGCATGTACTTCATAAAGCTGTGAAAGCTACATCGATTTCGTAAAACAATATAGCTAATTATAGCAATTTATATCGTTTCAGCCGCGATTGAAACAGCAAAACATATAGAATGAGAAACTAAATGAAATTTTAAATTAAAACAGATATTAAATAAAATCTTCATGGATACCAGAGAGAAAACTAGAAAAAAGCATAGTAGCCACATGTAAAACATTTAATACAAACTGGAGAATAGGATTATGCCAACAAAAAATGAAATTAAAAATAGAAACTTTGCAAACATCGATTAATCGACAAAAGATGCACGACAGAGCATTTTCATTAACGATAAAATACACAGAGTAATTATTTATTGAGATAGTCAAAATATAATTTAAAGTTAATTAAAGTTTAAACTAGATAAATGGTAATTTAAATTGTACGTAAAACAAGAATCATTAAACCGTTCACAGAAAGGATTAAAGAAAGAAGACATAAGACAGCAGTGAGCCATCTAGCGTTTAGCTAGATAAACAAAAAGTCAGTTAAATTATTTCAGGATAATAAAACCGGTATCGCGTCATAACATCGCCGGAAAAAACATCGCACGTCAAAACATAGAAGACAAAATATCGCCGTAAAAACATTGCTGTGCTAAAATCATCGATGACAAAAACATAGCCGAATGATAAGTTATTATTTAGGATAGGATGTCTAGTTTTTTATGCAGCGGAGCCAGACTTGCAGTCAAACTGGCGGCTATTAACATAGATTATGTGTGAATCTAGACCTCTTCCGGAAATTATATTTCATTTCTTTTTTTTTTCCTCTCTCTCTCTTTTTCTTTTTCTTCTTCTTCTTTTTTCTTTTTTTTTTAATGCATTAATCTAAAATAAAAGGTTTTTTTTTTTTTTTTTTTTTTTTCTGAATTACAGATAATTTTATGATTTTAGCAAATGCTATTAAAATAAATATTTTCAGTTAAAAATTGCACATTTTACAATAATTCAATGAATTTTTAAGAATACTTGCCATCTTTTTATTTATTTATTTATTTATTATTATTATTACTTTCTCTTACCCATAAGGTAGAGAAAGTATTGTTTTAGTGTCAAATTTTCGAAAGGTAGTTTTTGTTAAATTTACTCGTTTTGAGGCCCCCTAAATACGAAAATCGTGTTTTTAGCAGGTGGTCTGTGTGTGTGTGTGCGTGTCAGTTTGTTATCAGCATATCTCAAGAACAAATAGAAGCAGAGATTCCAAACTTGGTATTCTAAATGTGTATCATATAGAGATGCTACACCAATCTTTCTGTTGAGATGAAACGAATCGTTCGATTACAGGGACAATAAAGAGTATTCAAATACATTACGTCCATGGGGGAAATTGCAGTTAAGTAGAGCTTAACATCTATAGACTGCACAAAACCAAATAAAATGAATATATATTTTTTATATGCATAAAAACATGCCTCATGTAGAATATGGTGTAGAAATCATTCACTGTTCGTCTACAGGGCAACATAAAAGAACTAGATTATAATGCGAGAATCGTGAAAATTGATGGAAGTATATTTCAGTTTGTGCCACGTGTTATTAACACAGGATTATATTTATGTGCACCATGTGATGCGTACATAACTTTCAGAAGATATAGAGAAACAGGGCTGCCAATATTTAAGCCATAACATTCTTCTTTGTTTGTTAGTGAAGTGCTTTACTATAATATACTATAACATATAATATTTTACCAGAAATTAATTCCTTAAAGTTATATGGTAAATAAAGTATTTTTTAAGCTAAGACTCTAGACCGTCACCAAAAGTTGGGACGGTTAAGGCACTTCGTCGCCAGTAACTCGGTGAAAGTCTTGGTCGAGTTAGTTTTATGTCGGCATGAGGCTGCAGTGAAATAATTAGGATCTGAGTGTTTGATGAATGGGAAGTTATTGTAAGTGTTAACTGAAATGAAGGGAAAGAATGTTTGTTAGGATGGAGTATAAAATGAAGGATAGTGAATTGCTAGGGGTAATGGAATGGAATGGTGATGAATTGATAGCTGATTAGTGTGGAGTTAAGAATAATGTTGATGGTGATAGCTTTACGCATATGATGGTAGAGAGGTGTAGTATTGTGGCGTAAGTTAAGAAAATGATCAATCGCGCTTCGGGAATCCGGCCGATATCCTGGTGGGAGAAAAGTAGTGATAACAGAGAACTACCCATTATTGGTAAGACACTTTTAAGTTACGCTTTGTTAAAGTTATTTCCTGAGTTTATTAAAAGTTATAATAGAGTTAGAGGAATTAATATCTAGTGAGATCTAAGATCTAGGATTTAAGATCTAAAATTGAGAATATGGCATCCTCTTATTCTCTACAATACTTTAAATGAATTTTCTTTTAATAAAACTCAACATATGCGCATAAAATAAAAATTTAATAAATGTTTCTATATCTGAAAATAAGTATCACGTAATATCTTTAAAAAAAAAAAAAAAAAAAAAAAAAAAAAAAAAAAAAAAAGTTTTTTTTTAAATTGTGTATGCAGAAACACTATATTCAATTTATTCATTCGTAGTGCATTTTTGAATTTCAAAACGAAAATTTATTCTAAAACTATCGCTTTGAATAACATCAGTCCAATTTTTACTGCCATATGATTTTTTTTTCTAATATTTATACAACGAATTCAAATTTCCCTAAACAAAACATGAAAGAGCAATATTTCCCATACTTTAAATTGACTGGGGATCTAGCGTTAAATCGATTTCCTTATCTTCATGTGCGTGGTCAAGCAAACATATATATCTATATGCATAGATAGATTTTAAAAACAGATTAAAAAAAATCTATGTAAAAAAGTTTGCATATCATTTTCCCGAAAAATGCGAAAAGAAGTGCGTTTGAGAAAATAGATTCCATATTTGTTTCGTGAAAGTGAAATTATCCACATACTTTTCAGAAATTTGAAAATATTCCTTAAAGCAGATTTAGGATAGTGTGACTCGACTGCATGAAAAAAATTTGTATATACCTTTCTTATCTAATCTGAAAAAAATATATGTATATATTTTCATTTTATGGGATATATGAAAGTTTTACGCAAGATATAAGAATTTTTGCATAAAAAAATATTTTTCCTGTTTGTGAAAAGAATATGCTAAACTACTTTATTTACACTCTGAATAATCAAAAGTGAAAAACATGAAATATAAAACGTTAGAAGCGTTAAAATAATAATAATAATAATAATCACGATTCTTGGTTGCATTACTCAAACATACTGTATATATGTTGGTGTGTGTGAAGACAGGGTGTATCAGAAATCATTAAACAAATTTAGAAACTATTTAGATGAAAACCTGAAATGAAACAGGGAGTCTCAAATTGAATTTAGAAAGTAAAAATACCAAAAATATGTTTGTAAATATATAAAGAACGACGAGAAGAAACACTTCACTAACCATAGATAATATATATATATATATATATATA